>WAAF01007549.1:0-67436 GCA_013400475.1 Tricholaema leucomelas | reverse complement strand
GCTGCTTGGGGTTGTTGTGGCCAAAGTGCAGAACCCTGCACTTGGCCTTGTTCAGTCTCATCCCATTGGCCTCTGCCCACCCATCCAGCCTGGCCAGGTCCCTCTGCAGGGCTCTCCTACCCTCCAACAGATCCACACTTGCTCCTAGCTTGGTATCATCTGCAAACTTACTGATGTGGACTCAGTCTCCTCATCCAGATCATCAATAAAGATATAATGCCCTAGGATTATCATATTTCTTTTCTCTGAAGCCTTTTTTCTATCTTTTAAGACTTTCTTAAGGTTTCTTCTACCAGAGACTCAAAAAAAACCCAAAACCTAAAGACTGTGTTCCTGTCAGAAGTAGGATGCTCTGTGTAAAAGAGAAGCGAGGAGGAAAGACTTTAGGAATAAGTTCTGCACCATGATGGTGGTGGAACACTGCAACAGGTTACCCAGGGAGGTGGTGGAGGCCCCATCCCTGGAGATATTCAAAGCGAGGCTCAACAGAGCTCTGGGCAGCCTGCTCTAGTTGAGGATGCCCCTGCTGACTGCAAAGGGGGTTGGACTCGATGACCTTTGGAGGTCCCTTCCAACCCAGACCATTCTACGATTCTATGATTCTCTTAAGCCATCAAGCCCTAAGTGTTGCATTGTGGACATCATAGGCTGTGTCCAGCTGAAACTGGCTGCCTTGGTTCAGCAGAGTCAGCACTAAAGCAGCTGTCACTGTTTAGTGAGAAGGAGCAAAGAGTCTCTGTGAGCAAAGCGACTGTCTTGTTTGGAGTAGATCTGTACCTTGGAGTCCTCCCTCCTCGTGGAGAGGCAGCCTGTTTGTTAGGTTTAAACTTGGGAGGCTTTATTTTCCTTTCCATTCCTTCATCCTTTTGTCTCAGGACATTATTCTTGCGTTCAAGGGTGTGTGTTTTTAAAATGAGCTCAATGTGCAGGAATTGGGCTGGGCAAGTCTTTATTTTACATCAGCTTATAGAGAACTCACAAACTTTTTCCCTGCTGTACTCTCTGATGTCCAGTCCTTGTAGCCCACCTAACCCAGGAACAGCAGGAAAGAAGATGTTTCTTTGATGTTTGTCTGGAATTGCCTATTCCAGACTCTCTCCAGCATTTATTTCTCTCCATTTTTTCCCTAGACCATTACATTTCACTCCATACATCCAGAAACTTCTATTGTCACCTGTGCATAAAACAAACATTGGGGGTGCAGCTAAAGCCATTAGCCAATTTCCTTTTGTTCTAAACTAAAGACAACTTGCAGTGATTTAGTGTGAGTTGAGCACAGCAAGGTTTCCCTGAGGTGAGAGTAAACCCCTCCTCCCTTTGATTGAAGAGGGACAGGACCCATCTCCCATCTGACAGCACTTGATCCCCATGGAAGCCTGCAGTGAAACATTTCCACTAAATGCCTCCCAAGTTCCCATCAGGGAGGTCTCAAACCCCACTCCTAGTGCACCAGAACCTGACCTTCTTCCTACTGACTCTTTGTCCGGCACCACAACAGCCTATAGCAGACACTTGGCACCCACTGGAAGTCCAGCCTGAACTTACAAATTAAGCTCAAAGCTTCTAGTTCCCAACCCAGAAGTGATGCCTGGACTGCAGAATCATGCCCCACAGAAGATATGCTGAATGCTTCATGTCTCCAGAAGTCCTCTAGAAAGTGAAGTCAACCACTTTTTCATGGAGTCACCTGGAGAGAAGTTATTCATGGGCCAAACCCCCTCCTCAGTGATAGCTTCACCAGCAAGGAGGCAAAGGCCAGTGTCTGCTAACACACCACTGGCATGCTGATGGGGCTTAGCTTAACAGTGGCCACTGATACAGCACAGGCTGTGCAGCCTCTGAGGGTCAGAGATATAGATGAGGCAGAAGGCAGAGTTTTGAACTTCACTTCCCCACGGCCATGGGGAGCTCTGTGCACCTCAGCCCAACACACCTCCAAAATGGTGTAACCGGTGCTGGGATTTAAGACACCAAGGAGTATGATGGGAACAGATGGTCTCTGTTCGCTTCCTTGGAGTGCCAAGGAGGGCTGCAGAGAGGCTCAGGGTGTGACACCTGGACACCATTTAGCTGATGCCAACAGGTTGTGGCACAGAGAGCACAGATGTCACATCTTGGCCCTTGCCGTGCTCCAAGATGTGACTGCAGTGCTCGGGGGTGCCTGTCATGATGAATATTGCAGTCTCTGGTCCAAAGCAGCCCTGGGCAACTTCATCACAAGAGGAGAATTTGTTCCAGTACTACTGACTTTCAGAGCTACATTTGCAGCTCTCAGCTGCTCACCACGTGGCAAGACCTAGTGCCCAAGTTACAGAGTGACTGAGATCTCGAGGTCCCTTGAGAGGAGATGACTGTCTAAAGAGGAGGTGACTATTTCAGGGAGAGGCTGAGGGCTTGGGAAACTTTGATGTCAGTGGTAACAGTAACATGAAATAGACACTAACTGGTATCAAACCCAGGCCCTGGTGGCCATGACATCACTATCACCACTGATGCTGTGGCAGATACTGGAGAAGTCCCAGACTGGATTCAGCAGCAGATGGGAACCATATTCAGGAACTGGAATCTGCAGCTGGATTCATGAACACATGCATTGGGATTGAAGGCACAACAGGTAGAGACTTCCTCAGACATGGATCATTGAAGAAGAGGCTTAACCCTGTTGATCCCTCAGCTTTATACTGACTATGCCATACATGGGATGGAATCCCTTGTTGGCACGTCAGGGTCACCTGAACTGTCAGCTCCACCCTGCAGGTGCTGCCTTTTACTTACTGCACTCCAATGTGGCACAGATTTAGCAGTGACCTTGGTCTGCACCCCAGGCCTTGGTACTGATTCCAACCATCAGCAGCATCACTGCTAGGAGCAGCTACTGTGAAAACGTGCCCTGAGCTCCAGCACTGAGAAGAGACTGAGCTGGGAAGTGAAATCCCTGAACAGAATCAGCTCTGCTCTAACTCAAGGCAGGACACCCATAAAGCCTGGGCTGGCTGAAGAGTGTTCTGGATTTCACTTTGCAGGTTCGTTTTTCCTTTGTCCAAAAAGCCATGGTTAATGTGGAATTTCTCAGCTTCAGCATCCCAAGAGCCTTCCCATCCCAACAACATCCTGACGGTTGGCACCAATGTGGGAAATTTCATGCTGTAAACTCCCCCACGGCTGATCCCTTCCCGGCGTCCTCAGCTCAGCTCCTGCAGCAGCACGAGGCACTGCAGCCCCACTGCACACCCACTGCACTGCTCTAGAGAAAGCTCCCCATGAAACATGAGACCCTCACTCATAATTCATGGACTTCCTATGTTATCATCACTAAGTGAACAGGGAAGGACAAATGGATCTCCTGTGACTCGGAGCAAAACACAGGACTTACTCTTGGGTTTATTGCTTCCCTTCTTTACTATCCTCTGTCTCCTACAGGAGAGAATTTACTCCAAGCAAGGATTTTGCTTAAGATTTAATGGTGAGTGTTAGTGACTGATGTGAACAGACCAAACCAACCCCCTATTGTCTTACACGGTCTGACTGAAAGCCTTTCCTGCTGATTGCTAAGAGGTCTCTTGTTTCTTGGGCTGCACTTTCACTGATTAGTGATTGTCACAGACTCCTCCAAGGATTCCTTGAATATTATCTTCAGTTTGGGGCCACTCACTACAAGAAGAACATTAAGGTGCAGGAGCAGGTCCAGAGGAAGGCAGTGAAGCTGCTGAAGAATCTAGAGAATAAGTCCTATGATGAGCAGCTGAGGGAACTGGGGTGGTTTAGACTGGAATAAAAGAGGCTGAGGGGAATCTCTTTACACCTCCCTGAGAGCCAAGTCAGCTGGGGGTTGGTCTCTTCTCTCTAGTAACAAGCAATAGGACAAGAGGAAATGGCCTCAAGTTGCAGCAGAGGAGGTTTAGATTGGTCATGAGGAACAATTTCTACTCAAAGAGGGTTGTCAAACCCTGGAACAGGCTGCCTAGAGTGGTGGTGAAATCACCATTCCAGGAGGGGTTTCAAAGCCCTGTAGATCATAGAATCATAGAATGGTTTAGGTTGGAAGACATCTCAAAGATCATCCATAGGTAGGGACACCTCCCACTAGAACAAGACTCAAGGCCTCATCCAACCTGGCCTTGAACACCTCCAGGGAGGTTGTGAAGCACAGAATCACCCCATGTGATCACATTGGGTAATTCTGTCATCCACAACCTCCCTGGGCAACCTGTGCCAGTGTCTCACCACCCTCACTGTCAAGAACTTCTTCCTAACATCCAGTTTCAATCTCCCCTCTGCCAGTTTAAACGCATTCCTCCTCCTCCTGTCATTACAAGCCCTTGTCAATAGCCCTTCCCCAACCCTCCTGTAGACCCCTTCAGATACTGGAAGGCCACTAGATGTGGTGCTGAGGGACATGGTTCAGTGGTGCCCCAGCAGTGCTAGGCTAAGTGTTCAGGTTTGGGCTCCCCAGTTGACAGGGATCTGCTGGAGAGAGTCCAGCAGAGGGCTAGGAGAATGATTAGGGGACAGGAGGGCATGGCTGATGAGGAGAGGCTGAGGGCCCTGGGGCTACTCAGTCTGGAGAAAAGAAGACTTAGAGGGGATTTGATAAATGTTTGTAAGTATCTGAAGGCTGCCAGGAGCTGGGGGACAGGCTCTGCTCACTGCTCCCTGGGATAGGACAAGGAGCAATGCAGCAAAAGAGGTTCTGCCTCAACACAAGGGGGAACTTCCTGACTGCAAGGGTCCCAGAGCACTGGCACAGCCTGCCCAGAGAGGTTGTGGAGTCTCCTTCTCTGGAGCCTTTCCAGGCCTGTCTGGATGTGTTCCTCTGTGACCTGTGTTAGATAGGATTGTCCTGCTCTGGCGGGGGAGTTGGACTGGATGATCTCCTTGGGTCCTTTCCAACCCCTAACATCCTGTGATCCTATGATCTTAAAGGCTTTTTCCAACCACAACGATTCTGTGATAAGCGACTCTCTGATTTTTGTGGTGCTCCAAGTGCACATCACCCGACCCATTTCGCTGCAGACAATCTTCCTGTGGAAGACAAAAGGTCTAATCCTCCTCCCTTCTCTCTGAGCTTGCTGCGGGCAGTTTCTCTGCTTGCAGTGAAGTTGCTTTTGCAGTGCAGCCAGGAGCTGGGCTGCAGGGAGCAGAGCTTAGAAGGCAGCCCTGGGGAGAGGCAGTTCTGCTGCAGGAGCTGCAGATGCACTTTCCTCGCAGGACTGGTAAACAAGAAGTTTTCAATCAAGCCAGCATTTTCCAGCAGGCTCTCAGCTCCCTGCCTGGGGGGATCCAGCTCCAGCTGAGCTGTGCTGTGAGTCAGGGCAGGAAGCAGAACACAGCACGCCCGAGGGGAAGCGCCGGAGGAATTCAGGGAGACCGAGAACAGTGAAATAGCCTGGAATGTGTCCGGGTCTTTGGGGCTGTCACCCCATCTCCTACAACACTTCAACGACCGCGGGTGGCCTGGGGCTCTGCTGTACATCTCCACTGAAAGGCAGGGTGCAGGGCAGTGGACTGGAGCAGGATGCTCCTCAGTACTGGTTTCAGCCCAAGCTCCAGCTCCAGCTGTTGCAGAGCAGCTTTCAGAAGGAGGTTTTGCTTCGGGAGCTGTCAGTGTGGCTGTCTCCTGGCTGGGCTCTGCCGAGGCTGGTGATAGATGTTCTCATGTGGATCTGAGGTGACTTGCGGGCCCATGACTAGCGGCTGCTATATTTATCCTGATGCTGACACATCTTTAAATAGCCCAGGTACATTACAAGCTCCCTGTTTAGAGAGTTCACCACTATCACTCTGGCTGAGTGAGGTCCATTCACAGCCGCTTGAAAAGGAGCAGAGCCTCCCGCCGGGCCGCTTTGATCCTACCAACATTTTCCTGACCACAAACAGTTGCCAGAGTCTCTCCTTTCTACATCAAGCCCTTGTTACACCTCTTCTGTAAACATTTTCCCCCCCTCTCTTTTTGTTTTCTTTAGCTTTCCCAAACCACCTCTCCTGCCATCTTCGCAATCCCACTGAACTGCTTCCAAGTTCCTCACGGCTGCTCTCTCAGCACAGCCTTTTGGTCCACGCCGCCCCTGCCCGCCAAGGACAAGCTCCTCTGCTCCACCTTGGAGTAAAGGGCTGATTTCTCAACGTCCCCTGAGAAGGATGATTTCACCTCTTTGGCTGGAGTGCTCTGCTCCAGAACTGGGGAGACATCTGTTTGCAATGGGAATGATAGAAAACCGCAGGCTTCTCTTTTTCAACTTCTCCTCCTTATTGGCTTTTCACACTTAAACCTGGCTTCTGCTCATTTGTAACGGTGATGGATGCAGCTTTAATCATGGCAGCACTTTGCATGTTCCTCTGCCAGCTGCTGGCTCTGATACCCTGCCTGTGGAGCTGCTGCCAAGGCAGAGCGACAGCTGCTGGCCCAGCTGGTGGCGAGCACAGCCCAGGGTTCAAGCACTGCTCCTGCTTCACAATCTCTTCACTTTCCACGTGCTTTTATTCATTTTTTGGGCTGCATTATACCTCGGTGAGGGTTGTGTCACCAAATGACAGCTCAGTCAAAGCTTTCCTCAGTAGAAAGAGTCCAAAGGAGGCTACAAAGATGAGGAAGGGCCTGGAGCATCTCTGTGAGGAGGAAAGGCTGAGAGCCCTGGGGCTGTTTAGCCTGGAGAAGAGCAGCCTGGGGGGGGCTCTAATCAATGCTCAGCAATAGCCAAAGGGAACAGAGGTCCAGAGGGTGGGTCCAGACTCTTTTCAGTGGTGCCCAGCAGCAGGACAAGGGGCAATGGGCACAAACTTGAATCCATCTGAACATGCGGAAAAACTTCTGTCAGGCTTCCTGAGCTCTGTCTCAGGCTGCCCAGAGAGGTTGTGGAGTCTTTTTCTCTGGAGAAATTCAAAGCCTGCCTGGATATTACGGTCCTGGGCAAGCTCCTCTGGGTGCCCCTGCTGTAGCAGAGGGGTTGGACTGGATGAGCTTCAGAGATGCCTTCTAAGCTCCACCATGCTGGGATTCTCTGTGACTCTGTGATGTCAGCAACACCAACGAGACACCACCTGTGGAGAATGAAACAGAACTGAGCCCTTCTTGAGTGATAAGCAGTGGCTACAGCAGCTTTGCAACCATTTCTATGGTCCTTTATCTGCAGAAGGAGTGGGGAGGAATCTTCATAAAGCCGTCTGACAGAAGGGAAAACACAGTGCATGGGCTCAGCTTTGCTACTGCTGCAGTTGGTTTGGGTTGCATGAAGGTCACATGAGAGCAAGTTGATTTAAAGTCCTTTATTTCTCATCCTTGGACCCTCTTAAAGGTGCCACAGCTGTCAGTTTGTTAAATGTGATAGAACTACAGAAGCATTTTGGTTGGAAGAGAACTTTAAGATCACCAAATCCAGCTGTTAATCCAGCACTGCTAGGGCACCACTGAACCATAGAATCATAGAATGGTCTTGAACACCTCCAGGGAGGTTGTGGAGCACAGTGCTTCTGTGCTCCACAACCTCCCTGAGCAACCTGTGTCAGTGTCTCACCACCCTCACTGCAAACAACTTCTTCCTAACATCCACTTTCAATCTCCCCTCTGCCAGTTCAAACCCATTCCTCCTCATCCTGTCATTACAAGACCTTGTCAATAGTCCCTCCCCAGCCCTCCTGGAGCCCTCTTCAGATACTGCAAGGCCACTCCAAGGTCTCCTCAAAGCCTTCTCTTTTCCAGGCTGCAGAGCCCAAATTCTTTCAACCTGTCCTCATAGCAGAGCTGCTGCAGCCCTCTCAGCATCTTGGTGGCCTCCTCTGGATTCTCTCCACACTTCCATGTCCTGCTTGTGTTGGGGGCTCCAGAACTGCACCCAGGACAGCAGGTGGGGTCTGAGGAGAGCAGAGCCAAGGGGCAGAATCCCCTCCCTTGCCCTGCTGCCCACACTGCTCTTGCTGCAGCCCAGCACAGGGTTGCTGTCTGGGCTGCACTCAAACTGCAGGCTCCTGTTGAGCTTTTCATCACCCCAGACCCCCAGGTCCTGTTCCTCAGGGCTGCTCTCAGCCATTCGCCACCCAGCCTGGAGTTGTGGCATTGCACTGACCATGTTCCTCAGCACCACATCTATGACATTGTGATGCTGCAGCATGTCTGGTTGTAGAGAAGAGAAAAATAGAAAAAGGAAGAAAAAAAGAAAAAAAAAAAAGACTGAACAAAAGTGGAAATTTGGAGGAGTAGTATTTTTGCTTTATTTTTGGAGCTATCTCCAAGCCTGAAGTCACTGGAAGCTCCATAACTTGGAGCAGCTCGTGATTATTCAAGGTGATCCAAGGGCTGAAGCATTTCTGCTATCAGAATAGGCTGAGAGAGCTGGAGGTGTTCAGCCTGGAGAAGAGAAGAGTCTGGGGGGACCTTCGAGCTGCCTTCCAGTACCTGAAAGGATCCTGCAGGGAGGCTGCAGAGGGACTTTTCATGAGGGTGTCTAGAGGCAAGACAGGAGGGAATAGTTTGAAGCTGAGGGAGAGCAGGGCTAGACTGGAGCTTAGGAAGAAGTTCTTCAGTAGGAGGGTGGTGAGATTCTGGAATAGGCTGCCCAGGGTGGTTGTTGATACCCCCTGCCTGGGGGTATTCAAGGCCAGCTTGGATGAGGTCTTCAGCAGCCCAGTTGAGAGGCAGCTCTGCCTGTGGTGGGGAGATTGGAGTAGATGCTCTGAAGGGAGGTGTAGCCAGGTGGGGTTGGTCTCTTCTGCCAGGCAAGCAGCAACAGAACAAGGGGACACAGTCTCAAGTTGTGCCAGAGGAGGTCTAGGCTGGATGTTAGGAGGAAGTTGTTGGCAGAGAGAGTGATTGGCATTGGAATGGGCTGCCCAGGGAGGTGGTGGAGTCACCATCCCTGGAGGTGTTGAAGCAAAGCCTGTCTGGGGCACTCAGTGCCATGGTCTGGTTGATTGTCTAGGGCTGGGTGCTAGGTTGGACTGGATGAGCTTGGAGGTCTCTTCCAACCTGCTTGATTCTATGATAAGCTCCTTTCCAACCTGAGCTGTTCTATGGTTCCATGATCCTATCCCACATTCTTCACCCCACGTTGCCATGGGTGTGTCTATGGCCAAGTGCACACATTCTCTCCATCTTCAGGGAGGGCTAGAACCCACCTTTTGCTTCTGTTCCAAGCTGCAGCTCAGTTTTGCTCTTCTACTCTCTGGGAGCCTTTTGCATGGCCCTTTTCTGTTCAGGTTTGCTGCGAGCACAAGCTCTGCCCCTAGCTCTGCCTTTGCACAGCCCTTGGAGTTCAACTTTCCCCTTGTTTTAGAGCAACACATGGTTTTGCTTAGCACTAGCTGAGGAATTACAAGCTCTGTGTCTTGAATATGTATCTGCCAAGGTAAGTAATGTCTGCTGTGAACTGGAGCAATCAAAGCTGGTGGTTATTTGTTTTCCTACGTATAGATTTACCAGCTGCTGCCCTCTAACACTTGGTGATGTTTTCTTTGTCCTAACCAAGACATCACTGCCAGGTTTCACCAGGCTGCCTGTCATCTGCTGGGCAGTGGGTAGCTGGGTGTACTGCCTGGGGCAAGCGTGCTGGCAGCAGGCTGGGGCAGGGTGAAGCAGGAATCTCAGTTTGCTGTTTCTGCCAAAGCTACTGGTGGGGGAACAGGTACAAGCAGTATTTTAGACAGCTCCCAGCTCTCCACAGGCAGCCCCCCAAAAGAGGACTTACAGAAAATTGAATACAGGCTGTTCACAATGGCAGAAGGTCCTGGATGAAGTGATGCATGGTTTGTGTCAGCAGGCCTGAGATATGCAGGAGGAGAGGAGAGGAGAGACTGAAATATTGTCCAAGTCTTTGCAAAGAAAACATTTATCTATCTCAGAGGTCTTTTCCTTGCCAGCTTTCAAAGGCTTCCTCAAACCATGACAGCCACAGAGATTCTTGGGACAGTTTTGGAGAACATTTTCAAGTGCAGTTTGGGAGCTGTTATAGTACAGAGAAACAATGTTTGAAATGTGGGCACTCAGATCATCTACTGACTTAAATGACAGTTGTTTGACCTCCATACAGGCATAGAGCACTTCCAAGATCTCTCCAGCCCCAGGGAAAACACTTGGCACAGCCCAAGGCTCAGCCAGTCCAGCACCTTGCCTGGAAAAGCTCAACCTGTGCTCCTGGCATACATCTTTTTTTCGGACTAGAGGCAAAAAAGCAGCTGGCACCAAGCCTGGTGTAGCTGAGTGTGGTGAAAGCAGAGCCAGAGCCCGCAAAAGCCCCTTCAGGAAGCAGAGCTGGGGGAGGCATGGGGCTGTGCTTCAGTTCAGAGAGGCACAAAGTAATGCCACTTCTCATGGCTGTGAGCAGAACTATCTTCAATCCATCAGGAGCACTGAGCACGATGCCTGTGTCCCCATCCTCTAAAGGAATGTTTGAAACTAGGGAGGGAGAAAGAAAGGCAAGTCTCTGGTCCCTTCTGCCCCAGGGAGGAGCTGGTGCTCCTGGGGAGCAAGCAGAAGGGAATGCTGCACTAACTTGCTACACAAATGGGACAAATGAAGCAAAATACACATCAAGTGCCCCAGAATGAGCATGGGGAGGCAGGCACAGCAAAATCTCTGCTCACCAGAGCTTCTGAGGGAGCTGGGGATGGTTAGTTTGAAAAAGAAGAGGCTGAGGGGAGGCCTCATTGCTGTCTACAACAACCCGAAGGGATATTGTGGAGAGGCTGCTGCTGGGCTCTGCTCACAGGGAACTGGAGACAGAACAAGGGGGAATGGCCTCAAGCTGAGGCTGGGGAGGTTTAGATTGGACACTAGGAAAAGTGGTCAGAGACTGGAATGAGCTGCCCAGGGAGGTGGTGGAGTCACCCAGGCCTGAAGTGTTTAAGGATGGTTTGCTTGGGGCTGTGGTTTAAGGTGAACCTTGTAGAGTAGGGTTCTAGGTTGGACTTGGTGATGCTGAGGGGCTTTGCCAGCCTGCCTGTTGCTGTGATGCTGTGATTTTCATGCTGTGACCAGGGAGCTTTTTGCCCATCTGTCCCAAGGCTTTGTCAGCCACCATTTGGGTTTGTTTACTTCTGTGGGTTTCTCTCCATCTACCTGGGGGATTTCTTGAGCTGCATCAAATCAGAGCTCTTGACCAAGGACAGAACAAGAGAGCTTTTGACCAACANAGGCTGTGGAGTCTCCTTCTCTGGAGACTTTCAAGGCCTGTCTGGATGTGTTCCTGTGTGACCTGAGCTAGATTGTATGGTCCTGCTGTGGCAGGGGGGTTGGACTGGATGATCTCTTTGGGTGCCTTCCAACTCCTGACATCCTGTGAGCCTGAGATCCTTCTCTGGAGAGGTTTAATTTCTGCCTGGACATTGTGGTCCTGGGCAAGCTGCTGTGGTTGACCCTGCTTTAGCAGTGGGGTTGGACTCGACGACCTCTTTGTGTCCCTTCCAACCCCTGGCATCCTGTGAGCCTGTGTGATCCTGTGCCACTGCTGGGTGTTGGGGTCTCCTCTGGCTCTCAGCTGAGCAGTGAGCAGGTCTCATATGCAAGCAAGGTCACAGGCACAGCTATCCCAGCAGCAGCTCCCTGGGTGCAACGCTTGAACCTGATGTTTAAAAATAGCGTGGAGGGAGGCTGAGAGATGAAAGGAGCCCACAGCAGTGTCCACCAAACACAAACCCTTTAAGCCAGCAGAGGGACTGGGGCTGGACCAACAACTCTGCCAGCAGAGGGAGAGCCAGCAGGCAGTGTCCCCATGAATGGAGTGCTTGTGGAAAGGCTGACGTGCAATTTGCACAAGCAGGGAGGCTGCGAGAGGCAAAACAACATTCAATGAGATCTTTTTAAAAGCTCGACTTTCTCAGCCCACATTTAACATTGAAGCTGCTGTGAATTTGATACCTCCAGAGTCAAACCTCTGCCATTAAAGAAGCACAGAGAAGCAAGGAGAGAAAAACTTGTTTGGCTGGATTTTCAGGTGAACTTAGACTTCTTGCTGAGCTTTTCTTCCTGGCTCTGGGTAGCAGTGGGAAGCAGCTAATTTAACACCTCACAGCCTCACAACAGTTCTGTGGCTAACTCAGATAGTAAACCTCATTTTCTGGGTATTGAAGAAGCAGAGAATAAAGCTCAGTTTCTTGGTATTGAAGAAGTAGCCACCTCTGTCATAAACAAACCCACACTTGTGGTTCAGAGTGGGATGCTCTACAGAGCAGGAAGGTGGTAAAAGAGCTGTGGGGGGGTTTCCACCTGTGGGGTTTCAGGCTGTCTTGTCCACTGTGATGGTTTAGGTGTTCTCTGCCCCTTCACACTTAAGAAAATCACCCAGACTGGACTCAGCCACTGGAAATAGAACAAAGCTTTATACTTAGAGCTTAGCACAATAGACAAGCAGATAGTTACAATATCTGCAGCTATAGACAGAAATACACAAGTTAAAAAGTAATACAGACACACAGCAGCCCTCCCAGAAACCAGAGTGCCCAGGAGGGGCTCCCAACCACCCTTCCACCTTCTCCCCACCCCTCTACCTTACCCCAGACTTTGCCTTATGTTCAAGGTGAGTTTGGAGGGTCGGCCAGGGGGGTTAGGAAACAGAAGGATTAGTCACAGAGATGGCAGGTTAGGTAACAGAGAAGTTCATGCAGCCCCAAGAGACAGAGAGGGACTCCCTTATCTATGGTTTGTGTTCTTGTTCTTATCCATCTCAGCAAGCCTATGAGTGCAACAGACATCAGCATTGTTTTCTTTGCACAGCCTGCCATCTCATTCCTCTCACCAAAATATCCCAGCTAGGCTCAAACCAGCACATCCACCCACCAGCAGCCCCCTACAACAGCACCGTGAGAGGAGAAGGAGAGGGAGGGGGAGAAGCTGGTGAGGGGCCTGGAGCACAGCCCTGTGAGGAGAGGCTGAGGGAGCTGGGGGTGTGCAGCCTGCAGAAGAGGAGGCTCAGGGCAGAGCTCATTGCTGGCTACAGCTACCTGAAGGGAGGTGTAGCCAGGTGGGGTTGGGCTCTGCTGCCAGGCACCCAGCAACAGAACAAGGGGACACAGCCTCAAGTTGTGCCAGGGGAGGTCTAGGCTGGATGTTAGGAGGAAGTCATTGGCAGAGAGAGTGATTGGCATTGGAATGGGCTGCCCAGGGAGGTGGTGGAGTCTCTGTGCCTGGAGGTGTTCAAGAAAAGCCTGGATGAGGCACTTAGTGCCATGGTCTGGTTGACTGGATAGGGCTGGGTGCTAGGTTGGGCTGGATGAGCTTGGAGGTCTCTTCCAACCTGGCTGATTCTGTTCTATTCAAGGAAAGGGGAGAAGATCTCAGCTGGAAGGGACCTACAATGATCATCTAGTCCAACTGCCTGAGAGGAACCACTGCTCCATGTGTTTAGCTGGGCTAGGACAGTGCAAAGCACCACTTCAGTCTCAAGTGAATTCCTTGAGGAGCCTTTAATGCCAGGCAGTGTGTTAGTTCAGTAAGATGATGTCTGCATTTTTCAGGGACCCAAATCAAACTGTTGGATGTCAACCTGTTGCTAGGAGCAAATTCTTTACCGGGAGGGTAGTGGAATAGTGGAACAGGATGCCCAGAGAGGTACCTGAGGCCCCATCCCTGGAGATATTCAAGGTGAGGCTTGACAAGGCTCTGGGCAACCGGTCTAGTTGAGGATGTCCCTCCTGACTGCAGAGGAGGTTGGACTAAATGACCTTTGGAGGTCCTTTCCAACCCAGCCCATTCTGTGATTCTGTGGTGTAAAGTTGAGAGCTTTTCTCCTCAAACCAAGTAAACTGGGCTTCTGGAAAAGGTCCCTGAAACTGGTGCCAAGTGTGAGCAGGTAGAAATACTAAGAGACAGTCTATAAATGCTCAAAGCAAGAGCATGAGATCCCAAGCCATAAACTCAGAGGAAGCTCAGCTCTGTTTTATGGCTGCAAAATGACCACAGAATGGTATGAACATGCCCTGACTGACCTTTAACTCTTTGGGGACCTGCAGCCATCTACCATGGCAGCACAAAGCCCCACGCAGCCAGGAAGCCTGTCTGAGCAGAGGGAAATGTCAGAGGCATTTGATGCAGGCTTGATTCCAGCACTGTCTGGGCACAGCTGTGGCTCTGGGTTCCTTCCCCACGCTCTTGGGCTCATCTCTAATATGCGTTTTCCCAGCTGCTCAAAAAAACAAAAGCCCAAACCACTGAACCACAAACTTCATTATTCTTCTTTTCACTGTGAGAGAAACTCGTCTAAGAAGTGCTCAAGGCCCTTCTCTCGCTGCCTTTGTTGAATAACTCAGCCCTGGAGGCAGCAAATAGAGGACTGAGTTTGATATTCCTCTTCTTTTCTCCTAATGTACTTACTCCCTCAAGTGAAGGATCCAGCCTAGCTGACATTAAGTTTTTAAGGGGCTGTCCTTGCTGCTTTCTCTGTGACCCTGCCTGAACATACTGCTAGATAGTAAATCTGTGCCTCTTGTCACTAATGAGATCAGTAACCTGATCTTTTGTGTTCCTCTGCCTGCTTTCCTCTTATGAACGAGGCAGAAGCAGCAGTGTCAAGGTCTGTTTGGTCACTTATGTTTGGATTTTGGGTGGTTGATTGCCTGGAATCAATACCTGGGATGCTCAACATGAGACCTGGAATCAGTACCTAGGGTGCTCAACAGGATGTTGTGGAGACCTGAAAGCAGATGCTCAGTACCTGAAGGTCAGCTCTTTTGTCAGAGTAGGTGCCCCAAATCACGATGAGTGTTTGTGGGTGTCTTCTGAGTGGGTTTGTGTGCAAACACATCCCATCCTTGCATTGGAAACAAACATTCCAGATACAGCTGCTTGGGATGGAGGGTCCTGCATCTGTCAATGTGTGCCTATATTACAAGGTAGTGCTGTGCAGAGACTTGAACTGCTGCTGAAGAGGCAGCTCACCCTGTGCTAATTAACTCTGCTGAGAAACAGATCCTGCCAGCCAGGGAGGACCAGCCTGCTGACAGCCCTGCAGTGTTCCAGGACTGAGGGACTTTGTTCAGCTCAGGTGTTCCTGCACCAAGTACAGTGGCTTTAGCTGCCAGGGAGCTGTGGGCACCATTCAAGCTTGCACAGAGAATCAGGTCACATAAAGCAAATCCCTTTGCTCTGGCAGATCCCCTAGCTCCCAGAGTCTGCTGGATGTTACCATGGAGAGCATTGGCTATTCCTGGTTTGCCTCTTGTTGCTTTTATAGCAGTGGTGCTGAGGGCAGGGAGCAAAAATTGGGTGGTCAGATAACGCAGCTACTCCAAATGTGCAGCAGGGAGAATAGCGACGGCCAAGACCAGGTGCCGGTAACGATGCCTTTTGCTGCCTATCTGCAGCTCCAGCAGAGTCCTGCCTAAGCCACCTTCTGCTCCAACACCTTTAAAGAATGAAAAATAGCCTCAAACTGTAAATATGAGAGCAAACATTCCCACAAGCCATCCACTGTTAATTTACAGTTGAATTAATTTCAATCCCAAACCAGCAGAGCAGTTTGCAGTCTCAGACGAGCACTGACTATTATACTTGATAGCGTAAGAACAAGAGGATTGCAGGGCACAGCTTTTCCCCAGACTGTTTTATTTCACCAAAAGCATTTAGTGCTTTACCAAATTCTGCCTCTGAGGGCCACTGCCAATGTGTTCTCCTTCTGCTTTTCCTGTGATGCTGAAAAACAACCTGTGATTTGTGTAACTCCTTAACTATCCTTGCAATTGGAGCTTGAAGGCTTCTCTTTTGCAGAGCGCACTTGGAGCTTGCCCTCTCAGACTTATCTCCCCCTAGACGAATAAGCACACGAGCAACTTGTGCACTGCTGCCACAGCAGATGGTTACCTAGAATAGAATTATAGAATCAGCCAGGTTGGAAGAGACCTCCAAGCTCATCCACTCCAACCTAGCGCCCAGCCCTGGNAGCCTCCTCTGCTGCAGGCTGCACACCCCCAGCTCCCTCAGCCTCTCCTCACAGCGCTGTGCTCCAGGCCCCTCCCCAGCCTTGTTGCCCTTCTCTGGACACCTTCCAGCACCTCAACATCTCTCTTGAACTGAGGTGCCCAGAACTGGACACAGCACTCAAGGTGTGGCCTGAGCAGTGCTGAGTACAGGGGAAGAATAATCTCCCTTGTCCTGCTGCCCACACTGCTCCTGAGCCAGGTCAGGGTGCCACTGGCTCTCTTGCCCACCTGGGCACTGCTGCCTCAGCTTCAGCTACTACCTACCAGCACCCCCAGGTCCCTCTCTGCCTGGCTGCTCTCAGCCACTCTGTCCCCAGCCTGTAGTGCTGCTTGGGGTTGTTGTGGCCAAAGTGCAGAACCCTGCCCTTGGCCTTGTTCAATGTCATCCCATTGGCCTCTGCACATCCACCCAGCCTGTCCAGGTCCCTCTGCAGGGCTCTCCTACCTGGAACAATGGTTATTATTTCTCTGGGCAGCCAGAGCAGCCAGCTTCTTTGGCATCACGATCTGGAGAGGCTGCTTGTGGCTGGCTGTCTCCAGGGTCAGCTTTAAGTAGGAAACCTTCCTTCCAGATCACTTTCTGCTAAGTTGCTTCCTATGTGTAACATCTGGTACTCAGGGTGATCGTTTCTGTGCCTGTCAGTAATGGGAACCAGTTGGTTAACTGCTGAGGAGAACACACAGACAAAGCCAAGGGCTTACCCAAATTGCTCTTGCGCTGGAAGTTATTCAGTCATCAGATGCTGATTCCTCCCTTTCTCTGCTGGTCCATTCCAGCGTAGATAGCCCCAGGCAGCATGTCCCTTTAATTTGTCACCTCTTGGATGAGCGTTTTCACTCTAGGGAGTGTGCAGGACAGCGGTCAGGGGCTGTGCTCTGGCTGATGCCTTTTGAAGAGCTTCATAGCAAGAGGCACAGCCATCCACGGGGTGAAATCCAAATGCAGCTCCCTGCTGAACTGGCAGGGACCAAGGCTGTCCCAGCATGGGCTGCTCAGATCCCACTCCCCATAGCTGCTCCAGTCCCCTAGAAAGAAGGTGTCAGGCATTGCTGAGCTCTGCAATGCCAAGCTGGACTGCACAAGGCAGTTAAAGACATATTGGAAAAGACTAAACGGACATTGCTTGCTTTATATCCTCACTTACTTTTTTGTCACTCCCCTGATGTCGAGGAAAGACCTTGGTAGGAAGCTGAGATGTTGTGCAGCTGGCTGCGAGCGCTGCTGGGCTCAGTGTCTTTTGCCCTGTTTGATTCCTTGCAGCTGCTCAGGGTTAGTTAATTATCTCCTTAAAAGAGCAGTTTCTATTTTTCCAAGGTGACTCGGAGCCTGATGGAAACAGGCAAGAGAGCAGAAACCCAAATATTTAGGCAGACCCGTGAAAAGCTTCCCCTAGCTGACACCGCAGCTGCAGCGAACACCAAAAGCTCTCTGTTTGCTTTCTGGGTGATACATTTCTCCGAAGGGATAAAGTTGCTGGAAGAGCTCAGAGCGAGCATCGCCCTGTGCTTGTGCAGCCTCCCGGCCCGCGGAGCTGCGCTGAGAACCAGCCGGGGAGTGGTTCTGGTAGGTTGTTGCTGGGCTGGTGTTGGGTGAAGTGTTGCTCTGTGTCACTGCTGCCTTGGTCCCTCTTGTGACTGTGTAATGTAACCGGAGTCCTGGGTTCGCTTCTGAGCTTCCCGGTTCAAGAGAGGCAGGGAACTGCTGGAGAGAGGCCAGGGAAGGCTACAACGATGCTGAGGGACCTTGAGCATCTCGGTGAGGAGGAAAAACTGAGAGCTCTGGGGCTGTTTAGCCTGGGGAAGAGCAAATTGAGAGGGCATCTGCTCAGCAGCTAAAGAATAGAGGGCAAGAGGATGCGGCCAGGCTTGTTTCAGTGGTGCTCAGCAGCAGGACAAGGGGCAACAGGCACAAACTGGAACCCAGGAGGTTCCAAATGAACATGAGGAAGCTCTTTGCTGTGAGGGCACTGAGCCCTGGAGCAGGCTGCCCAGAGAGGCTGTGGAGTCTTCTTCTCTGGAGAGATTCCAAACCCAACTGGACACAATCCTGGGCAAGCTGCTGTGGGCGACCCTGCCTTAGCAGAAGAGTTGGACTGGATGATCCCCAGAGGTTACTTCTAAGCCCTATCATGCTGAGATTCTGTGGGTCTGTAAAAGGGTCCTTACAGACAGGGGCAGAGCCCCACATGTTGTCTGAGACAAGAGACAACTTTCCAGGTTGGGTAGCTGCAAGACTTTCTTTACTCTGTGATTGTGGTGCAAGGCTGGGGGTGCTTCATGCAGCCTTTGCCAGCACTGGAACCCTCATCACCACCACCACGGTGAGTGATGTGGGAGCTGAGCCTGTGCCAGCACAGCTCCTGCACACAGGGTTTAAAACACATCTGTGCTGTTGTTGCTGAAAGCTGTGAAGCAAAGCCTGGTGTCACTTGATCTTTCCCTTTCTTTTAACCTTTTCAGCTGAGAGTAGGCACATGTGAGTGATTAACGTGACCTCCTGTGACTGCTCCTTGTTGTTTGTGCAATCCAACTTTGAGCTTTACCTTCCAAGCCTGAGCTGGGCATGTTTGGCATTTCCTACATGAGGGACTTTGCCAGCCCAGCAGGACAGAGCTGAGCCCTGCTGTTGTCACCTCGCTGGGCTCACTGTTGGAGAGGGTCACTGATTTTATTCTGACAATAAATGAGGGTTTAATATGTGGGTTAATATTCAGGATAAGCTCATTCTTTGCCTGTGCTATACACATACAGCTATGGGCAACTTGATTTGCCATTGGAATGGGCTGCCCAGGAAGGTGATGGAGTCACTGTCCCTGGAGGTGTTGAAGCAAAGCCTGGATGAGGCACTTAGTGCTATGGTCTGGTTGACTGGATAGGGCTGGGTGCTAGGTTGGGCTGGATGAGCTTGGAAGTCTCTTCCAACCTGGTTGATTCTATTCTATCTAGTTGAGGATGCCTCTGCTTACTGTATGGGAGGTTGGACTAGGTGACCTTTGGAGGTCCCCTTCCAACCCAGACCACTCTATGACTCTCTGCTTCTCTTCTCCTTCATTAACAGCCATGCCTGACAGCAGCTGAGGTGGGGTTTGACTTCACCATGCTCTTTTGACCCCCTCATGTCACTGCCACGCATCATCAAATCTGAGTAGATCCATGCGAGATGCCAAAACTGAAGGTAGAAGAGAAAACCAAATCAAATCTTAGGGTTAAAAAAAGGTTCCCTACCCCTAATGAAATCTTGTTTGCTTCGAAAAACACTTGCAGAAAGTTGGATCTAGGCTCCACGTTCTGGCCAGCTGGCAAGCAGTTCACAAAGACATCCAAATAATTGTTTGGAGAAAACTGTTATGGAAGGTAGTAACCATTTAGTGCAGCAAGTGAGTTAACAAATAATGCAGGCATTGCACAGAATCAGTGCACAGCATCCATGTGTCCAGTTCTGGGCCCCTCGATTCATGAGAGATGTTGAGGTACTGGAAGCTGTTCAGAGAAGAGTGATGAAGCTGGTGAGGGGCCTGGAGGACAGCCCTGTGAGGACAGGCTGAGGGAGCTGGGGGTGTGGAGAAGAGAAGATTCTGGGGGGACCTTCGAGCTGCCTTCCAGTACCTGAAAGGATCCTGCAGGGAGGCTGCAGAGGGACTTTTCATGAGGGTGTCTAGAGGCAGGACAAGGGGAAATGGTTTGAAGCTGAGGGAGAGCAGGGCTAGACTGGAGCTTAGGAAGAAGTTCTTCAGTAGGAGGGTGGTGAGACTCTGGAATAGGCTGCCCAGGGAGACTGTGAATACCTCCTGCCTGAGGGTGTTCAAGGCCAGCTTGGATGAGGCCTTGAGCAGCCCAGTTGAGAGGCAGCTCTGCCTGTGGTGGGGAGGTTGGAGTAGATGATCTGAAGGGAGGCTGTAGCCAGGTGGGGTTGGTCTCNTAAAAAAAGAGTTGAGTTTGTTTGGTTTTCTTTCCCTCTAAAAATGACTGTCTAAGAGGGCAAAACCTACTAGTTCTACACTGTGCCTAGCAGAAGGGTTGGCTCTAGGTCTATAAAAACTCAGCGTGGATGCAGACATAGATAACCCAGGTCCTGCTGGAGCAGGGAACTCCTATCAGTGGAGCAGAAGAAACATGATAGTAGACAGGGATAGTCAGTGAAAAGTGCAGCAATAGCTGCAGTTGTTTAGTTTATCTTTGTTTGTGACTTGTGGCTGGAAGTCTGGAAGCTTTGAGGTGTTTCCCTCTGTTGACCTACGGGAAGAGCACTGCCCAGGGATGTGCAGCTGGAGAAGATCCCTAAATGGGAAAACCTCTGGCCAAAACTAAATGTCTAGACTGAAGCAAACAGTCTCATGCTGGCAGAAGTGAGGTGGTTATAGTTTTCCTGGCTGGATGTTAAGAGGAAGTTCTTCACAGAGAGAATGATTTGCCATTGGAATGGGCTGCCCAGGGAGGTGGTGGAGTCACCGTCCCTGGGGATGTTCAAGAAAAGCCTGGATGAGGCACTTAGTGCCATGGTCTGGTTGACTGGATAGGGCTGGGTGCTAGGTTGGACTGGATGATCTTGGAGGTCTCTTCCAACCTGGTTGATTCTATTCTATTTCTGCACCCTTGAGATGTTAGCAAGCAGCTGATAGGTCCTAGTCTGTGAAAAAAGCAGATAAGGGCCAACAGCTCATAGAATCACTGAGTCATGGAAGCAGCCAGTGGTGGAAGGGACCACAAGGGTCAGCCAGTTCCAACCCCTTGCCGTGGGCAGGGACACTTCCCACTAGATCAGGCTGGCCAGAGCCTCATGCAGCCTGGCCTTAAACACCTTCAGTGATGAAGCTTCTACCACCAACCTGGGTAACACATTCCAGGCTCTCAGCACTCTCATGCTGAACAACTTCTTCCTAACATGCAGGCTGAATCTACCCATTTCCAGCTTTGTTCAATTCCCCCCCAGTCCTATCACTATCTGACAGCCTAAAAAGTCCCTCTCCAGCTTTCTTGTAGCCCCCTTAAGATCCTGAAAGGCCACAAGAAGGCCCCCACAAAGCCTTCTCCTCTCCAGACTGAACAGCCCCAACTCCCTCAGTCTCTCCTCACAGCAGAGCAGCTCCAGCCCTCTGCTCATCCTCGTGGCTCTTTTCTGGACACCTTCCAGCACCTCCATAGCCCTCTTGTCCCAGGGGCTCCAGAACTGGATGCAGCACTCCAGGTGGGGTCTCAGCAGTGTGGAGCAGAGGGGGAGGATCACCTCCTTTGCCCTGCTGCCCACACTGCTCTTGCTGCAGCCCAGGCTCTGGTTGCTCTCTGGGCTGCCAGAGCTCACTGACAGCTCCTGTTGAGCTTCTCATCCACCAGCACCCTCAAGTCCCTCTCCTCAGGGCTGCTCTCAAGCCAGGCACTGCCCAGCCCATATTGGTGCTTGGGATTGCCTCAACCCAGGTGCAGGACCTTGCACTTGGTCTTGTTGAACTTCATGAGATGTTAAAGCACAGGGGACTCCAAAACACTTATCTGACCATGTGTGCCACAGGCCATCACAGCTGTCCTCTTACGCTGTTCTGAGCTCTCCAGCTTGTGGGCAGCCACATTTCTTTGCCTTCTGACTCAAAGCACATCTCAGCACTGCTTCCCTATGGCTGTGTTGTGGGTTCTCCCTCTGGGGCTACACCTGCTGAGAAATACAAGGAAATCTGGCAGGTTCCATCACATGGGAAAAAGGAGTCACACAGCTTCTCAACCTTACAGAGGGCCACAACTTAAGTAGCCAGCTACTCTGGTCTGTAAGGACAAATAGCATCTCTCCAGCAACCAGCTCCTCTTCCTGTCTGTTGGACCACAAAAACCATGCAGAAGAAACACCTGGTGCTCCAGGGGCTGTTTTTCAGATTGTCAGAAGAGGAAAGTTAACAGCTTTAACACAGAGCCAGCATAGCACAGCAGCTTGCAGCTCACTGCACCCTTCATACTTTAAAACCTTTGTACAAAATAAGCCCTAAAGTGTGCTGGAGTTGTGCTTGGGTTTGGAAAAAGCAGTAAGTGGCAGGGGAGAAAAAAACAACAGACAAACCCCGAAATTAGGAGCAGTTGTAGTTTCCTAGCAGGAAGGCATGGTGATGGCAAAAGCACCAGCTTGAGCTAGCTGTGACCAAAGCCCAGGGAACAGACTGCATCTTAGGAAGAAGTTCTTCAGTACAAGGGTGGTGAGACTCTGGAGCAAGTTGCCCAGGGAGGTTGTGGATGCCTCTTCCCTGGGGGTGTTAAAGGCCAGGTTGGATGAAGCCTTGAGCAGCTGAGTCTAGTTGAAAGCTGTCCCTGCCCATTTTGGTGCAGTTGGAGTAGATAATCTCAAATGTTCCTTCCAGCCTAAGCCATTCTGTGTAGAGAGATAGTAGCAAAAGGTTCTTTATTTAGTAACCTTTTGGGTTTTAAAGTGCTTTGTGTACACCGTGGGCTGTCCACTTGAAAGAGATCTAAAGATGCTGTGAATGTGTTTGTTTCACATCACAGAGTGATGTCAGCCCATTTCCACACCTCCCTCCCCACCTGGCTGTTCCTGTGGTGCCCACTTCAACTGGGGCAGGGAAGTGGCTTTCTGCTCCTCTTAGCCAAAATTGCTGCATCCAGTTCTGGAGCCCCTGGGACAAGAGAGCTATGGAGGTGCTGGAAGGTGTCCAGAGAAGAGCCATGAGGATGAGCAGAGGGCTGGAGCTGCTCTGCTGTGAGGAGAGATTGAGGGAGTTGGGGCTGTGCAGGCTGGAGAGGAGAAGGCTCTGTGGGGACCTTCTTGTGGCCTTTCAGGATCTGAAAGGGGCTACAAGAAAGCTGGAGAGGGACTTTTTAGGCTGTCAGATAGTGATAGGACTGGGGGGAATGGAGCAAAGCTGGAGGTGGGGAGAGTCAGACTGGATGTTAGGAAGAAGTTGCTCAGTATAAGGGTGGTGAGAGCCTGGAATGTGTTGCCCAGGGAGGTGGTGGAAGCCTCATCCCTGGAGGTGTTTAAGGCCAGGTTTGATGAGGCTCTGGCCAGCCTGATCTAGTGTGAGGTGTCCCTGGGCATGGCAGGGAGATTGGAACTGGACAAACCTTGTGGTCCCTTCCAACCCTGACTGATTCTATGATTCTAAAATTAGCCCCATCATGACATGGTCATGGGTGGGAAACCCCAAAGGACAGGTGAGACTTGATACGTGCAATTATTCCTCTAAGGCCCTGCTGGGTCCTGCATTGTTGGTGGTCTCCAAGAGCACATTGTCAATGGCAGGGAGATCTGACATCAACCTTTGGGCTTCTTCACATGCCCTGCCTTGCCTAGAAGGTGCCAAAGCCATTTGGCCACAACAACCCCAAGCAGCACTACAGGCTGGGGACAGAGTGGCTGACAGCAGCCAGGCAGAGAGGGACCTGGGGGTGCTGGTAGAGAGGAGTTGAAGATGAGGCAGCAGTGCCCAGGTGGGCAGCAGAGCCAATGGCATCCTGGGCTGGCTCAGGAGCAGTGTGGGCAGCAGGACAAGGGAGGTTCTTCTGCCCCTGTGCTCAGCACTGCTCAGGCCACCCCTTGAGTGCTGTGTCCAGTTCTGGGCTCCTCAGTTCAAGAGAGATGTTGAGGTGCTGGAAGGTGTCCAGAAAAGGGCAGCAAGGCTGGGAAGGGGCCTGGAGCACAGCCCTGTGAGGAGAGGCTGAGGGAGCTGGGGGTGTGCAGCCTGCAGAAGAGGAGGCTCAGGGCAGAGCTCATTGCTGTCTACAACTACGCAAAGGGAGGCTGTAGCCAGGTGGGGTTGGTCTCTTCTGCCAGGCAAGCAGCAACAGAAGGGGACACAGTCTCCAGTTGTGCCAGGGCAGGTCTAGGCTGGATGTTAGGAGGAAGTTGTTGGCAGAGAGAGTGATTGGCATTGGAATGGGCTGCCCAGGGAGGTGGTGGAGTCTCTGTCCCTGGAGGTGTTGAAGCAAAGCCTGGATAAGGCACTTAGTGCCATGGTCTGGTTGGTTGTCTAGGGCTGGGTGCTAGGTTGGAGTGGATGAGCTTGAAGGTCTCTTCCAGCCTGGGTGATTCTATGACTGGGAGCTTTGCCTTGAGTGGCCTTTCCTAAGGCAGATCCTTGGCTCGTTTCCTCTGCCAGGGACCTGCTGTAAATGTAGTGAGGCACAAATATCCTTTTCACAAATAACAAACAAGTCCCACTTAAGCAACAGTGCAATGTCTTATTCTTGCTCTGAGCAGTGGGTTTGACTCTTTGGGATGATATGATCTGGAAATTAGTTTAATTTCCAGGCACATGCAGGGTCACAGAGTTAAACTTTTCCCCTTTTCTGTTGTCTTTAAGCTTATTTCCACTGTGTACAGAGCGTATCTGAGATGAACTTTGCAGTAAACACACATCAGGACCAGATTCTGAAAGGAAACTTGGTTTTGTCTGGTTTTGGTGTGGGGTTTTGTTGTTTGTTTGTTTTTTTCTCCTTAAACTATGGCTTTAAATGGAGCTTTCCATAATTCTCAAGGTCATTGTTAAATATCTTAAATAGTTGGTAAGATGCCAAACTCTTTTCATTGCTTGCATTTCTCCCCTTGGAGAGCTACTGCAGACAATGAAATGTGGCATCTTCAACTTTCCTGTCAAAGGGAAACCTACCAGGACAAGCAGGTTTGCAACTCAGGGTCTTGAGTAAAGTTTCCTGGGCTCCTCAGCTCAAGAGAGACAGGGAGCTGCTGGAGAGAGTCCAGTGGAGGCTACAGAGGTGCTGAGTTGCCTGGAGCATCACTGTGAGGAGAAAAGGCTGAGAGCCCTGGGGTTGTTCAGCCTGGAGAAGAGCAGCCTGAGAGGGGATCTGCTCAATAGCTGAAGGATAAGGGCCAAGAGCTGGGGCTGTGCAGTCTGGAGAAGAGGAGGCTCCCAGGTGACCTTCTTGTGGCCTTTCAGTATCTGAAGGGGGCCTACAAAAAAGCTGGGAAGGGACTTTTTAGGCTCTCAGGGAGTGACAGGACTGGGGAGGATGGAGCAAAGCTGGAGGTGGGGAGATTGAGACTGGAGGTGAGGAGGAAGTTGTTGAGCATGAGAGTGGTGAGAGGCTGGAATGGGTTGCCCAGGGAGGTGGTTGAGGCCCATGGCTGGAGGTGTTTCAGGCCAGGCTGGCTGAGGCTGTGGGCAGCCTGCTCTAGGGTAGGGTGTCCCTGAGCATGGCAGGGGAGTTGGAACTGGCTGCTCCTTGTGGTCCCTTCCAACCCTGACTGATTCTGTGATTCTAAGAGGACAGAGCCAGACTGGTTTCAGTGGTGCCCAGTGACAGAAGGGACAATGGGCACAAACTGGAACCCAGGAGGTTTCACTAGTCAAAATTTCTTTCCGGTCAGAGTGCCAGAGCCCTGCCCCAGGCTGCCCAGAGAGGTTGTGGAGTCTCCTTCCCTGGAGAGACTCCAGTCTTACCTGGACATTGGCATCCTGGGCAGCCTGCTGTGGGTGCCCCTGCTTTAGCAGTGGGGTTGGACAGGATGATCTCCAGAGGTTCTGTGTGAGATGCAGTCATTTTTATCTCCTTCAGAGCCCCAGCTTTGATTTCTGACACTCATACTCTGAAGTCCCTGGAGAGAATTGCACACTGATCCCCGTTACAAATCTGCAGGCTGGGCTGGGCTTGGCTTAATTTCCCTTTGCTTACCCACAAGTGTCTGGGCTGAGGCTTTAGCAAGGGACGTGCCCCAAGCCGATCAGCTGCTGGCTGTGGGAGGGTGGCACTGTGGCTGCAGAGGTGGAAGCTCCACTCGACACTGTCACTGTGGAAAGGACATATAGTGGGAGCCTTGCAGGATGTGGTGTGGTTTGGAGATCTGTGGGGGCACACAGAGTGGTCTCTGACAGTGGAAACCAAAATGCAGTGTGGAGATGTCTGTCCATAATTTAATTAGCAACAGCAATGACCTTGAAGGACTTCATGACAGAGATGGTGAAAGGCATTTTACTTTGTAGAGGAAACAAAGAACTTTTATTTTGCAACTAGATAATCCTTCCTTTTCCCCTCCCCTTTGTTGCTGTTTTCCCCTTTAAGGGAAGGAGAGAGCAGAAGTGATGATTAATTTCTTCTTTCATTTCCTTGATTGTAATGAAATCTCAGTTAGACCATAATTCAAATAAGCACATCCCATGGAGTGTTGCCCTTTCCTTTTCAGGTGCTCCTTCTCTAGCTTGAAAATGACTTTTAAAGATGGAAATTAAGATTCTGGGGGGAAGGGAAGTAAAAAAAGAGGCACCACAATCTTAACACAGCCTTAACCTTTCCAACCTCTCAGCTTTAGCTGCTCCAAATGCATTTATCTGATGGGTTTGTGTGCCACTGTTGTTTGGAGGCAGCATCATTTTGGCTCCTTGGCTACTATCTTACAGCAAGATCAACATTTCTAAACATGTATTTCTACAACCAGTAAATAATGCAGAGGAGATGATGAGCTTCACAAGATTTAGCAGATAGCTGCATGCAGCCAGCCCCAGGGAAAGCTGGAGCTGTGCCTCTCCGGGGCTCCCTGCAGTTCTGGCTGTTGGCATGGCTGCAAACTGGCACAGCAAAGAGGCAAAGGATGGTGTCTGCAAACCTGGCTGGCTGAAAAGCTGGCTGCTGTAACCAGCAAAGCAGAGATGGTGCTGAAGGAACACAGTGCTGGGGAGGCTGTTTCTTGATGGTCTCTTGTCTGGCCCACTCAGTATTTTCTTGCTGCAGCTGCCTCCAACATCTGCTTTTCATCTCTGCTCTTTAGCCATGTAGGTATTCAAAACTGCCTTTCTCCTTCCAGCTGCTTTGCATGTCTGCTGTCTTGTCAATGAAACAGGCAGCTACTTGAATTCAAAAACCATCTTAAACCAGGCTATTGCATGTTTGACACACAACTAATTAACAGGGGGATGCCTTCACATAAGGGAAGATGAGGGGAAAATCATCAGGGGGCTCTGCTGTGAGCACAGGCTGAGAGAGTTGGGATTACTCAGCCTGGAGAAGAAGAGGCTCTGGGTGACCTTATTGCAGCCTTTCAGTACCTAAAGGAGCTTAGAAGAAAGATAGGGACAGACTTTTTAGCAGGGCCTGTTGTGATAGGACAAGGGTTGATGGGGCTGAACTGAAAGAGGGAGATTTAGACTAGAGAGAAGGAAGATTTTTTTTGTGTTGAGGCTGATGTGGCACTGTCCCAGGTTGCTCAGAGAGGTGGTAGATGCCCCATCTCTGGAAACATTCCAGTTCACAGAATCATAGCATCAACCAGGTTGGAAGAGACCTCCAAGCTCAGCCAGCCCAACCTAGCACCCAGCCCTAGACAATCAACTGGACCATGGCACTAAGTGCCCCAGCCAGGCTTTGCTTCAACACCTCCAGGGACGGTGACTCCACCACCTCCCTGGGCAGCCCATTCCAATGCCAATCACTCTCTCTGCCAACAACTTCCTCCTAACATCCAGCCTAGACCTCCCCTGGCACAACTTGAGACTGTGTCCCCTTCTTCTGTTGCTGCTTGCCTGGCAGAAGAGGCTGGCACTCTGAGCAGCTTGCTCTAGTTGAAGATGTCCCTGCTCACTGCAAGGGTGTTGGTCTAGATGAGCTTTAAAGGTTCCTTCCCCCTTCAACCCTTCTGCTTTTATAAAACATCAGCAAGATGAGCCTGAAATTTGTCATGAATCTTAAGGCTGAGGTCATTCTATAGTTTCAAGTTGAGATATTTTCCTACCTTTCTACATGGTGGCTTCTAAAGTGCTTTCCCAGTCTCCAACACCTCCTTCCTTTGCTTGGAACATTTAGGACCTAAGCTGTGGTTCAGCCTTCTAGCTCAGGATCTATCTCAACAGCATTTGGCTTCCTGGGTGAGCAGCTGCTTTTGGTTAAGCATCTAGCCCAAATGTCAGCAGTAGCTGATTCCTTGGCTTTTACCATGGGTTGGCATGAAAACGTCGCTGAGCAGCACAGCTGCCCTGTGACACAGGTCTTGGCAGCTCTGCTTTGCCCAGCAACAAGCAGGAGCTTTGCACGTGCAAGGGAGGCTCTGTTCAAGCTGCTCTTCCACATCAGTTCCAGCCTGCAGTCATCTTCCCTTCTCTCCTCCCTGACACTTGTGGTGGTGTTGCTTTGGGTAAAGGAGGCCACAGCTCTGAGCCATTCCTCAAAAAGCAAATATGACTTTGGACCTCAGCAAGAAGAAGAATTTGGCCTGGCTTGAAGGTCAGCAGCTCCACAAGCTGTATGGGTTAGAGACATTGATGTCTCCTCCCTCTGATACTCACTACAGCCTCCATGAAGAAAAAGCCCTTTCTCTTCTCAGAAAATCCCCCTCCTTTTGATGTTTTCTTTTCCATTCTTGCTTATTTATCTCCTTGAACAAAGCCTGCCCTTTGAATAACATCCCTCGGTGCTACAGTGTCTCTATGTTTCTGTGTCTGAGCTGTTCTTGCCTCTTGAATCAGCCATGGAACAGCCAAGTCTGCATTTTCTCTCATAGATGATCAACACAGGCTAGCTGCTAAGCTCCAGGGCTGACTTTAAGTAGGCAGAAAGCACTTCCATGCTCAAGTGGAACAGTCTGAAGCATAACTAACCCTTCTAGTCTGGAAGGCTGAGAGGAGAAGGAAAGGGAGAAGAGAGGAAGAGGAGCACTGTCTGATATCATAGCATAACTAACCCTTCTGGTCTGGAAGGTTGAGAGGAGAGGGAGAAGAAAGGAAAAAGAGAGGAAGAGAAGCACTGTCTGATGTCATAGCATAACTAACCCTTCTAGTCTGGAAGGCTGAGAGGAGAAGGAAAGGGAGAAGAGAGGAAGAGGAGCACTGTCTGATATCATAACATAGCTAACCCTTCTAGTCTGGAAGGCTGAGAGGAGAAGGAGAGGAGAAGGAGAAGAGAGTAAGAGGACCACTGCCTGATACCACAGGAGTCTTCAAGGAGAAAAGCACAGAGCAGAATTTGGGCCACATAGGATCTGCCCTTGCAGGAGAGCAGCACTGAGGTGCGTGCTGGATTCACATTTGCCATCTCTTTTGCAGGCAAAGGAAACTCTGACGTGTTTGTAGAGCTGAAAATGTAAACTATGGTAAAGTGTCTGCTTTTAGTGTGACCTCTTAACCTGAGGGGTTGGCCTGTTCTGGGGAGAATTCCAGCAAACCACTGTGCTGCTGTTTAGAAGGGAGATGCCTGTTTTCTGCGTTCTCAGGGCCACAGCATGTCTCATCCACAACCTTCCTTGGGAAAAGCAGCCTGGGTAGCAGCGCTCACCTCGGGAAAGCTGCAGGGAAGGAATGCTTCTACTTGACTTATAAAGAGAGAGAGAGGAAAAAACAAAGGAACTCCAATCTGATTTAACGAGTCTTTTAAATGATGGTTATGCATCTGTTCTGAGTTTTTAAACCATCGAGCTGCTTGGTTACTTTGCCCAAAACGAGCCGCAAGGAGCTGCATGAGCAGCAGCCGAAGCCTGAGTAATCGGTTCTAAATGTCAGGAAGTCTGTAGCCCGCTCCGGAGATTCATCTGTGTGAGCTGGCAGATGGACAAACCGCCCTTCCAGAAGGATGCTGGCTCCCCACCGTGGCAACAAGCACAATTTTAGCTGGTGGAGGCAGGCCAGCCATGATGGAGGCTGAAGCAGGATGGAAGGGTGGTGGATGGCCCATGGTTGGGGTGCTAGCAACCCCCAGTCCGTGTGAGCTCCATCAGCCCTTCAACAGCTGCTCTTCCAGGAGCAGTTCCAGCAAGGGAACAGGGCAAATCACAGTTCCTGTGAGAGGCAGGCAGAGCCCCACACTTCCAATGGTCTGTAAACAGGCTTCTGTGTGCTTGGCGACAGCCCAGAGCCATGCACCTCAGTCTGGCCAGCTCTGCAGTGAAGCTCCACAGCAAACTCAGAGCAAAGCCAAACCCAATATGTTTATGAAATCGAAACATCACAAACACACTTGATTTACACTGCTGACACTGAAAGGAGAAACAAATGCTCCTGGTTTGGGTGCCTGTCCAGCTGAATTTGAGGAAAACCTGGGGAGTGAAAGGAGGAAAAGAAAGGAATCAAAGCGCACAGGCTGTCAGGTCTCCACTTTTACCTATTGTAGATCAGGGTTTGTAGCATGGAATACATCAGTAAAAATCCTCCCAGAGCACTGATGGGGTTAGAGTGCCTGTGTCTGCAGAGTGGCACCAGCTCCCTCCTATCTCTGACCATAAANAGGTCTGCCCTGAGCCTCCTCTTCTGCAGGCTGCACACCCCCAGCTCCCTCAGCCTCTCCTCACAGGGCTGTGCTCCAGGCCCCTCCCCAGCCTTGCTGCTCTTCTCTGGACACCTTCCAGTACCTCAACAACTCTCTTGAATTGAGAAGCCCAGAACTGGAAGCAGCACTCAAGGTGTGGCCTGAGCACAGGGGCAGAATAACCTCCCTTGTCCTGCTGGCCACATTCTTCCTGATCCAGGCCAGTATTACCGTCACGGCAGAGCTGCTGCAGCCCTCTAAGCATCTTCATGACTTCCCCTGGGCTGGCTCCAACAGCTCCATGTCCTTCTTGTGTTGGGGGCTCCAGAACTGTACACATGTTCAACTGGATCATGTTGCTTGGAACCCTGTCCAGTCTGACCTGAAATGTTTCCAGGGACGTGGCTTCTAGCATCTCTCTGGTTGGATCTCCATCCCTGGAGGTGTTTAAATGATGCAGAAGTGTGGTGCTGAGGGACATGGGTTAAAACCAGACAAGGAAGAGTTGGAGAATGGCTGGATCTCAGTGATGTAGAGAAGGGTGGATTTAGACTGCATGTTAGGAAGAAGTTCTCTATGATGAGGGTGGGGGAACACTGTAACAAGTTGTCCAGGGAGGAAGTTGAGGCCACATCTCTGGGAACATTCAAGGTGAGGCTTGATGAATCTCTGAGCAACCTGAGCTCATTGCTTACTGTAGCAGGGGTGGACTAGATGACCTCTAGAGGTCCCTTCCAACCCAGTGCATTCTATGATTCTATGATCTTAAAAGTCTTTTCCAACTGAAATCCACAAATCAGAAAATTCACTCATCTCTTGTGAGAAACTGAGAGGGTGGGACACAGGGGTGGGAGCTCAGCCCTGCTCTGATGAGCTTCAGTCCTTCCCCATCTCTGCTGCATCTTCACAGCCTTGTGCTCTGCTTTCTGGGCACAGCCTGTTGGTGCCACATCTGTATCTGCCACCTGATTTTCTCCCTTCTGGTTGTCCCATAGGGGTGTGGGCAGAGAACTGTTAGGAGAGGATTCACACAAACCTGGTGTACAAACCAGTTGTGTCTGTTCCAGGGATGATGACAATGATGATGATGATTGCTGTTGTTACTATTATTATTATCATCATCATCATCATTATTGTAGCATCATTATATTATTCTATCATCTTATAATAATAATAAATTGTATTAGTAGACAATTAAAACACCATGAATCAGTTAATAATTATATAGTAAGTAGTATTAATCATATATTCATGTACAATTAATATGTTAATCATATAATTAATTAATGGTCGCTATTATAATTGTATTATATTGTGTAATGATTATAATAGTCTATTATTATCATTTATTACTGTATTAGTGTATCATACAGTTGTGTTATTGTTATTAATTATGTTATTATTAATTATTACTACTTCATTATAGAATCGTTTTTATTAATAGTATTTTATATGCAATTAATACGTTTAATTAATAATATAATTGATTATGACAATGACAAATAATAATACTGATGATGATGATGATCTCTGAGTGTAAACCCTGCATGTGCCCACCTACACTTTGAGATGAGACTGGCTGAGGCATTTAGTGCCATGATCTAGAGGAGTGGCTAGGGCTGGGTGCTAGGTTGGACTGGATAAGCTTGGAAGTCTATTCCAACCTGGTTGATTCTATGATTCTAGGAGCTACCTGCTGCTGCTCCACAGCAGTCTCCTTGGATGAGCCAGGCTGGGCAGGATGCTGCTGCCTTCCCTGTTTCACGCAGTGTTCATTACCCATCAACATTCTAAGCCCGGGGCTGTGTTTTTGCCTCCCAACACCTCTTTGCGAGTATTTCCCTCAGCACTGATGCTTTGGGCTTGGCTGCTCTTTGGTTGTGTTGGTGGCTTTGGCAGAAGGCTGTGAGCAGCAAAGGAGTTAATCACCTTGCCGGAGGTTGCCTTTGAGGGAGAAAAGAAGGATAGGAGTTTTCATTCCCTGTGGGGAAAGTCGTTTGGGGCGCCGTAGCTTTCCCAGCAGAGGGCACGATGTGCAAAGCAGAGAAGCGATTGTTCCTGCCTGAAGGGATGTCAGAGAGGATGCCGCACGCAGAAACAAGGCTGCAGTCAGCAAGCAAGATGTTGTGGGGCTCAGTGCTCCCTTCAGTGCCTTGCAAAGGGTCTGGCTGGCCCTCAAGACAACCCCCACACTGCTCACAGGATCACAGGATATTAGAGGTTGGAAGGGACCCAAAGACATGATCAAGTCCAACTCCCCTGCCAGAGCTGGACCACACAATCTAGCCCAGATCACAGAGGAATGCATCCAGACAGGCCTTGAAAGTCTCCAGAGAAGGAGACTCCACAACCTCTCCGGGGAGCCTGTGCCAGGGCTCTGGGACCCTTAGAGTCAAGAAGTTCCCCTTTGTGTTGAGCTGGAACCTCTTGCTGATTCCTCCTAGCCCACAGCCAGAGTAGCCAAATAGCTTCTGCACTTCCAGGAGTGCTTGGTTTCCCTGCAAAACACCCTCAAAGCTTGTTTCACACTTAATTTGGAGAGTTTTCACTGAATCACAGAATATTAGGGGTTGAAAGTGACCTCAGAAGATCATCCAGCCCAATGCCCCTGCCAGGGAAGAATCACCTAGATCAGGTCATACAGGAATGCATCTAGGTGGGTTTGGAATGTCACCAGAGGAGGAGACTCCACAACCTCTTTGGGCAGCCTGCTCCAGGGCTCTGCCACCCTCATAGGGAAAAAGTTTTTCCTCCTGTTCCCATGGAACCTCCTCTGCTCCAGCTTGCACCAACTGCCCAATCTGATTCTATGTAAACTGATCTGAAGTAAGCCCCCAAGGGGCTGAGCAGCCCCAAATCATTCTATGAATCTGAAATTTGCCTCTTGGGAGCTTACTTCAACCCTGTGTGACAGGAGGAAGGTCTCCCCTCCACAGCACTCAAGTGCTGAAACCACAAGCAGTCCCTGGATCTTCAAGCTCTCTGGTGGCTTTCTGCTGATGGGGAAGACCTTGTTGCTGTCTACAGCTACCTGAAGGGACACTGTGGAGAGGCTGCTGCTGGGCTCTGCTCACAGGGAATTGGAGACAGAACAAGGGGGAATGGCCTCAAGCTGAGGCTGGAGAGGTTTAGTTGGACATCAGGAGAAAGTTTTTCATGGAGAGAGTGGTCAGAGACTGGAGTGAGCTGCCCAGGGAGGTGGTGGAGTCACCCACCCTGCATGTGTTTCAAGGTGGCTTGGATGTGGTGCTTAGGGCTATGGTTTAAGGTGAACCTTGTAGAGTAGGGTAATAGGTTGGACTTGGTGATTTGATGGGCTTTGCCAACCTGCATGTTTCTGTGATTCCATGCAAGGACACCCTTTCTAATTTATCCATTTTCTCATCCTGTTTAGATTGTCTTCCCTCTGCCCCCTCAGCAGCCAGGCCAGCTTGCAGCGTGCTGGTGGGCAGCAGGCTCATCAGTCTCGCACAGGGACCCATTTAAAAGCTACACTGAATTATTATCCGTGAAAAATGACATCCTGCTGAATCCACTTTTCCTCACTTCCTGTGATCCTCCTAGGAGCTCAGTGTCCCCATGTGCCCCTGGGCAAGAGAGCAGAAGGTGGTGACACCCACGGCATCTACTTGCAGACGTGTGGCTCGGCCCTGCCCCAGCATGGTACCTGGACTCCTGATCTCCAGACACAAGTAAGTACCTGCAGTGATTTGCTGGAGGTTGGCATTTTTTTTTCACTCTGTGTGCTGCTTAAGCCAAGCCATAAATGAATGCATTAAGAAATAGATGGTCCTGAGGGCATGAGCACTTCCTAGGATAATCCCAGAATGCCAGCAGAGCTGGGGAGCTGGAGGGGACCTCTGGAGATCATCTAGTCCAACTCCCTACTAAGGTAGCATCACCTAGAGCAGACTGTAGCAGAGAATCAGACAGGGTGGGGGGAAAATCATGAGCGAAGTGGTGAATTCAAAGATTAAACATCCTGTCTGAGTGCCAAAGGTGGCTTAGGGAATGCTCAGGAACACTCAGCCATCTGCATGGGCTTCTGTAAGAGCTGAGAGTGTTGCAGGTCACATATTTGTCATGAATAATGCAGACACTTGAGCAAAACAAAGGTTTTATTAATGACAGCGCATTGAGTAGCAGTTCATCGCCCCTGGAAGTGGCACTTCAGGCTCCCAGAATGGAGAGCAGTGCATCACAGTGCAGCCAACTCCTAAGAACTTCCTCCTGCAGAAGAAGTCAGTTTCAGTGTAGAACCATAGAAGCAGTCAGGGTTGGATGGGACCTGAAGGATCATCTAGCTCCAAACCCCTGACATGGGCAGGGACACCTCACACCAGATCAGGTTGCTCAGAGCCCCATTCATTATGCAACATGCACCAAAGTTTTGTTAGGTGACTTAGTGACATCTCTGCTTTGCCTGGACACCCAGCCCTCAGCAGTGACCCCTTCCAGGCTTCTGAGGAACAGTGTCGGGCGCTGCACTTGCTCAGGCTCCCTGCAGAGGGATATTTGTCTTCTAATGAGGTAAAAAAAACTCTTCTTTTTCCTTCCATCTGGCTGTGATGGGGACAGTCCGGAAAAGGACCTCTTGCTGCTGGCCTCTTGCCCCACATTACTGTGGGTGTGCCTGGTTTCACAGCTCCTTTTCTAAGTGTTGCCTTTCAGTCAAGTTGACCTTAGTGAAGGAGGAAAAAACGACTTCTGAGACCAGCTAACAATAAACACGACTGTGAAACAGAGGGACTGGTTGGTGAGCAAGGCAAAGGGCAGGAAGCTCCTCCATGCTTGCTGTTTCCCTTGGGTTTGTGAAGTCTGATCTTCAGCTTCTGTGCCTCAGGTTGCTTTGGACTACAGCAGCCACAGATCCAGTTTTCAGCTCTAGTACTCTAAGCACCAGATGACTGCCACCAGCAGAGCACATCTAGGCACGCTCTGAGGATTCGCATGGTGAGGCCTGATGCCATCTGCAGGACAAACCCAGCCAGGCTAGGTTAGGCTTCTGCGTGCCTTGCCTCTCCAGCTTAGCACTTAAGAGTGGTGGGTCACTTGGTTTAGAGATATTTTAGGTCAGAGATCATGTCTGAGGCTGTTTAGCCTGGAGAAAAAGAGGAGACCTTCTTGCCTTCTACAGCTGCCTGAAAGGAGGCTGCAGTGAGGTGAGGGTTGGTCTCTTCTCCAAAGGAACAAGTGACAGGACAACAAAAAATGGCTTCAAGTAGCACCAGGAGAGGTTTAAGTCAGACATGAGGAGCAATTTCTTCCCCAGAGTGGTTATCAAGCCCTGGAACATGCTGCCCATGGTGGTGATGTTGTCACCATCCCTAGAGGGATTGAAAAGCTGTGTAGATGAGGCACTTAGTGCCATGGTCTAGTTGATTGGATAGGTCTGGGTGATAGGTTGGACTGGATAAGTTTGGAGGTCTATTCTATTCCATTCCATTCCAAATGTGGTGCTAAGGGACATGGTAACTTGGCAGTGCTGAGTTAATGGTTGGACTTGATGATCTTAAAAAGTCTTTTCCAAACCAAACAATTCCATGGTTCTGTCTTTAGCCAGCAGCTTTACAGCTCTTGGCTCAAGAGATCCCTGAGTAAGCCTCTAAGCACCCCTTTTATATTAAAAGAATATCTGAATTGCTTTAGCTTTTACATCTGCTCTTGAAATGTCATTTGTGTCACCTGCACACTGAAGAAACTTGATATTGCAAGTGATCAGAGCAAGCCTGGGGAGCTCAAAGGCTGTCAGCTCAACTCTCCACAGGTCATCTTTGTTGTCTTTCAGTGCTGAGGGGCAGCTCAACCCCAGACTGCTCACAATGACTGAAGCTGAAGTGCATCAGCGAACAGAGCAGGTTAAACTCAGAGGTGTTCCAGCACATGAGTCTTGGGCCTGCTTACTGAACAGTTTACAGACCACTAGATTGAGGTGACACTGCAGTGTCTTCTGTTTGGTGTCCCTGGGAGCAGGGACTACTTTGTTTTCAGCATAGATCTGTTAGACATGCTGAAAAAGATTTTGTAGTAGATGTACACATTGATGATCCTCAAAGCCACCCCCAGGAAGTAGCTGAGGGACCTGAGAAGAGCTGCAGCCATGCTGCAGAAATGAAACCACCAAAACCAAGGAGTGTGGGTGGGAGCAGAGGTGCTGCTGGCCTTCAGGAAGTCATCCATCTGGAAGAGGATGCACTCCACAGTCACGAGGGTCCAGATGAGCCTAGCAATCAGCCTGGCGTTCCTCACTGTCCGTAGCTGGCGAGACGCCATGGGGCAGAAGGTGATCAGGTAAGCCTCGAAGGCAACGCAGCTCAGCAGCAGGCAGCTGATGTGTATGTTTGCAGTGAGGAGGTTCTGCAGCAGGGCTGCTGTGAAGCCTGTGGGTGAGACACCAGCACCAAACGTCCATGTGGCCACCTCAGCAGCAATGCTGATTGAAACCAGGATGTCTGCCTTTGCCAGGCTGGAAATGAGAACGGCAGTGGACTTGGCTGAAACCTTTGCAGACTGCAGAGTGATTATTGCATACAGGCTGCCCAGCAGGCCCAGCAGAGTGCTGAGAGCGTTGGAAGAAGACAGGACAAGGTATTGGATATGTTTAAGTACCAAGTATCTTCTGAGGTCTTTCATGTGGTCTCTCTCCATTGAAATGCCAGTTAAGGAACAATACCTGGAATACATGCAAAAAGGAGTGAGGAAATAGGAAATTAGTGGTGTAGGTTCCAGACAAATTAAGCAACCAAGTCTAGCTGAGAGGTGGCACTGCCCAGGGCAGGGAGGTTGGATGTTAGGAACAAGTTCTTTAGCATGAGGGTAGTGGAACACTGAACGAGATTACCCAGAGAGGTAGTTGAGGCCCCATCCCTGGAGATATTCAAGGAGAGGATCAACAGGGCTCTGGGCAAGCAGAGGTAGTGGAGCATTTCCCTGCTGACTGCAGAGAGGATTGGACTAGATGACCTTTGGAGGTCCCTTTCAACACAGACCATTCAATGATCTCTAAGGTCCCTTCCAACCTAAGCCATTCTATGATTTGTGCAGACACATGCTGGTGTCCTCCACACTCCACCATCATAAAATCATAGAATCAATCAGGTTGGAAGAGACCTCCAAGCTCATCCAGCCCAACCTATCACCCAGCCCTGGCCAATCAAGCAGACCATGGCACTAAGTGCCTCGTGTTAGTTGGTTGCCCAGCTTCAGAGGTGTTCAGTGTGTGAAATCCCCAGGTTATGACAGTGCTTATCTCCATTGCATATAAACTCAGGTGCCAGAAATTCATTGTCTTTAACCCAGGAGCCACTACAGAACACTGGAATGACTCTGGGCCAGTACTGGAAAAGCTGAGGTCAGAACAGGGCTACTTTTGTTATGAAGAATCTGTTCTCTCCCACTCTGCTGTGCAGAAGAGTAAATGTGGCATTTATTACTCATTCTGGGAAATGAAGTAGTGAACTAAGGGCAATGCTATCCAAGACATGTTCCAGTTGAATCAGCAGTTGAGAATCCACCATGCCAACACCCATCTGATCTCCTGCTCCTGGGTCACTATGTCCATAGGGCATCTAGTCTGGGTTCCCACGGTAGAACTGGGCTCAGCAGTCCCCTCTGGTACAGTGTCACAGACTCACAGAATCCCAGCAGGGTGAGGGTCGGAAAGGGACTTCTGGAGATTACCCAGTCCAAGCCCCTGCTAAAGCAGGGTCACCCACAGCAGGCTGCCTAGGATGGCAATGTCCAGGGGGGTTTGGACTCTTGAGAAGAGGGCTCCACAACCTCTTTGGGCAGCCTGGGCCAGGGCTCCAGCACCCTTACAGGAAAGAAGTATTTCCTCATGTTCAGATAAAACCTCTTGAGTTCTGGTTTGTGCCTGTTGCCCCCTGTCCTATCACAAGCTCACAGCTGCTGGCTGCAGATGCCCAAGGAGTTGTTTCCTGTGTTGCTGAGAAGGGACATGGGCTCTGCTTCCACCTGTGGCTGGTGACAGTACCCTTGTATGCACGGGAACTCCTGTCCTTGCTGAGCTTTCAGCTCTGAGCATGGAAGTGGAGCTTCCCAGGGTCACACCAGGTGCTGTGTAATGAGAAGCTGGTCCAGCTGGTGCCCAGACCCAGCCAAGGCACCATTTAAGGAATTTCTCTAATATTCTGACTTTATGGCTACGTTTCTTTGGAGTTAACCGGAAGCCAAGAGCCATTCTAAGCCTTATTGCCAAAATGTGGTGTTTAGCACCTAAGCACCACTAACAAAGCCTAAGCCCAATTTGCTGCCCCACTCATGGGTTGCCTGCTGGCAACCACTAGCATTTTTCTCCTTGGGCTTAGCAGAGCTATAATTAGCTCTACTTTTTTTCCCTGAGGCAGCCATGCAGCTTCCAAGTTGTTTATTAATTGGATCTCCTAATGCATCCAGTTGGATTTTCATCTGAGATCTGATCCAGAACTCGATGGAAATTTTATGGACCCATGGGAAGTTACACAGATGAGCCTTGGGGTGAAGGCAGTTGCAGGAGGACCACATGCATTGTTGCTGCTGCTTTTGGGTGCCTAAAGACAGATGAGCCTTGGGATGAAGGCAGTTGCAGGAGGACCACATCCATCGCTGCTGCTGCTTTTGGGTGCCTAGAGTCCTTCCAAACTTACCAGCCACTGGTGAGTTTTCTCTTGACAGGCCTGATAGAAGCCTCAGTTCACCAGGGTGAGCAAGCAAGAAGAAAAGCCTCATCTCCAGCTGTTAGCTAAGGCTGCCCAACATAACCAGCCACCAAAAATGGCAGATTTCTGAATTCAGGCAATATTTGGAGCCAGTTCTCATGGGCTGCAGTAGGACTCCTCCTTTGTCTGCCTGGCATCTCCTGTCAAAGGCTGCCAACACTCCTTCTGGCTTAAGCCCAGTGGAAAGAGGTGCCTGGATGATGAACTTCTTGGGAATCCTTCACATCTCAGTGGGCAGCTTCAAGTGAAGTATTTTGCACCAGTGAGGTTAAATTTGCTTAGCAACTTCTCACTGCTGTTTCATGTCCACACGTTGAAGGTACCTAATAAGTCAGGGCTGCATCCCAAGGCTCTACTCATTTCCTCTACATGCAAAGCAGCCATCACCTCCAACTGCAGCTTTGGATGACTCAGAGATCTGTTTGGAGATGACTAACAGCTCAGGAGCTCCCGGTGTATTTACACACTTATATCTTAGGCAGGAATGAAGTTGAGGAAGTTCCCAGATGTTTTTAGACTATTGCTGTGATTTACAGGACACTGCTTCAAAAGGGCAAAAGTGTAAACAACTTTTGAGCAGACAGCCTGAAGTCAGGAGGTATAAGCCAGGCATTAGGAACAATTTCTACCCTGAAGTAGAGGTTAAGCCCTGCAATAGGCTGCAAGTGTTCAAAATTAGGGTAGATGTAGTGCATAAGGACATAGTTTAGTGGTAGGTTTGGCAGTTAATGGTTGCTGTCAGTGATCTTGGAGGTCTTTTCCAACCTAAATAATTGTATGATTCTGTGACCAGAAAGAGGTTATCTTGTTTAAATCCTTAGTTTCCTATGATCTCAAAAGCCAGAGAGACATGTTTTAAAGCTGGAGAGAGGAATACATAATGAAGGTTAGCATAGACTAAGAGACTGGATGTGAGGAGGAAGTTGTTCAGCATGAGAGTGGTGAGAGCCTGGAAGGAGTTGCCCAGGGAGGTGGTTGAGGCCTCATCCTTGGAGGTGTTTAAGGCCAGGCTGGATGAGGCTGTGGACATCCTGATCTAGTGTAGGGTGTCCCTGCCCATGACAAGGGAGTTGGAACTGGATGATCTTTGTGTTCTCTTCCAACCCTGACTGATTCTATGATTCTATAAACATGTAAGAACTATATAGGAAACAAGACCCAGTGATACCCCGAGACAGGACAAGGGGCAGTGAGCACAAACTGGAACACAGGAACTGGAACCCAGAAGGTTGCATCTGAACATGAGGAAAAACTTCTTTCCCGTGAAGGTGACAGAGGACTGGATCAGGCTGCCCAGAGAGGTTGTGGAGTTTCCTTCTCTGCAGAGATTCCAAACCCGCCTGGACATTGTGATCTTGGGCAGCCTGCTGTGGGCGACCCTGCTTTAGCAGGGGTGGGTCAGACTGGATGATCCTCAAAGCTCCCTTCCAGCCCTCATCATGCTGGGATTCTGGCATTCTGTGGCAAGATGCAGTGCAGTGAAGAAGTGATGCACAGGTAAGGAGGCAGGGCTTCATAAACCTACTGCCAGACAAAGCGAGACAGAGGAATGAGTCTGCTCCCAGAATTACCAAGCAGCAGTTGGTGCCAAAACTAGCAGACAGCCATTTTAATTTCTCTGAAAGGCACAGTTAGAGCTGGACATGAACCACAGCAAGACCTAGCAACAGAAGACCTCCAGGAAGCTTCCTGAGTATGCTAAAGGAAGAATGAGATGAATGTTGCTTAGACAAACTCTGTGATTTCATATCCCTGAGCTTCAAGAAGTTTCTCCAAGAGCACTCAGGAGCTGGCTGAAGCAATTTCAGAGATGTTGAAGGCTATCACGGAGAACTCTTAAAAGGCAGAAAACTTGAAACAGCCAAGATGGCTCTGAAGGGGAGGAGTAGGGCAAGGGGAGCTTCAGCTTCCAGAAAGCTGCTCAAATAATCAAGCAAATTGTTCTCTGACTGTTAGAGAGGAGGCAGGTAGGGAAGAACAACGTGGGTTTCTCACGGATAAAGCACAGTTCCTGAGCCCAGCTTCCCTCTGCAGCAGTGTGATTGATCTCCTGGGTGCTGAGGAAACACAGCAAGTGTCACACAGCTGGAGGTTCATTTGGCCTTTCCATGTTGTTTCAGCAGGTGTTCCTGTCAGGGGGAAAGCTAAGGAAAGAGCTGGGGCTGTGCAATCTGCAGAAGAGGAGGCTCCCAGGTGACCTTCTTGTGGCCTTCCAGGATCTGAAGGGGGCCTACAAAAAAGCTGAGAAGGGACTTTTTAGGCTGTCAGGGAGTGACAGGACTGGAGGAAATGGAGCAAAGCTGGAGATGGGGAGAGTCAGAGTGGAGGTGAGGAGGAAGTTGTTGAGCATGAGAGTGGTGAGAGGCTGGAATGAGTTGCCCAGGGAGGTGATTGAGGCCCCATGGCTGGAGATGTTTAAGGCCAGGCTGGATGAGGCTGTGGGCAGCCTGCTCTAGGGTAGGGTGTCCCTGGGCATGGCAGGGGGATTGGAACTGGCTGCTCCTTTGGTCTCTTCCAACCCTGACTGATTCTGTGATTCTATGAAATGTGGAGTAGGTGAAGCTCTGATTAAAGCAGGCCTAGCAGGTGTCCTGCATACCCCAGAACCCCTCTCCCTCCGTGGCTTGCATGGCAGAGGCAGGGCAGGAAAAACCTGCTCCCCCCTGCGCTGCAGGCCTGAGGGGGCAAAGGCCCTGCCGGCAGCAGGGCTGCCCCTGCCGGTGCCTGTGCTGCGATCGGGCTGCGCCTTGGCTGTGGTCTTTGCCGAGGAAGTGGTAACTGGACTCTGTCTAGGAAGGGGATAAATAGCAGGGTATTGCCCACCTTAGAGTTCTCCCCCGCCTGGATAGCTGCTGCAGAGAGTCCCCTGGCGCGGTGAAGGACAAGCTCTGCAGGCAGAGCCGTCCCTGCTCAGGGCCTAACGAGCCTCGGTGGCCTTGGAACAGAGAGAGCTGACCAGCGTCTGGGCGCCCTTCCTCGCAGACAGCCTGGCTCACCGGTGAGTGCTGCANGGGTTTGCTCAGAAGGTAGGTCTTGAATCAAGTAAGTGAGCAGTTGAGGCCAATGGTTCAAGAAAAGTAGCAGTCACTGAACAAGTGTCAAGGAACCAGAGGGAATCAGAGGTTTCTAACAATGCCAGCAAGTTGTCCATGAGCCAGCAATGTGCCCCTGTGGCCAAGGGGGACAGCAATGTGCTCTTTTAGCCAAGAGGGACAGCAATGTGGTCCTGTAGCCACACAGTCTCAAGTTATGCCAAGGGAAGGTCTAGGCTGGATGTTAGGAGGAAGTTGTTGGCAGAGAGAGTGATTGGCATTGGAATGGGCTGCCCAGGGAGGTAGTGGAGTCACCGTCACTGGAGGTGTTGAAGCAAAGCCTGGCTGGGGCACTTAGTGCCGTGGTCTAGATGACTGGATAGGGCTGGGTGCTAGGTTGGAGTGGATGATCTTGGAGGTCTTTTCCAACCTGGTTGATTCTATGATTTTACTGAACTTTCTGCTCAGCCTGATTGATACTGGAAAAGTTGTGTTTGTAGCTTAGCCTTTTCCTGACTTCTAAAACAGCCGAATTCATCTTTAGCATCCTTTGTAAGATATTCTCAGTTAGTAACTGAGTCTGCCAATTAAACTAAATTAATTTCTGTCCATAGTTTTGGGGGCAGGGGTTCAGGAAATTAAGAATAATTCTATTTTTATATATAATTCCCTGGCTCCACAACAACTGGATAGGAAAAAGGCTAATTATCAGCAATGAGAATGATGAGGTATCTGCTGAGGTGCTGCAGAGTTCTGGCAGCTGCTGCATTTTCATCAGCTGCAGCCAGGAGCAGAGCCAGGATCACCAAGTGCAGCTTCAGATCCATACCACAGCCAGTCACTATGCAGCAGCCAGAGAGAGGAAGAACAAACGTGGGCAGGAGGAGGGAGCAAGCCAGAACAGGAGGGTGGCTGACATAGGCAGAACTGCTGGCAGCAGTAGGTGCTGATACAACCTGTGGGTGGCAACACCAGCAGCAGGAGTCAGCAGGATTTGTGTCATGAGAGGAAGATGCCAACTTGTGATGCATAAACAGCAGCAATGTCCATAACCACATAGGGTGAGCCTGGGTTTGCTCAGAAGGTAGGTCTTGAATCAAGTAAGTGAGCAGTTGAGGCCAATGGTTCAAGAAAAGTAGCAGTCACTGAACAAGTGTCAAGGAACCAGAGGGAATCAGAGGTTTCTAACAATGCCAGCAAGTTGTCCATGAGCCAGCAATGTGCCCCTGTGGCCAAGGGGGACAGCAATGTGCTCTTTTAGCCAAGAGGGACAGCAATGTGGTCCTGTAGCCACACAGTCTCAAGTTATGCCAAGGGAAGGTCTAGGCTGGATGTTAGGAGGAAGTTGTTGGCAGAGAGAGTGATTGGCATTGGAATGGGCTGCCCAGAGAAGTGGTGGAGTCGCCGTCCCTGGAGGTGTTGAAGCAAAGCCTGACTGGGGCACTCAGTGCCATGGTCTGGTTGATTGGCTAGAGCTGGGTGCTAGGTTTGGCTGGCTGAGCTTGGAGCTTGGAGGCCTCTTCCAACCTGGTTGATTCTATGAATATCCAAGAGGTAGGTGCCAAGGTGAAGGTGCCAGTCTCTTTTTGGTGGTGCCCAGTAAGAATAGGCACAAGCTGGATCAAAGGAGGTTCCACCTCAACATGAGGAGAAACTTCTTTACAGTGAGGGTAGCAGAGCCCGGGAGCAGGCTGCCCAGAGAGATTATAGTGTCTCCTTCTCTGGAAACTTTTAAAACCCACCTGGATGTGTTCCTGTGCAGCCTGCCGTGGGTGATCCTGCTTGGCAGGGGGGTTGGACTGGATGATCTCTGGAGATCCCTTCCAATCCCTACCCTTCTGTGATCCTGTGCTTCATATTTGAGCACTTACCTCCTTCTGTAAATCTTCATGGGAGCACCTTGGAGCCTGTACAACAGAGCTTTCTCTGCATGTTTACCCAACAGGTTGGGGTGGTTGCTTTAGTCCTGGCCTGCTTTTCTCTTTGCTCTGGCGATGGGCAATTCCTGTGAAAGGCAGCAAGCCAGCTTTCCAAAGAGTGGGATTCCCATTGCTTGCTGTGACTCATTCCAGGATGACTCACCCAAGGTTCCCATCCACTGTTTCTCTTTTTTAAGTATTTGGGCCAACTCGTTAGTGGGATCCTTCGGGGAAGAGGTAGGGAAGATGTCATCCTGTGCTTCAGATGTGCTGCTGTCCAGTTCATCCCACCTTGGCTTTCCACAGTGCTTAAGTTGAAAAATGAATCTTCTTTTTCTGGTGAAGGCAAAATATTTCTGTAATCAACAGTCTTTGCTCTTGCCGTTAAGTCAGGGAGCTCTGCCACTAGTCCTGCTGCAGCCAGTGTAGTGTAGACTTACCAAGAAGTATCTTTGCCTCACTGCTAAGGTTTCAGGAGGTGGTGGAGAGGAGATTTAACCTCTGAGCTTTGAAGTCTGAGTGGTGGTTTGACCTTTTATTTTGATAGAGAGCACCGAGGAAGTTAAGATCAATTGGAACAAAACCACCTGTAGCCACAGTGTGAAAACTCCTACAGCTCACCCACTATGAGTGGAGGAGATCCAACCTGTGACAGGTACAGTTAAGTACTGATTTCTCTTCTTTCTTCCAGCTCCTCCTTCTTTGGGAATGCACATTAGGAATGTCCAATCATTGTGGGTTCTTTTATTGCAGCCTATTTCTGTGTCTGTTTTCATTGAGTCTATCTTTGAGGAGCCAAACTATATTCCTTGGGAAAGAACTTTGCTCCTTTTAAGGCAACTAATTACTGTTGTGAATTGTTGTATGCTGGAAAGTACACAACCTAGCCGAGGCTGCTGTGATCTGGGATCAGGAGCATGTTCCTAGGTGGTCATGGGGCTGCAGCTAAATCCAAGGTTAAGGGTGGAAACCAAATCTAAGGTGGGTTGAGCAGATGAATAAGTGAAAGAAATGAGCAATTCATTCACTTTGGGATTTTACATTTCTGGATCTGACTGGAAAACAAACTGAATGCAGCTGAAGTTTGCTTTGTGAACAAACTCAAGTTTCTCCAGTGAGCTGCTCTCATTCATGAGGGGAGACCTCAGTCTCTCTACATGAAGGGAGATAGGAGTGAGGAGGGGGCAGCTTCTTCTCCCTAGTGGCAACAACAGGACCAGAGGAAATGGTTCCAGGTTGCATCAGGAGGTGTTCAGGATGAATATTAGGAAATATTTCTTCACTGAAAGGGTTCTCAAAAACTGGAATGGTCTGCCCAGGGCAGTGCTGGAGTCACCATCCCTGGGGGTGTTCAAGCGGTCCGTGGGCCTGGTGCTTAGGGACATGGCTTAGTGTTGACTCTTCAGTGCTGGGTTGAGGGTTGGACTGGATCATCTTTGAGGTCACTTGCAACCAGGTCCATTCTGTGATTCCTTTGTATGTATTCCCCCCCCACACACACTTTTTTTTCCCCTCACTGAAGAAGTTCAAAAGGAAGATCTTGAGCTTGCCCACACGGAGCATTTTAACTCTGAGCTCCTGGGCTCTGAGTGCTATTTTTCTCCCTAGGACTCGGTGATAAGCCCTTGGACTCTTGAGATGATGAGCTTTAGAAAAGGATGCTGAGCAACCAGTCCAGCTGGGGGAGGTATTGAGGAGCAGCCCGTCCAGACTCCAAGGAGCTTGGGTGCTTTTCTTATCATCCCTTCTTGGAAACACTTTACATAACACTGCCAATATTTTAAAACACCCCCACACACTCGCAACCTGTTTCAGAAAGGAACTGGAAGCTTTTTCTTAGAGACCTGGCAGTATTGTCCTTCCTTTGAAGCCACAGCTGACCCAGGAGACAACATCATTGGTGTGGCTCCATCCTGCCTCCCTCCACCCCTTCCACACTATGATTTAGTAGTTTAAACTCTCATCCAGAATGTAGCAGAACCAGGTCTGATTTCCTCCTTCACCGCAGGGGATTTAGATGTTTATCTCTGGTGGATGTCCCAACCAGCAAGCTGAGGTTGTCCTGAGGTGGGAATGCTTTTCATACCCCCTAAGGAATCTGGTCAGAGGGTAGGGAAACATCTGACACCCTGGGCCAAGTGGCAGGGATGAGGAAAAGGCTTGTGGGTTGCTATACAGGCAGCTGTGGATCTTTGCATCCCAGTTTCTGTTGCTTTCTCTGTGGATAGGTTTGTCTGCTCTGATAAATTCAGCAGAGCTGGGAGATGTTCCTGGGTGCTGGATCTCAGTTCTTCATAGTCTTGAGAGACTTCCAGTGGTCCCCAGCACAGTTTTGGAGACTCTGAGTGCTCTGTGGACACGGACTGGGCTTTAGCAGGAGGGCAGAAGAGCCTCCCACTCTGCAAAGATGGTTTGAGGATATGATCCTCATGGCTCTAGCCAAGCTCAGTGCTAGAGATCAGTCCAGGGCACACCACTGGTCAAACACAGCCTCTCCACATGTGAGATGAAGGAGATGTTTGACAAAGAACAGATGTGTGAAGAGAGTGCCAAGCAAAGTTTGGAGCCACAGGCTACTCCTTTGGAGAAGGTGGCTGCCAGTGTGGTTCTCCTGAGCTCCCACTGCCAACATCCTTCTCCACAGCCAATCCAGCTGCTTCCATCCAGCTAGGGAGAGCTGCCAGCCCAGGGAGGACCTCGGGGAATGCAGAAGAGCAGCCCTCCATCAGCAGTCCCTTCCCTCTTCCTGCACCAGAGTAGGGACAGCAAGCAGGGAGGGCAATTGCCCTCCATCCACCCAGCCTGGGCAGATAGAATCAGACCCGGGCTGGAGCCAGGTGGGAACAGGTAGAGGGAACAAAGAGTTATTTCCAGTACAGGCACTTCCATTCTGCCAGAATGGCTGGAACTGGTGAAGGAGCCAGCCTGATCCAACTTCTCTGTTTATTTACTGTTTTCAAAGCAACCTCTTGCAGTATTCCTTAAAGTGGATCACTGCAGATGGACAGTAACACTTGAACAGAATTTATGGAGATGAAATCTCAGTCTGAGTTCACATGAAGTTTCCTGACCTAGCATCTCATGTTTTCAGTGAGACTGTGGGCTTTTTTTTTTTAGCTCCCCAGAAACTGCTCTCCTGGGACACTTAGAAGTTTCAGTTAATTTGTCATTGGTAGCCAGAGAGGCACAGAGAAATATCTCCTGCTCCTAAACAAGTACTTCCTCTCCAAATTCCCTCTGAAATTGTGTCAGAGGATAGACAGAAGAGGACACCAAATTGGAAAGCCAGACTACCACTGACTATCCTGGCTTGTTAGCTTTTCATTAGTTTAAAAGGGGGGCAAAAAAAATAAATGAGTACTTACAATTCCTGGAAAAAGTAGCTGGGAAGAGTTTTCTGTATCACTTTATTCTGCCTATGGTCTGCAGCAGAGCTAAAATGTGTCGTTTGCCCTGGATTGCTTCCTGCTTTTTATAGATGGTGATGTGTGCTGGGTCCCACGTCAGAGCACGGGGCTCCACTGGCAGGATTTGTTTTGCTAGGCAACATCTCTGGAGCTGATTTCACAAGAACTGCTTGCCTGAATCATGGTAGCTATTAACTTTCAGCTGTCTGGAAAAATTGATGCCCTGTATGAAAGAGGAGTCCCAGACACTTCCTCAAATACCTGTTCCGAGATGGAGCAGATTACAGGGTAGAATCCTGAACCCGTCTGAGTGCCACATGAGCTAACACAGAGCAGCCAGGAGTAGAAATGCTGCTTTGTTCTGAGGAAAGGTCTCCTCTGGCGTGAAAAGCAGCACTATATCTAGCTGGACTGGGCTATCCCCGAGGAATGTTTGTGTTGGCGTTGCCCTGGCTACCCAGGTGTGATGCCCTCACGCTCCTCTATTGTTCTCCGGGTATGACGTTGGTTAAGCCAAGTTCAGCTGTGCTTCAGGGCAGGGGAGTCTCTTCACAAGGTGTTGGGGTGGTGGGAGTGCAGAGGAGCATCTCACAGGCGCCGTGAATAGCAAACCGATGTGTTCACAGCCACGGGAGCACGTCCCGCGGCTCCCAGCCTGACCGCGGCTGCAGGGGATGAAAGGCAGTGACGCTGCCCTGGTTTCTGATCATCACGGACTGGTCTGCCAGCCCACGACCAGCTCCACCAGAGCAGGCCATTGCCCTCAGCACTTCTAGAAGTGATAGAAAGCAGCAGAGAGATGGAGCAGCTGAAAGTCCAAGTGCACTGTTGTAAAAGCCACAAGCAGAGGCACACACAGCATCACAGGGTGTCAGGGGTTGGAAGGGACCCAAAGAGATCATCCAGTCCAACCCCCCTGCCACAGCAGGACCATACAATCTAGCTCAGGTCACACAGCAACACATCCAGACAGGCCTTGAAAGTCTCCAGTGAAGGAGACTGCACAGCCTTTCTGGGCAGCCTGTGCCAGTGCTCTGGGACCCTTCCAGTCAAGAAGTTCCCCCTTGTGTTGAGCTGGAACCTCCTGTGCTGCAGCTTCCATCCATTGCTGCTTGTCCTATCCCAGGGAGCCAGCGAGCAGAGCCTGTCCCCCACTCCTGACCCCCAGCCCTCAGATACTTGTAGACATTTATTAGATCCTCTCTCAGTCTTCTCCGGACTAAACATCCCCAGGTCCCTCAGCCTCTCCTCACCAGGCAGTGCTCCAGTCCCCTCATCTTCCTCGTAGCCCTCTGTTAAACCCTTTCCAACAGATCCCTGTCTTGCTTAAACTGCAGAGCCCAAAACTGAAGGCAGTACTCAAGATGAGGTCTCAGCGGAGCAGAGTAGAGGGGAGAAGAGGCAGCCTTGTGCTGTCCTGCCTGCTGGGAGAGCAGCAACAGTGCTGGGTCTGGTGTGGAGTGCTGGTGAGGAACATCTGCCAAAGGCAGAGAAAGCCTTTGGAAGAAGGGATCTGACTGCCTGCTGGTTCGTGCAGTTCGTGCTCTAAGTGTGTAAATATTTGTCCTTGTATCTGATTGTTATAAGAGTGAGTTAACTTCTGCTAGAGGCTTTCCACAACGGTTTTCTTTTTCACAGCTCTGGTTTCTCTTGTATTTGCTTAATTTTCTTGCCCACAAAGGGAACTGCCAGCTGCTGGAGCACGAAAGTGTACAAACAACCCACACAGCTTTCTCAGCAGCTTGAAATTTCATCATGACTTGCAGAAAGATAAGTCAAACCCTGTCCATTTCTCCAGGGCACCACCCGTTGCATCAGCCTGCTTCCCCTGTGCAAGCAACAATAAATCACGGGGAAGGCAGGAGGCTGAGCTGGGCTACTCCAGAGCCATGCCTCACTTCACCTGGCAAGTGTGGGAGGCACCTCTGTAGCCAGCAGAGAGAGAGGAGACTGCCCATGGGAAAGGCAGATGCAGTAGAATCTTCAATCAGTCCTCTCAGTTCACCTTTACCTGCTTTAGTAATTGTTTTGGTGACTTTTGGCTCTCAGTGCTCCTCTTTGAACCCACCAGGATCTCCCTTACCACCAACACAATCATACAATGGTTTAGGTTGGATGGGGCATCAAAGACCATCCAGCTCCAAGCCCCCACCATAGGCAGGGACACCTCCCACTAGAACAAGGCTCAAGACCTCTTCCAACCTGGCCTTGAACACCTCCAGGGAGGTTGTGGATGACAGAATCCCAGATTCTGGATGTGGATGACAGAATCAGCAGAGTAGGAGGATCTGCTCCATGATCTTGCGAGGCACAGAGGTAAGTCTGACTGGTCTGTAGTTCCCAGAGTCATCCTTTATTCCCTTCTTGAAGGGATCTTTGACTGATTTCTGCAGTGGCATGAGGTGGTTTCTAGTATTTATGAGGTAGTTGAGACCCTCATCCCTGGAGATATTCAAGGTCAGGCTCAACAAGGCTCTGAGCAACCTGCTCTAGTTGAAGATGTCTGTTCTGACTGCAGAAGAGTTTGACTAGATGAGCTTGAAATGCCCCTTCCAGGCCAAACCATCCTGTGATTCTATACTCACTGTCCTCTGCCAGGAGAGGCACAATCCCCTTGGTAAACCATGAAGAGGCAAGTATGGACATCCGTGACCTGGCTGTATCCTGCAGCTCTCTCAGGAACAACTTCCCACCTTTCCAAACAGCTCATTAGCCATGAAGATCATCACCTCACCTGTTTTATTGCCTTTATTCTGTTTCCACTACAGAAAAGGAAATACACTTTGAATGAGGTCAGATGCTGGTAGAAAGCATTATTAATGTAGTGGTTATACTTTGTGGGCACTAAGTCCGGTGACAAAACATCCTTGCGAGTGACTTTCAGGATCTCATTACCCTCTTTTGCGTAGCTAACAGAAAAGATTTCCTTCCAGAGAAGCAGAGAAGAGGTTGATGGCCTCATTTTTTCTTCTCTCTCTCTAAGGTATTGACTGTATCAAGATTTCAGATAAAGAAGTGGTGATGATTCAGAAAACTGGGAGGCAGCAACTACATACAAAAATGTTAGCGCAACTCTCACTTGCTTTTGGCTTCCTCCTTCAATGCCTAATTTGCATTTCCAATCTGGAAATAAAAGTGAGACCAGCACTTTGGGAACTGTCCTTATCCAGGCCAAAGTAGCTGAGAAGGAAATTCCACATAGCTGTCCATAGCTGAAGGTTTGGGAATCTCTCAGAATCACAGAACCACTTTGGCTGGAAGCAACCTGAGCGCCTCTGCATGCCACCACTCTCAGTTCTACTCCCTTCCATTAGTTAATTTCTGAGGCAGAATGTTCATAGAATCATAGAATGGTTTAGGTTGGAAGGGACCTCAAGGATCATCCAGTTCCAACCTCCTGCCATAGGCAGGGACACCTTCCTAGGCCTCATCCAACCTGGCTTTAAAAACCTCCAGGGAGGGAGCAGCCACAACCTCCCTGGGCAACCTGTGCCAGTGTCTCACTGTAGACAGCCCTTTCCTAACATCCACTTTCAATCTCCCCTCTGCCAGTTTAAACCCATTCCTCCTCATCCTGTCATTACCAGACCTTGTCAATAGTCCCTCCCCAGCCTTTCTGTAGGTCCCCTTCAGATCCTGGAAGGCCACTCCAAGGTCTCCTCGAAGCCTTCTCTTCTCCAGGCTACAGAGACTCTTGTTGCCCGTCCTCACAGCAGAGCTGCTGCAGCCCTCTGAGCATCCTTGTGGCCCTGTCATTTAACAATATTGTCACTTAATGAACTGGATCATAAAATTGAGGATATTTGAGTTTAGAAGCAGAAAGCTTTTCTCACTGTGATTATTTGTCCTGTACTTTGTCTTGATTAGATTTCATAGTCTCCATCCAAACAACCTTTCTTTCCTTTCTTTGAGTAATCCGAGCTTTCTTCTTACTGTAAAGGGAATATTTTCTTGCTAAGTGTCGCCTTGTTACTTAAATCATCCTCCTTACTCTCTGTTCTCCCTCTGTTGATTATTTTCTTTGCAAAACTCAGAGCCTTGCTCCCAGAATCTAATATTCACAAGCAGGACTCACTGGTCTGACTTCTGTAGCTTGACCAAGATGTGCAGGACAGTCAAGACACATGGTGAATTTTCATCAGCTTTCCCAGGAAAGCAAGAGCAGGCAGCACCAGCAGTGAGTTACCCTCTCCTCTCTGCTCTGCTCTGCATGGTTCAGGGAGCCTCTTTTTCACCCTCAAGCCAAGTTAACGGCTACACAGCATTTTACTTTCCTTTTCTTTCCTGCAACTCAGAAATCATCTGGCCAAATGCCTTTCAAGACTTGCTAGTCTACAACTACCTGAAGGGAGGTTGTAGCCAGGTGGGGGTTGATCTCTTCTGCCAGGCAAGCAGCAACAGAACAAGGGGACACAGTCTCAAGATGTGCCAGGGGAGGTCTAGGCTGGATGTTAGGAGGAAGTTGTTGGCAGAGAGTGATTGGCATTGGAATGGGCTGCCCAGGGAGTCCCTGGAGGTGTTGAAGCAAAGCCTGTCTGGGGCACTTAGTGCCATGGTCTAGTTGACTGGATAGGGCTGGGTGCTAGGTTGGACTGGATGAGCTTGGAGATCTCTTCCAACTTAGCTGATTCTATTCTATTCCAAGCTTTCCTTCCAGTTCCTCACACCTGAGAGCAAACAAACCAGTGTGAGGCAGGTGAGAGGGCAGAGACCCACAGCCCCCAGCTTGCCATGGGAGAGAAGAGAAAGCTCATTTCTGGGTTCTTCCCATGGGAATGCTGTTGTCAGATTTAGAGCTGCATCCTGTGTATTTGTTATTATTCCTAGCAGCAAAGCAAAGCATGAGAGCATCACTGAGAGATTTGTAGCTGCATCCTGTGTCTTTATTATTATCCTTAAGAGCAAAGCAAAGCATGAGAGCATCACTGAGAGATTTGGAGCTGCATCCTGTGTATTTATTACTATCCCTAACAGCAAAGCAGGGACACCTCACACCAGATCAGGTTGCTCAGGGCCCATCCAGCCTGGCCTTAAACACCTCCAGGGATGAGGCTTCCACCACCTCCCTGGGCAACCCCTTCCAGGCTCTCACCACCTGCATGCTGAAGAACTTCTTCCTAACATCCAGGCTGAATCTACCCATTTCCAGCTTTGTTCTATTCCTCCCAGTCCTATCACTACCTGACAGCCTAAAAAGTCCCTCACCAGCTTTCTTACAGCCCCCTTAAGATCCTGGAAGGCCACACTAAGGTCACCTTGGAGCCTTCTCTTCTGCAGATTGAACAGCCCCAACTCCCTCAGTCTCTCCTCACAGCAGAGCAGCTCCAGCCCTCTGCTCATCCTCGTGGCTCTTCTCTGGACACCTTCCAGCACCTCCATAGCCCTCTTGTAACAGTGGCTCCAGAACTTGCTGCTTGTGAACTTCTGGCAGGGCAGGATTGGACACCAGCAGGGTGTGTCTTATCATCTGCCCTTGCATGGGTGGCAAGCNTCTAGGGCTGGGTGCTAGGTTGGACTGGGTGAGCTTGGAGATCTCTTCCAACCTGAGTGATTCTATGATTCAGGACTGGCAAGCCTTGGATGCTGTCTCTGCCATAAGGATGCAGTCCACAGTGGTGGCAGCAGCAGCAGGGACTGGCTGTCTGCTGAGCCGTGACACAGGGCTGTGGCGATGCGGACGTGTGGTGCCTGCTACTGTTCTGGAGTGGGTTCAACCCAGATTTCCCAGAAAAACCTCCTCTGCTGCCCTTAGTGCCCTGGGGGATGCATATCTGCTGCTGCTGCTCCTGGACTTCTTCCAGCACCTCCTTTCTTCACAACCATTTTCTTCACAACCATTTGTGATGCTTCCTCTGAATGTGAGCCTACTTTGTCTTTTTCCCTGAGGAAAACTAGAGGACATTAAGGAAATGGTTTTCTAGTGACTGGGGCTACATTAGAAGAAAATATTTGCCAATGTGTTTTTTCAGCTTGGCATTCCTAGTTTTCAAAGCTATCTGGGCTTAAAGTGGTGATTTTCTGTGCAGGGGAAGGTGGGGGAGGGTGTTTTCCTGCAGGCTGGGAGGTTGATTTGCTTTGTTGATGGATTTTTTTAAAGAGAACAATTTTTGTTCGGGCCTGTAAACAAATCCAATCATCACTAAGTAAAGGATTAAAAACTTTGGAAGTGAAAATTCAGTCGGTTGAAGTCTGGATATGCTGCAAATGAGCTGAGGAGAATGGGATTCCTGTCTCCTAACGGCGCTAGGAAGTAGGTTTGATCAGGTCTTGTTATGTTTCATTTAGGGCTGGAGACACATAGGATCAGTGCAATGTCTTGAATGAGGTCCCAGGCCAGATCAGGTCTTGTAGGTCACATATGAGCAGCAGCAGTGCTGTCCTATGTTTCATCAAAGGCATACCTGGAGTGTGGCTTTTCTCCAATGTGAAAGGAGGCTGTGGAGAGGCTGCTGCTGGGCTCTTCTCACAAGTAATTAGCGGTAGAACAAGAGGGAACTGCCTCAAGCTGCCACTGGGTAGGTTTAGACTGGATATTAGGAAACTTTTTCCCATCAAGAGTGCTCAGGCATTGGAATGAGCTGCCCAGGGAGGTGGTGGAGTCACCAACCCTGGCTGTGTTTAAAAGTGGTTTGGATGTGGTGCTTGAGAGAGGTGGCTCTGGCCAGCCTGCTCTAGGGTAGGGTGTCCCTGCCCATGGCAGGGGTTTGGAGCTAGATGATCCTTGTGGTCCCTTCCAACCCTGACTGATTCTGTGATTCTGTGGTTTAGGGTGAGCCTTGTGGCATAAGGATATGGGTTGGACTTGGTGATCCTGAGGGATTTTTCCAGCCTGGATGTTTCTGTGATTCATGGCAAAGCAGAGCACAAGCGCACAGCATCACAGAATTCCTAGCATGTTGGGGGTTGGAAGTGACCTCTGGACACCATCTAGTCCAACAGAAGCAGGGACACCCAGAGCAGCTTGCCCAGGATCATGTCCAGGTGGGTCTGGAATCCGTCCAGAGAGGGAGACTCCACAACTTCTCTGGGCAGCCTGCTCCAGGCCTCCAGCAACCTCACGCCAAAGAAGCTTTACCTCATGTTCAGATGGAACCTCCTGGGTTCTAATCTGAGCCCTTTAGCCCTTGTTCTGAAGGAACCCAGAAGCTCCAAGAGGTACTGGTACTGCCTTCAGTCTTTGCCAGAAGTCTGCTTCTTCTGTGTTCAAAATGAACATTGCTGACCTTCAGCTGACATGAAGGAAAGTTAGGTGACAGAAGCAAAAATTGGTTGGTTCTTCAACCAAAGGCTTTGGGAGCTCCTTAGAGCACTATTGTTACCTCAAAGGAGGAAGCTCACTGCACCACTCCATGAGGCCCCTGATTAGGAAATGTATTTCATTTGGACAGATGACAGACCTTACTATAATGTTTCCTAGTAGGGCTGCACAGATGGACAAAAATAACTTCTCTAGAAAACCACTTAACTAAAAGAGTGACCTAATTGCACCACTGTCAAACTTCAGGCACTTCCAGCAACCTTCCTGGCAACCCTAGAAAATTCTTTAGTTGTCCTAAGAGACTTATTTAATTTACTGGTAGATTTATTTTCTTTTAAGCATTGGAAACCTGGCCCTTGTCCCTCATTGCTGAGATGCTTGTGTTTCACTGACTGGTTTTGACAGTCGCTAATCACAGGCTGGTTGAACCCAGCAGGGCAGAGGCACCTGCAGCAGTCATCGAGTGGCATGTGGAGGAGTGAAGTCTGCAGCTAGCTGGGGGGAAATGACTGCACAGGCAGCAATTGCTCTGTGCCAGGGTCTCACTGTGCCTTGCTCTCAAAGAGGGAGTTGAATATCTTGGGGTTTCATCTCAAGCTCAGCTGTGCCCTAAAGGCAGCACAGCAGCTCCTCATGAGCAGTTGCAGGTCAATCAGGAAAAAGTGGGCAGAACCTTGAGGCTTTGAGCAACCTGTTCTAGTGGGAGGTGTCCCTGGGGGTTGGGACAGGATTATTTTCGAGGTCCCTTCCAACCTAAACCCTTCTATGAGCAGGAGGGATTGTTGGCAATGGCACAGCTGAGGTTGAGAAGGTCAGTTTGGGAGAGGAGGAGAGTGGATTGCACTAGGTTATCTGGGATACAAGAAGGTGGAAGGATAGAGTTGCCCACATCTTAGTCTTGGCCAAAATGTGCTCCAAAGTTGTGCAGAGCCTCCAGCACACCTTCAGCTCTGGTCTCCATGGAAAACTCTCTGCCCTTTCTTTAGTGTGCCTTCACTGCACAGCTTTCCCAGCTCTGATGGAGGAGGATCTCTGCAGCCCTCTGATCGCCTAAGCAGAAATTCAGCACAAGTGATTCCACTTTCCCCTGTTCTTGAAGTTACTTAACTCACCCAATCTCACATCTTTAGGGCTCACTGCTAATGTAGCTGCAACTTTATTCTCTTGTCACTGCAGTGGAAATCCTCCCTTGTCCCGAAAGCTCATGTGAGGAAGCAAGCAAGGAGATAGAGGTGAGAGCATCAGCACCTTCCTCTTCTATTTGCTCAAGCCTTTGCCTTTTCCATTTGCACTACCACTTCTTGTTTCACTTTCTTCTTCCTGCTGCAGCTTCTTTGCAGCCTTTCAGGGTCTTGTACGAGTAGTTGCTGTTCTTTTGCTCCATGTTGTCTGTAGTAGAGATGCTGCAACTCTGCCTAGAGGCAGCATAAGCAGTTATTAAACAAACAAAAAAAAGGCATTTTGTTGATTATCACAGAATCATGGAGTAATTTGAATGGGAAGGGACCTTTAAAGGTCATCTAGTTCACCCACACATACACAGAGAGAGCAGGGACATCTTCAGCTAGATTAGGCTGCTGAGCGCCCTGTTCTCTTCCTCTCTTTCAGCTGCCCTCTCTTGCTGCTTGTTGTGTGTGTGGCTGCTGCACTAGTTTGGTTTTCAGAAGTTTGTCATCTGGATAAACTTGGTTTACAAGGTGTGTACCCATGGAGGTGGATAAAATTGTACTTAAAACAGGGCTGCCTTCCATCCTTTGGGAAGTTTCAACCCCATGGAGATGGATAAAATTGTAGTTAAAGCAGGGAGTTAAACCAGGGCTGCCTTCAATCCTTTGGGGAGCTTCAGCCCCATGGCCATGGATAAACTGTAGTTGAAACAGGGCTGCCTTCAATCCTCTGGGGAGCTTCAGCCCCATGGCCATGGATAAACTGTAGTTGAAACAGGGCTGCCTTCAGTGCTTTGAGGAGCTTCAACCCCATGCCCATGGATAAACTGTAGTTGAAACAGGGCTGCCTTCAGTGCTTTGGAGAGCTTCAACCCCATGCTGTGTCCTGCCAAGCAGCTCTCTAGCTCTTGCATTTGATGCTTTCCCCACTGAACCCTTTGATTTTGTAGAGCTATCAAGAAGATGAACATTAAATGTTTATTTCTGGTTGACCAAGAATTATTCTTAAAGCAGATCCTGTCTGTATCATAGCCTGGCCAGGCAGAGAGGACACTGATCAGTCCATTCTTCTGCTGGTTATGGGGCACTGGCCAGTTCCACCAGCAGCAGAGGGTTGGAGATGAGCAAGGGCCAGAACAACCCAGCCAATCTCCTGAGCTTTCTCTTTATTTGCCCCACGAATTCATCAAGAGAGACTTAGAGGATTTTTGTGAGAATCAAACCATTATTTCCTGCAAGCACCACAGAGGCTTTTAGGGCAAAAACAGAGCTTTGGGCAAATGGCTTGAGATGAACAGAGCAGAGAGACTACTGCTGCTGGTGGAATGCAGAGGAGCTCTGCCTGATCTAGGACAGCTGCAGGTTTTGTGGTCTGGGGTAAGAGAGAGGAAAATGCTGGTTGCTCCTCAAAGAAAGTCTAGTTTTATGCTCAGAGAAAATTGATATCAGGACTTGCAGGGCTTGGCACTTGGCACATCCCATAAGATGAAAGATCTGAAGAGAGTCTGGAAGTAGGAGGAGCAGCATATCTGGTAAGCAGGGCAATTACTGAAGTCTGGGGAGGTTAAGGCCACCTCAATGGTTTTCAGAAGAACGTTACTTGCCCTGCCAGCTGAAACTGCAGTTGGCAGTGCAATTGCCTGCCCCAACCCCCCAGCCTGGTGTGCACAGCTGGTGGCACTAATGCTGGTGGAATTCCCATTACCTGTACAGGGAATGAGGATAGGAGAGCCCTGTAGAGGGACCTTGCCAGGCTGGGTGGGTGGGCAGAGGCCGATGGGATGAGATTTAACAAGGCCAAGTGCAGGGTTCTGCACTTTGGCCACAACAACAACCCCAAGCAGCACTACAGGCTGGGGACAGAGTGGCTGACAGCAGCCAGGAAGAAAGGGACCTGGGGATGCTGGTAGGTAGTAGCTGAAGATGAAGCAGCAGTGTGCCCAGGTGGGCAGGAGAGCCAATGGCATCCTGAGCTGGCTCAGGAGCAGTGTGGCCAGCAGGACAAGGGAGGCTCTTCTGCCCCTGTGCTCAGCACTGCTCAGGCCTCGCCTTGAGTGCTGTGTCCAGTTCTGAGCTCCTCAGTTCAAGAGAGATGTTGAGGTGCTGGAAGGTGTTGAGAGAAGGGCAGCAAGGCTGGGGAGGGGCCTGGAGCACAGCCCTGTGAGGAGAGGCTGAGGGAGCTGAGGGTGTGCAGCCTGCAGAAGAGGAGGCTCAGGGCAGACCTCATTGCTGGCTACAACTACGCAAAGGGAGGCTGTAGCCAGGTGGGGTTGGTCTCTTCTGCCAGGCAAGCAGCAACAGAACAAGGGGACACAGTGTGAAGTTGTGCCAGGGGAGGTCTAGGCTGGATGTTAGGAGGAAGTTGTTGGCAGAGAGAGTGATTGGCATTGGAATGGGCTGCCCAGGGAGGTGGTGGAGTTGCTGTCCCTGGAGGTGTTGAAGCAAAGCCTGGCTGGGGCACTTAGTGCCATGGTCTGGTTGATTGTCTAGGGCTGGGTGCTAGGTTGGACTGGATGAGCTTGGAGGACTCTTCCAACCTGGATGATTCTATGAAGGTGAAAGGTTTCCCAGCTTTCTTTTGGCTGATTGGGATCTACTTGTTCCTCTGTTTTGAAGGAAGCACTGGGATGGGCAAAATAGGACCTAAGACTTATCTGATGTTCCTGGCAGTAGTGAATGTGGTTGCAGAGATGCAGAAGTACTGAGAGCTGGGGACATGTGGCAGGTACCAGTGCTGCTTTTTGCACTGGCACAGCCCCATGGATTTACTAGAAGAGATCCTGCTCTCAAAACCTCTGCTGTTTGTAAAACAAAAATAGACTGAATAATGGTGATGCTCTTCTGTGGAATCCTGCTGTGCCTTGGGAAAAAAATTAGTTCATCTTGTGGAAAAAGAGAAGGAAAACAGAGCACAGAAATAGTCTGCACACAAACATAACGAAACAGAGCAAGCTAGGGCTTGGGGCTTAGCTGAATGTAGGGCTTGTGGTTCCTCCAGTGAAGGTCTGAGCACCAGCTTGATGCTTTTTAATTCTGTTTTAACACAGACATTTACAGACAGGACTGAGAAGCTGGACTCTGATTGGGTTTCTTTTGAAGGCAGTGGAAGAACTTGAACGTGAGGGACAACGCAGACATTGAGCCTTGGGCTTAGCACTGGCTGGGCACAAAATGCTGCACCTTTCTGCAGAGGTTAGAGGCTCTAACTGGGTTTCTCTGCTCGGCTCTGCTGCCCTTCCTGGAGGGCAGGATGAGGCCTGTGGATGTGGTCTATCTGGACTTCAGCAAGGCCTTTGACACTGTCCCCCACAGCAAACTGCTGGCTAAGCTGTCAGCCCACAGCTTGGATGGCAACACTCTGTGCTGGGTGAGGAACTGGCTGGAGGGCCGAGCCCAGAGAGTGGTGGTGAATGGTGCCACATCCAGCTGGCGGCCAGTCACTAGTGGTGTCCCTCAGGGATCAGTGCTGGGCCCCATCCTCTTTAACATCTTCATAGATGATCTGGATGAGGGCATTGAGTCAGTCATCAGCAAGTTTGCAGATGACACCAAGCTGGGGGCTGATGTGGCTGGGTTGGAGGGCAGAAGGGCTCTGCAGCGGGACCTTGACCGCCTGGACAGATGGGCAGAGTCCAATGGGATGGCATTCAATGGCTCCAAGTGCAGGGTGCTGCACTTTGGCCACAACAACCCCATGCAGAGATACAGGCTGGGGTCGGAGTGGCTGGAGAGCAGCCAGACAGAGAGGGATCTGGGGGTGCTGATTGATACCCGCCTGAACATGAGCCAGCAGTGTGCCCAGGTGGCCAAGAGAGCCAATGGCATCCTGGCCTGCATCAGGAATGGTGTGGCCAGCAGGAGCAGGGAGGTCATTCTGCCCCTGTACTCTGCACTGGTTAGACCACACCTTGAGTACTGTGTCCAGTTCTGGGCCCCCCAGTTTAAGAGGGACATTGAGATGCTTGAATGTGTCCAGAGAAGGGCAACGAGGCTGGTGAGAGGCCTCGAGCACAGCCCTACGAGGAGAGGCTGAGGGAGCTGGGGTTGTTTAGCCTGGAGAAGAGGAGGCTCAGGGGAGACCTTATTGCTGAGGGGTGGTTGTAGCCAGGAGGAGGTTGCTCTCTTCTCTCAGGCAGCCAGCACTAGAACAAGAGGACACAGCCTCAAGCTGTGCCAGGGGAAGTTTAGGCTCGAGGTGAGGAGAAAGTTCTTCACTGAGAGAGTCATTGGCTACTGGAATGGGCTGCCCAGGGAGGTGGTGGAGTCGCCGTCCCTGGAGCTGTTCAAGGCAGGATTGGACGTGGCACTTGGTGCCATGGTCTAGCCTTGAGCTCTGTGGTAACAGCTTGGACTTGATGATCTATGAGGTCTCTTCCAGCCTTGGTGATACTGTGAAAGTACATGGTGCAACCCTACTTGACTTGCATGAGTGTAAAGAATCCTGGCGCACATCAGAAAAGGCCCTTGGAGAAGAGCTCATGAAGCTTGCCAGGCAGAGAGGAGCCATCCACCTCCAAGATAAGCATCTGAACTAACGGCCTTTAACACTGACTGCAGAAGCATAGCTTGTTATCTCCAAAGTCCTCAGATGGCCAAAAAAGGCCAATTTTTGTGATGCATCTCCAGGGAGAAAGCATCAGGCATAAATCTCACAGATCTGTCCCAACAGCTTGCTCAGAGCTCTGACTTCTTCTAGGAAAAGGCTGGTGTTGGCTGTGGGGGTTTTGTGTCAGTTCCAGGTCAAAAGTCACTCTTTGGAATGCCAATGTGGTTTGTATGTACCAGCAGCCACAGACTAACTAGAGGCAAGTGTCCTGGTGGCTTTTCTAGCTGTGTCTACTCCAAGTGCTGCAAATTCAACCCAAAAATTCATCACAGTGACTTCTGGGAGCTTATAGAAAGGTGTGGAAAGACCTGGTGCACTGACTGCCCGGGGCACGCGTGCCTCTGGCTCACAAGAGAAGGGCCGCTGCAGTGATGACATTCAACGAGGCCAAGTGTAAGGTCCTGCATCTGAGTGGCTGCAATCCAAAGCACAACTCCAGGCTGGGTCAGGAATGGCTGAGAGCTGCCCTGAGGAACAGGACCTGGGGGTCTGGAGTGATGAAAAGCTCCATATGAGCCTGCAGTGTGAGCGCAGCCCAGACAGCAACCCTGTGCGGGGCTGCAGCAAGAGCAGTGTGGGCAGCAGGGCAAGGGAGGGGATTCTGCCCCTTTGCTCTGCTCTCCTCAGACCCCACCTGCAGTCCTGGGTGCAGTTCTGGAGCCCCCAACACAAGCAGGACATGGAAGTGTTTGAGCCAGTCCAGAGGAGGCCACCAAGATGCTCANCAGGTTGGATGAGGCCTTGAGCAACCTGTTCTAGTGGGAGATGTCCCTGCCTAAGGCAGGAGGTTGGGACTGGCTGAGCTTTGAGGTCCCTTCCAACCTAAACCATTCTATGATTAGAGGGATGGAGTCCTCTCCTATGAGGACAATCTGAGAGCCGAGGTTGAGTTTGGAGAAGAGAAGCTCTGAGGAAACTCTATTGTGGCCTTCCAATATCTTAAGGATTCTACAAGAAAGATGGTGAGGGACCTTTTAGGGTGTCAGGTAGTGATAGGGAATGGATCCAAGCTAGAGGATGGGAGATTTAGGTTAAACATTAGGAAGAAGTTCTTTGTTATAAGGGTGATGAGAGACTGGCACAGGTTGCCCAGAGAAGTGGTGGAAGCCTCATCCTTGGATGTTCTTAAGACCAGGCTGGATGGGGCTCTGAACAACCTGATGTAGTTTCTGCTGTAGCAGTGGGGGAGTGGAACTGGGTGATCCTTTAGGTCACTTCCAACCCTGCCAATTCTGTGCTTGGAAGCAGCACAAAGAGGGGTTGAAGGCATTGCTCAGCTCCAGCACCACATATAGTGCACTCTAATCACCAGTGATCACCAGGGAGAGAATCTTGTGTGTGATTTTTTTTTTTTACATGACCTTTCTGTGATCTTTAAGGTCCCTCCCAACTCAGACCAGAAGAGCTTGCACACTAACTTCCTTAGCTGCTCCCCTTTCCTTTCCTGACCCAGAGGACAAGACTGTCTGCACGTAACCTAGGTCTGCTTGTGATCAGCAATCCAACTTCTCCTGAAGAACAGCTGAAGGCAGAGTGAGTTCACATGAGCAGGACATCCTGGGAAACAGAGACAATTCCCACCAGCAAGTGACCTAGGCAGCCTCAGCTGGAGGTGCTGCTGCTGCCTGCTCTCCCCAGATGCATTTGCCTCCTTGGCTCGTTTACCCAGAGAGGAATTAGCTGTGAGTTTCTTCCCAGCACATTGAGAGGAGAGCACTTCAGAGTGGTTATCAGGACAGAAAGGCCATGAGAAAGTCCTTTCTGTATCACTAAACTCAGTTGTAGAGCATTTTATACACCTCGAGAGAGATCAAAGCAAGAAGCTTGCTATGGTAAGCCCCCATGTTGGGGATTCCAACTCCTAATGAACAGGTCCACACAAAAGTAAGGCTCTAATTTCCTTAACAAAAACCTGAGCATGGTTTGTCCTTCATAGGCCTTTACTGACTGACTTTTGAGGGGGTTTTTGCAGGAAGGGTAAGTTTCCACTACCATCTGGCTTGAGACTAGCAAGACTCAGTTTTAAGTGATGATCCTTTGCTTAGGTTACCTTTCAGCCCTGCTTCTCATCAAATGGTTCCTGAAGCTTACACAGCTCTGTGAAAAAAAACAAAGAATCACAGAATTGTCAGGGTTGGAAGTGACCTCAAAGATCATCCAGTTCCAACTGCCCCCTGTCATGGGCAGGGACACCTCACACTAGATCAGGTGGCTCAAAGCCTCATCCAGCCTGGCCTTAAACACCTCCAGGGATGAGGCTTCCACCACCTCCCTGGGCAACCCCTTCCAGGGTCACCATCATGGTGAACTTCTTCCTTACATCCATTCTGAATCTATCCACTTCTAGCTTTGTTCCATTCCCCCCAGGCCTATCACTACCTGACAGCCTAAAAAGTCCCTCTCCAGCTTTCTTGTAGCCCCCTTAAGATACTGGAAGGCCACAGTAAGGTTTCTCCAGAGCCTTCTCTTCTCCAAACTGAATAACCCCAACTCTCTCAAAGAAAAAAACTTCTGCTTGGCCTCTTGTACTCACCAGACTACCTGAAGTGAGGCTGTAGCCAGGTGGGGTTGGGCTCTGCTGCCAGGCAAGCAGCAACAGAAGAAGGGAACACAGTCTCAAGTTATGCCAAGGGAAGGTCTAGGCTGGATGTTAGGAGGAAGTTGTTGGCAGAGTGATTGGCATTAGAATGGGCTGCCCAGGGAGGTGGTGGAGTGACCACCCCTGGAGGTGTTGAAGCAAAGCCTGTCTGGGGCACTTAGTGCCATGGTCTGGTTGATTGGCTAGGGCTGGGTGCTAGGTTGGACTGGATGAGCTTGGAGGTCTCTTCCAACCTGCTTGATTCTATGATTCAACCAAGCTAAGGTACTCCGTGGACACCATCCCAGCATCTCAGGCATGTTCATTTCCTTCTATCCCCACAGTCTTCATCTCATCTTGCAGGCTTTTCTCCCCTTTCCCAAATGAAAAAAGAAGACTCATGGTTTCTTAGCATGGCTGTGCAAAGTAGTTTTACAAATCAGTGTTAGAAATTCAGCTTTTGTTCATTCTGAGATACTTTATCTAGGCTGGTATCATAAAAGAGCATAAAAATGAATGCCTCTGGCATGAAACACCTCTCTTTTATCCAGAAGGTGCTCAGCACCTTCGGCACTAGAGGGAATTAAAAGCTATGATGCAGGACAATTGGTTGACAGAGTTGTTGCTTCATGCTTCATTGTGCAGTTATTTCCCTCCTGTCACTTCTTTTTGTTTGAAGTTGTTCTGATGTGGTTGTGTTGACTCCGCTCATCTGGCTGCAAAAGAGGAAGAGAAAGAGGAATGAGGTTGAATTGCTCTGAGGCTCCAGCTCTAGAGCTAGTTGGTCACTCCTTGATGGTGTTCTTACTTCCTACCCTGGCAGATCTTGCAGAGGAGCATGTCTTGGACTGGAAGCTGGATAGATGTTGTGGCTGCGTTGGTCAGGAGGAGTGGTGGGTACCAAATCATGCTGCTGTGTGCAGGAGGTGGTCTGAACTGGCACAGAGGTGGGCACTGGTATGCAGGGAGGCAACAGTCCTGCTCTGCAAGCTTGTTGGGCAACACTTAGCAGCAGCTGGGCAGATGGGAGAGACGCCAGCAGGGAGCAGGAAAGCAGAAAGAGCTTGAGGCTTGTCTGAAAGAGGAAGGATAATGGATTGCAGTCTTAAAAGCAATTAAATGGCTGAAGCCATCTGATATCAAACCCAAGAGGGTTAATTCACTTCAGCCAGAGATCTGCAGTGGGATTTAGAAATGTTCAGGCAAGGGAGGGGAAGAGGCAACAATCAGACATTATTAGCACCAGGAAGAGAGAATAATTATTGGAAGTGAGGGTTCAGGTTAGAGCTGGAAATAAGAGTACTAAATTACTCTCAAATGAGCTTTATTCTTTCAAACATTGGGAAAACTTCCTGATAGAGAGAGGTCCCAAGTGGGTTTTGGTTTCCAGGAATTGGATCAACACATGTAAATATGTAAATTGTGTGTCCCTGCCTGGCTGAAGCTGATGTCTAAACTTTGCATGCTCAGGTTTTACAGGAGAAATCCATTTTCCCTGGGATGCTCCTTATTTCTGCTCTGTGGGAGGTAGAAGCAATGGGAGGAGAACAGAGACTCTTGAGGTTTTGCTCAGAACTGAAAAGCTTCTGCTTCTCCCAGGAGTCAGCAGCTGATAAGAGCAGCCAGAGAGCAGCAGGTTATGTAATCGAAGGGTTTGCTTCACAGCTTGGGGAAGATGTTTTGGGGGCTGATCCAGAAGCTTCTGGTCAGCCTGGAGCAGGCTGGGACCACACCTAATTTAATCCAAACAGAAGGTACTAAAGGTGAGGGACTTTATTCAAAGGCTTGTAGGGATGGGATGAGGGACAATGGCTTTAAGATGGGAGAGGGGACATTTAGACTGGAGATTAGGAAGAAATTCTTGTCTGAGTGGTGAGACCCTGGCACAGGTTACTCAGAGAGGCTGTGGATGCCACCTCCCTGGAGGTGTTCAAGGCCAGGTTGGATGAGGCCTTGAGCAGCCTGGACTAGTGGGAGGCTTCCCTGCCCAGGGCAGGGGTGTTGGAACTGGATGATCTTTAAGGTCCCTTCTAACCCAAAGCATTCTGTGATTCTGTATGGGAAGTTTTGGGGCAGTGGATAACAACTGGATGAGAGCAAAAGCAGCTCAGCGAAGTGGTCTGTGCCACACAGCTCATCTCTCTGACTGAGAAGCTGACAGGCAGTAAGAAGACACAACTATTAAAGCCCAAACTCCTGCTGCTACCTAAAGCTTCTCAGTGCTATCTTCTGTGATCTGTCCTAGATGCAGAAGTACAAAATGAGGTAGATAGACACCAGTCAGAGCATCTTTTCACAGATCTCTGGCATATGAGGTCCTCTTATCTCCATCTCAGATTTGAGCAAGGAGCTTTCTCATTCATCAGAGGGTTTTCACTTGACATTAAAAATGGGGGGGGGGAAAGAAAGGAAAAAAACAACCCAAAAGCACAGGAACTTTCTGATCTTGTTTGCTCTGGTGATCTGAAGCAAATCCCTGTGCATATCTGCTGATCTGTGCTCACCGCTCTGCTGCCGGATGTCTCTGTTCTCGTTCACGTGGATTCTCATCATTCAATTTCATATCCTGCCCTTGCATTAGTTGTGAGACAAAGCAAAATGTTTATCTGTTGCTACGTTGCCATTAAATGCTTTGGGTCATTTATTTTTTTGTTTCTTTTCAGTTAGGTTGGTATTAGACAAGTGGCCTCTTCCCCGCATTTACCATTGTGGGCAGAGCTGCCAGGCGCACCAGGCTACCAGCCAGGGCTTGTCCTCCTGGTTCATGTGTAGAGGGTAAAGAATGAGTTTTCTCCTGAGTAACAGCTTGGAATCATAGCATCATGGAAGGGTTTGAGTAAGAAGGGACTTTTGAAGGTCATCTTGTCTAACTCCTAACCATATCCTTGTGACCCATGTGTCTTTTTACTAGGGTACAGCTGTGAATAAGAACAGATGGCTGCAGGGCTGTTTGCAAAGGCCTGCAGTGAGAGGACAAGGGACAGTGGTTTGAAATGAGAGGAGACTTAGATTGGATGTTAGGAACAAGTTCTGTACCATGAGGGTGGTGGAACACTACAACAGGTTCCTCAGGGAGGTAGCTGAGGCCCCATCCCTGGAGCTATCCAAGGTCAGGCTCAACAGGGCTCTGGGCAGCCTGCTCTAGTGGAGGATGTCCCTACTGAGAGCAGGGGGTTGGACTGGGTGAGCTTTGGAGGTCTCTTCAAACCCAAACCACTCTGTGATTCTAGGAGTGCAGGAGCAACACTGATAAAATCATAGAATCAAGCAGGTTGTAAGAGACCTCCAAGCTCATCCAGTCCAACCTAGCACCCAGCCCTAGACAATCAACCAGATCATGGCACTAAGTGCCCCAGCCAGGCTTTGCTTCAACACCTCCAGGGACAGAGACTCCACCNCCAGAACTGGACACAGCACTCAAGGTGTGGCCTGAGCAGTGCTGAGTACAGGGGCAGAAGAACCTCCCTTGTCCTGCTGGCCACACTGCTCCTGAGCCAGCCCAGGATGCCATTGGCTCTGCTGCCCACCTGGGCACACTGATGGTTCTTGTTCAGCTACTCTCTACCAGTACCCCCAGGTCCCTCTCTGCCTGACTGCTCTCGGCCACTCTGTCCCCAGCCTGTAGTGCTGCTTGGAGTTGTTGTGGCCAAAGTGTAGAACCCTGCACTTGGCCTTGTTAAGTCTCATCCCATTGGCCTCTGCCCACCCATCTGGCCTGGCACGATCCTTCTGCAGGGCTCTCCTACCCTACAACATATCAACACCTGCTCCTAGCTTGACATCATCTGCAAACTAATGATTATGTGCTCAATCCCCTGGTCGAGATGATCAGTAAAGATATTGAACAGGAGTGGGCCCAGCTGGTAGTTTGGCAGAAGCTGGTAAATGAGGTAATTAAAAGATTAAGCCCAAGGGGGATGTGTGTATGTGTGTGATCAGCAAAGGTTAATGGTACAGATTTTAGCTGACCTGGCATTTCTTCTTCATTAAGACAAATCAGAAAAAAAACAACCCCAAAATGCCCATTTTGGGGAAATCAGGCTGTAGGATCTGAGGTCGTGGTACTTTACTTGAATAGAACAGAGCCTGTTACAGATCATTATCCTCAACAATCTCACAGCAGCATCTCTCCAACAATGCACAAGATAAACACAGGCTTCATTAATTGTACATTGGCTCTATTATCAGTGAAAAGATTTCCAAACAAACTTAAATTCACCTTTCACATCAGAGTTCAAATATTTTCTAGGTCACACAGGTCCTGAAATTATTCTGATAGCAAAAATTCTAATTCCAGTACCCAAAGAGATCCTACAGGAAGGTTGCAGAGGGACTTTTCACAGGGGTGTCTAGAGACAGGATAAGGGGTAATGGTTTGAAGCTGAGGGAGAGCAGGGTTAGACTGGAGTTTAGTCCAAGTGGAAGGTCTTGCACCTGGGTCAGGCCAGCCCCGGGCACAAACACAGGCTGGGTGCAGAGTGGGTTGAGAGTAGCTCTGGAAATAGAGACTTGAGTACATTGGTTGCTGAGCAGCTCCCCAGGAGCCAGCGGTGCCGGGCTGCAGCCAGAGGACTGTGGCCTGCAGGGTAAGAGAGAGGATTCTGCCCCTTGACTCCTGTGAGATCCCACCTCAAATACTGCCTCCTGGTGTCCCCAGCATAAGGAGGACACAGAG
>WAAF01007548.1:70867-95554 GCA_013400475.1 Tricholaema leucomelas | reverse complement strand
TTAGGATCTTACACGGTTATGAAAGACATTCAATATCAAATAGCAACTTGTTAATAACCAGCAAACATTCAAACTGTAAACAGAGAGAGGATTTTTCCCTGTGGCCTTATGCCGCTTGGGGTCAATATTGCTGTTTGCCCAGTAGATGGGCTGAAGCTCTTTCTGCTCTTTGGTAGAAAGCAATAGAAATTACAGAGGCATTAAAGCATTTACTCACAAATTCTTATTGATTATCAATCACCCTTCAGGGCTATGTCACAGCCTCTTACAAGTGTCCAAACTTGAGGGTACTCTGCCCATGGATGCTGGCTGGAATCCTCCCAGCTTCTGGGGAAAGGATGAATCTTCCTGGCTTCTGGGGAAAGGACAGTCTTTGACCTTGTTCTCCTGGCTTCTTCTGGATGATCTGTCCAGGGATTCTTAGGCAGGACCTCAGGTACAGAAGGAGTATGATGCTGTGCAGTCTCAGCACGGTGTCACACTGACCACAGAGGCCGATCGCATGCAGACGATTCAGAGTCTAGTCCTGGTAACTCAGTGGCAGTGGTGTGCATCAGGCAGTGACAAGGCAGCAGGCGTGCAATAGGGTGCGCGGCTGCACGGGAGGCTGAGCTCCGTAGATACAGGTGGGCTTAAGCATAATAATGAGTGAGGGAGCATGTTGTCTATCTGTGTGTCTCTATTTATCAAAAGTGGGCCGAGATCAATGGCCCCTTTGGCCACCAAAATCACCAATCAGGTTGGCAGTTAGCCAACTATACCATAATAGGCAAAAGCCACAGGACTGGACCTCCCAAATATGGGGATAGCATGGGCCTAGCACCCAGTAAACATGAGCTGGGTGTGTGGGGCTTATACAACCACTTACACAACCGCATTACATAACCTGGACCCTGGGCAGGCCAGACTTTATGGCACCAGGCTTATTGTGCCCCTCTTGTCTGTTTAATGTGGTTACCTCTGATTTGGGCAGCAAAACGTGTCCAGGCAAGGCATATGTAAGCCTATTTTGGGCCTATGGGCCCTCCATGACATCCTGTCATTGGGCATCACTGAGAACAGCCTGGCTTCATCCTCTTGGCATTCACCCTTTGCCTATTTATAAACATTAATGAGGTCATCTCTTAGTCTCCTCCTCTCCAAGCTGAAGAGCCCCAGCTCCCTTGGTCTCTCCTTGTAAGGAGGATGTTCCATTCCTTTAATAATTTTTGTGGCTTTGTACTGGACTCTCTCAAGCAGTTCCCTGTCCTTGAACTGAGGGCCTCAGAACTGTACACAATATTCCAGATGTGGCCTCAGCAGGGCAAAGTAGAGGGGAAGGAGAATCTTTCTCGACCTACTTAACCACACCCCTTCTAATACACATTCAAAGCATACTATCAGTTCTTCAGTTCTAAAAATTCTTGGACATTTGGGTGGTTTAGTTTAGGGAGTTTATAATTTTTGATGTGAATAACTCAAGCACGTACACTTTAGAGCTGCTCCCTGAAAATGTTCTATTAGTTAAAAGAATATAAAGACCAAAAGTGCATGAGAGTGAGCTGATTTGTAAATGTATCTGAACAGTTCCAGAGTATACAATGTTTCCTTATCTTTAATAATAATGCATTTATTCAAAGCACTGGCATCAAATGTCATAGCATGATGCTCTGTTTCTTTCTTTTGTAGGCTACCCAGATTGGTTTAGCATGCTCATTTTAAAAGACTTTGTATGTTAGTATATTGGGGGGGGAAGAGACTAAAGAAATGTTGGGAATAGTAATATTAAATGTAGTGATTCTATAGAATTGTCTGATTATGGTACACTGGAACATAAGCCACGGACAGGTGAGAGTGCACAAGCTCAGAAGTACTGAGTTAAGATAGAGTAGAAGGTTGGAATGACCTTAGAGAATGGTGTAACAAATATAAACAAAGGTAAGGCTGGAGCCTGTGGGTTTTGCCTATCTCTGCTGACTTAGATTGCTTAGACACAGTGTATGTGTTGTTGAGAGAATATGATGAATGTCTACGCCAATTAGTATGTAATTTCTAACGCAAATACATGTAACCAATTAGAGTTTAATACAATTTGTAGCCTTCTGATGAAAGGTATAGAAACACACGTTTGGAATGTAATAAACGGATTGGAATTGCTTGCATCAAGCATCTCCCTGTCTCTTCTGATGCCTGTGGCATTGTAGCCCGTGGCAAAGAAACAGATTCATGTAACATTTGCAGCTGGGTATTAAAAGCACCCTTCACTAAGCTATATAACATGGGCAAGTAACATTTAATAAAGTACTTACAATGGAGTTCACATGAAAGCAGGGCACTAAAAGAGCACCTGACAATAATCAAGAAGGGGCAGTGAAAGCATGTGTGAATACTGAAATTGAGAGAAGCTGAACTGTGCTTTCTGGAAATTGTGTGCTCCTACATTTTTTCTTCCAGGAACCCTGCCCCCCCCTCAGCCCTGCTTTGAAGGCAGTTCTATACTAGACACTGCTTGGGATGCTGTTGATGGCATAGAGATCACAGGTGATGAAAGACATTTACTTAAATGCCTGTCAGCATTTGTGTACATCTCATTCCAAATCTATGCCTTTGATACTGCAGTGGAAACTGATCTACAGCAAGAACATCAGAACACGTAAATTTGTTCTAAAATTCCCTTCAGGGATGTGAACTGCTCTGAGCTACAAGAGCCTGCACTGAGATGGAAAAAAAATTCTGCAAGTTTCTACGGGTTTAGGTCACTAATTGGATGAGGAGGAGAACAAAGTTCATTACATGGGGTGTCATGACTCCAATACCAGCATGCTTTTCTTTCTCTTGCAAAGATGAGACATGCTTTTTCTCCCTGTATTTTCTCTCTTTCCAATGAATATTCTATTTCCTGTGTCACTGTGAAAGACATCATAAAATTGTGGTTTAGGAGAGCAGGTTATTCACTCATCTGGGATATGGAAATCATCTTAACTTTTGACGTATTTTTAATAAAATTGCATCATTGGCAGAGAACTTTTCATGCTATTTTTCTGTGTTTATTAGGTAGGGAAAATCTCTTTGCGTTAGGTTCAAAGCCAGAAATTAATTTCCAAAGGAGCTGGGTGCCTAGGTTGCTTAGATATTTTGAAAATCTCACCAGGCCTTCTGTTTGCAGATTTTTGGCACATAAATACTGTCAAAAATCTGGCTCAAGAGTTATTATAGTAACACAAAGGAACAATAACTTATGGTATTCATGCCAGAAGGATTTCACTGGCACTGAGCATCTTGAAGTTGCACTGTGGGTAATTATATTTACATGTTTGGGAGCACTGTATTAATTATAGCATAAATTAAGACTTTGTTTAACACATGTCAAGAAGCTGTTCTCAAATACATTATTCCTTGTAGGGCTTGTGACAAAGTAAAGCATTTTACCAAAGTCTAGGAAGGTTGTAAACAGGGAAATGGCCAAAGTACAGTGGTTGGTTCATAGCCTGGAGAAGCGACATGGAGCAACCAAAGCAGACTGCCCAACCTTAATGCTAGACCCATCACTATTTTTTTTTCCCCATTATTTTTTTTCCCTTGCTACTATTCTTTTGCTTAAGCCTCTTAAAGTCTGCTTGTCCATTTTCCAGTTCATATGAAAATATATAATTTCAAAATAACCTTGAAGTTATTTATTTAGAGAAAGAGGAATAGATATTTTGGCTTCAGGGTTATCCTTAGGCAAGGGAAGAAATGAATGGAGCCTACTCTCTGTATTGAACTATGAATATATTTGCTTCACGGCCTCTGGAAGACCCCAGAACTGAAAGCACTGCATTAATTTTTGATGGTTAGTTTCTATTCTGATGAAAATTGTTTCTTTGTATATGATGATACAGTTGAAGCAGCAGGAGCTATAGGACTGGGGAAATGCCAGTCATGCTTTTTAAATTTAGTTTTAATCTCATGCTCATAATTGCAGAAAACAGGTTTGGGCTCATTTTTCTGTAACTCAGGTTGTATGTCAGACTGTGATAAAATGACTGGAAATCAAGTTGATAGATCTGGCTTAGGCATGGTTTCCCCATCATGCTTCCTCTCCCAAACACGAGCAATGAGAATTGAAAGCTATAACATTTCTGACACATTCTGAAGACCAGTAAAATCCAGATTCTCTGCTATGCTAAAAATAAAATCCAGCTTGATGTGGGAAAGGGGTTATTTGCCACTGCAGTAGGTTTGTGCTGAAAGAGATGCACATGCAGTAAACCTGGTTATTTGTACTCGCTGTGCTTTGATTGAAACTCAGGGTGATGTTCAACTGGATCCAACACAATGTCTGCAACAAATTTTAGTGTAGTTCTCTGATGACCAATACCCCATCCTCTAGGAGAGGGTGGTACATAGCCTCCATGATCTTCTCTGCAAACCTCCATGATCTTCTCTGTAGTTGTTTGGAGGTCTCTGGGTGGCAGGAAAGTAGATGCCTTTCCTTACTGTATCTGCTAAAGATACCAGCATAGTTCATGGCAGATCATAGAAAATGATGTTGGCAGTGAATGCTGAAAATATTATTTAAATGCACCTTTAATATTTTCCCTTTGTATTTCGTTGCTTTAGTATCAGAACACCAAATAATATCTTTCATTGTGAATTTTATTTCAAAACCTTCTTTTTTGTTTGCTCTCCTGAAAAAACCTACAACCATCTCCTTTAAATCAAATAAAGTACACAGAAGTAGAATGTGTACAGGCTATTCTAGAATGTATTTGCATATTGTAATTAATTCTGTTCCAGGACATAGTTCCTGGCTAACAATAGGAAGATTTAATTCTTAATTTTTAATAAATTGAAATTGTGTCCTGCAACTTGGAAAGGATTTCAAAGGAAAACTTGATGGAAGTGGGCCATTAAACCACTTGAGGACCCTATTGATATTCTGAGATACTTTTGCTATGATCAACATTACATCCATAAAGCCTTTATAATCAATGGCTGTTTTAAAAAATAAGAGTATTTGCACTCATCTGGCAAGTGAAGTTTCTCCTTGTGAAGCACCTGGTTTTGATTTCAGAGAGGAAACAGAAGAAAATTACTTCAATGTGTGGTGACATTATATACAGCTGTTGCCTGGCAGAAAGCATACTCTCTTCCTTTACTCAAACGACAACACTTTTACCTTGTATCATGGATAGGATCAGAACTCCAGTTGTGTTCTGCCATAAGAAGAGGCAGAAAAGGGTGCATTCCCCAAATCTCTCCTGCAATTATGAAATAAAGTTCAATAAGTTTGTCATTTTCATTATGCAGAGGAAGATGGGAACTAGCAGAAGGACATTTCTGATGGAGCTGGCAAGAAGAAAAGGTTTCAGAGTAGAAAGTGAGCTAAGGTAGGAAAATGTTTATGCTTGTAGAAGTATTATGTAATAATGCTGCTGGAAACATGCTAATTCAATGAATGCAGTCATACAGGTGATTGTGGTTGAAGATTTTGCCTATGTGTTTGGAGGGTTTACTCTGTTCTTCCTACTTATAAAGGTGCTCTGGGATTTCAGTGAGTCTTCCTAAAGTTTGATTCATTTACATTGCCTTCTAGGCAGAGAACAGGCAGAACATAAACATTACCAAAATGTTTTTTTTTTTTTTTTAATCTCTGAAATTTGTGGTTCTAATTAATCTTAGGTTAAAACACCATAGGTGTGGCATTTCAGGGTGAAAATATACTTCACCCACAGATTGTTATGATTCTGTCTCCATAAGGCAACTCATTTTGATGGAAGCTTTCTCCAAATAGTGCTTTTCTTGAGTGCTATCATTTTGTGGAGGAGGAAGCCAGGTATTGATCATTACTCTGTATCTGTATGCAGATAGTGTTCACCTGGGTCCTTGCTATAAAAGCTCATTTCCACAGATTTTTCAATCCCATCAAGTTTTAAAAGCCTGAGGAAGAAGGGAGGATGAAAAAAATTGTAAAGCAAGATTCAAGCAGATATTGAACAGAAGTAGGTAATTAGCACCTGATATCAAACTAATTGAATTCTCAGGGAAGAAAAAATTAACTGGGCTGCTCTGAATCCTATATTAACAGTCCACTGAGGACTGAGTACAGGCTTTATCTGGGCTGCTTTGACACAGAGGTATTTATTGCTAACATTCCAGACTTCCTGTACATTGTATGCAAATGGATGTTATGCTTAATTTCATTTTAGCTGGTACTGGTTAATACTATTTAACTGTTAATTCTTTCCCCCCCCCCCCCAAAATGCCAGAAGAAATGCTAAACTTGTTCTGCTCTGTGCCAAGAAAAGAGCACAGCTGTACGGGTACCAGAGGAAACTGCTGCACAGCAGCTAAACTGCTGCTGTGAGCATAGTGATGGCAAAGTTCCCAGATCTGCAGCTTGGCACAAGTACATTACATATGAATATTTTATATAACGCAAAATAAACCACAGGAAGCAGAAGTTCTATGTCTCTAACTGATTTTTAGTTTATTTATTTATTTTAAAGCTCAAGTAAAGATGTGACAGTTTTAACTAAACTAGAACTTAACAAGGTTAAATAATAAAAAGAGGGGCATTTGATGGACATTCACCCAGCCTAGGTTTGTAGTCTTTCAGGTTAAAGTAAATTGAGATTTCTAAATCATTGGGGTTTTTTAATTAACACTGCTCTACAAGTTGCATAATGTGGAAAGGAAAAACCTGTGTTATACCATGAAGGGCTTCATATTTCTGCAGCATAATACATTCAACACATATATTTCCAAAACATCCAGTACATCCAGTGTGTGATAAGAGTTTTCTCAGAGGTGACCCAATATTTGTTATTGAGATTTGTTGATTTAATGAAATCAGTGACTATTGGTATAGACTTGGAACTCAGGCCANCAGCAGGCAAAGTTCCCCAGCGAGGAGAAGAAGCAAATGCCCTAATCTTTGTTTTGCCTTTCTTCTTTTGTATACATTTCAGCAAGACTGTGAGGGAAGTAGACACCATTGTTTTCATTTTACAGCCTATCATCTAGTTCTTCTCACCAAAACATGCTAGCTAGGCTCAAACTAGCACAACTATTTACTTTGCAAAGTTGTGCATGTTATTTTTAAAGTCTGGCAATCTGCCAGCTCCATTTGAAATTTATTGTATGTGCACAGGACTGTCATCAGCATGGTGTTATGGAGGCTTGCAAATGGAGATGGCTGTCATCAGGACGATTTGTTTCCATTTTTGTAGAAATAAGCCTAGAGTTAAGTCAGATAATGACACTATCTGTCTGTGCCTTTACTTCAGGAAGTTTAGGAGTCTGCTGACTGATATTAGTTATTTTTGGCATGTGTTTCAGAGATATTGAGGTTCTACAGGTTTCATGAAAATGAAATTTCATCCTTTATCTGTTACTGGTCTTGTGAGTGACAGCACCCCCCTGGGGTGTGTGTGAATGGGGAATGCAAGCAATCACTCAAAATTTCCTGCCAAGTTAGTTTTCTAAGGTTACTGAGGAGCATCAGCAGGTCAGGTAGAAATTTACAGATCTTCTTAAGTATGTATTTTTCCCCCCTTCAAATACAACTTTATCTCTGTTTATTATTTTTTTCTGGGGAAGCTGCAGAACTGTGTCTTTTTGTCATCCAAGCCAAATGTTTTCTGAGTTGGAAAAAAGTGTCTAATAAGGTAACGTCTTATGGAAGGCAAATGATGCTGAAAGAAAGGAAATACTGCACTTAGAGAAACTGTCAGACTATTTTCCCCAAAGCAGATTCAGTGACTAGAATAGATATACTGTGATTTGGAAACACAGATGCTTCCCACACCCTAATTGTAATATATATATATTTATGTATTAAAAATATATGTTTTGGAAGTACATGGTAAGTGAATATGGAAAATAACAATTCTGCATCTGTGCATGGTACTTTTTCTGTACTTCTTGACAGTGACTCTGTCACTCACATTGTGGCCGAGAACAACACTTACCTGGAGGTGGTGGACTGGCTGAGAGGACAGGCTGTGGGTGACAGCTCCAGGTTTGAATTACTGGATATCTCCTGGCTCACAGCCTGCATAGAAGCAGGAAGACCAATTGATTCAGAAATGAAGTATCGACTCATGGTAAGACACATCCTTTGGTGCGAATATGCCGTTTGTTTGTTTGTTTATTTTTCCTAAAAATATACATATATGCTGGTGTTATGGTATGTTTTTTGCTTAAACCTTTTTCCTTTACATGAGTAATTCACACAATTTTCATAGATTAAAAAGACCATCTGCATCTTCAATATTAGTATCTGATAATGCTAAGTTACTCTACTGTCACACGTTACAAACAGGTAATATACCTAATTCTTGTAAAAACTGGGGTGCCAAAAAAAGGGAGCTATGCCTCAGTGAAGCACTTGCTGCTGTTGTGGTACTTGATAGACTTCTTCAAATACCTCTGCTTCCTGGTAAATGTCCCACTGAAAGCAGTGCATTTTAATGAGCTTCTGATGGATTGTCTCATCAAAACAACACAAAAAACATCGAAACTTTTGCAGTTTGGAAGTGACTTGCTAACTTCTGGGTCCGTGAGGCACCTGTGAAATGAAGACTGCTGCATTCTGTGGATATGCATGTACAAATTTCCCACTATCAAGTAAAACTCTGCAAAGAAAACCAGTTTGGGTTCTATTATATTATCTCTCCATAGGAGCAGTAAGTCAGAGATACTGTGAATGGCAGGCTGATGGTTTGGTGAAAGGTGTTTGACCTTGAAGAAATGGATTTCTTCATATTTTCATCTGATCTATATCTGACAAAGCTGCTAATTTGTCAAATTGGAGTGCAGTGTGAAACAGAAGCATTCAATACCCCCAGTAGAGGCTGTAAACCGTGAAGGTGTGGTAGGGATGCACTGTCTTGCTGTGCACAGTGTGACAGCAGCACATGCTGCTGAGCCATGAAACAGACTCTACACTGCAATGAGATGAATATATTCCTTTGTTCCATGCACACTCACGGCTCACAATGCACTGGTGAAGAAATTAATTCATATGTCAAGATCATGGCAGATCCACAGTGATATAGCCTCTCTGAGGCAGAGGATGCCTGAATATTTAACAGTGCTATCACACTATTCCATGATTCTTCATCCTGATATTTAGATTATGAGGGATGGATTTACAAATACTACCCTTTCCCAGGAAAAGCTGTAGCTCCCAATAAATTCTTTCCAGTCATCTTTCATTGCCAAAAACTATTTCCCAGGATTTTACATTTAAGAATTACTGTTTAATAACACTCTGGATGGGGGGAGGAGTGAATACACCAGATGGAGCTGTCGCTCTCAGACTCAACATAATTCCATGACAGAATATGCATTTCTATTTACCATCCTTCCAAGGAAGCAGTTCTGCAGTGTATTTAAAATGTTTCCAGTGAATATGCTGAAGGGAGAATAGACCAAAGAATTTAATGCAAAACTGAAAGAAAGCCTGAAAACCTTGGAACTACTACATTACATAATCACATGTGCAAACAAATAATAAGAATATAAATACTGGAAATGCAAATAAGAAATAAATCCAAAGTGTTAACAAAATCCTATGAACTTTGCTGAGAGTTTCACATCAGGATTAAAAGTAAAACAAACTACCTTTTATATACATTCTTGATTTCAGCAGTACGTGAAGACCTTCAGATTCTGATATACTGGGAAATAATAATAGTAAAAAAAATATTTTCAAGGCAAGGAATGTCTTTGTCTTTCTCCAAAATGTCTTCAGCTAGCCTTTCTTTTCTCCCTCTCTTTCTCTATGTGTGTGTTTATATATGTGTATATCCTTTTGGAATACTGCTGGAGCAGAAACTCCTGAATAACATGGCAGCATTGTCAGGAGATCATCATACTTTGAGACTGGCTCTGCAAGTAAATGCTTCTGGGTTTATGGAAAGAAAGATTTGATGCTAATAAACATAGAATGCAAAAAGCAAGCCAGTGACAGCTGTGCCTTTACCTTTAAAGCTTGGACTTAAAACCACTCTTAATTATTTAGTGGCTCTAAAGCAATAAATATTCTTGTAAAGGAAGGAAGGAAGAGAAAGGATTAGAGAAATTCAGCAGATATAAAAATAATCTTATTGTTGCAGTGTCACCATGGTTATTTTTTTCTGCCTTGAGAAACGAGGAAAGATTGTGGTAAAGGTTAATTTTCTGTTTAAGTACTAGGCTGAACTTGTACATAACATAGTTTAATTGGTTTCACAAATTTGGTCCATTGTATCAGTCCTGTAAAATGTGAAATGAACGTGAATTAACTAACCTTTAACTCGGACTACACCATGAAGGCTTTAAGATATTGATTGCAGTGGGGAATGTTTTGCATGAAATCTTGTTTACATATGTTAGTGGTAAAATTCCCATTAATACCAACAGGAGTAAGATTTCCTCTTTCAGTTCTTACAGTAGCCTGTTTTCAAGGTTGTTCTCTGTTCAGGATATTTGTTTCAATGTATTGCTAAAAAGAAGTGTCCTTCTCTGTGCAAAACACAGGGAATGAAGTCAGAGTGACAGAACATAAGGTAATGTGTTAATTACAATTGTCTCTAAAGTACTTCATTCTGTGGTTGCAAATGACCTGAGAGATGGTCTGACTTTACTGATTCATAGAATGCAAAGGTTTGTGTGACCAGATCTAAGATGGTCTGAATTCTTATTGATTCATTTGGTAACAATTGACTTTAATAGCTGCCGTTTAATTTAGTTGGCCAAGGAAATGTGGTAGCCAAGCATCTGTTTTAAAGGGAAATCAAAATATATCTGTGTCCTGGGACACCTTTCCCACCACAAGCTGGTGGGTGATCTAGACAGTAGCAGGACATGGATATTAATAATTATGCAAGGACATACCCACATGCTAGAAACTAGTGCTGTTCCCTGGGTAATGAAAAGAGAGAGGCAGAGGGGAAGCTTTCAGAGGGATGAAAAGGAAGGAAGAGAACCATAAGCGGGTTGGCATCCTCAGCAGCCTTATGAACTGTGCTTGGGCTGTCTCTTCTGCCTTTTTCTCATTCAGAACCTGAAAGTTGTTGTTTGTTTGATTGTTTGAAAGGAAAAGAGACTTATTTTCTTAAACAAAGGGTTCCTCTCCACACTAGAACAAGGAAATATTGCATCTTTTGATCCTGCACTGTATCATGTGATAGGAAACTGATATTTAACATTTTCCAGCATGCATTATTCAGTTGCCTGGAGAAAGAGAGAGTCTCTAATAAAAGGAAGAAAGCCTTTGTATTTGCAGTCAAGGTTTCCCAGAAAATAAACTTATAAACTGGCTGCTTTCTCTTCATAAAATACTGGATATATGCAGCCTTTATTATTCAATCAATGCTTTCTGGATTTTCCTGCTTATACTGTACAGAAAAAGTCTGTGTGAAGGACCACTCATGACTTTGAGTAGCTCTAGCAATTAAGTAGCCTACGCATTGGATATTTTTCAGTGGTTGCCCCTGTGCAGTGTATCATAATTTCATTTTGATGTAGTGGAGTTATTTGCCAAAAAAAGGAAATGTAATGCTTACATTTTTCTTGGGTATGGAGATGTTTCCTCCCAGTACTAAAAATTATTCTGAAGTAGCATGAATTTCCAAGATTGTTTGTTCTACACTGTAGTTGCTACTGGATGAAACTTCAGGTTTGTTTCATAGTCTGCATGCATGGATTTAGGAGGGGCAGATCCTGCTTGATCAACCTGTTCTCCTTTAATGATCAGGTGACCTGCCATGAGTTTTAACAAGTCCAAGTGCCTGGTTCTGCACTTTGACCACAACAACCCCATGCGGTGCTACAGGCTGGGGACACGGTGGCTGGAGTGAAGCCAGGCAGAGAGGGACCTGGGGGTACTGGTTGACAGCTGACATCCCAGCCTTTATCAGGAATAGTGTGGTGTGCTGGTTTGAGGCTAATTAGAATATTTTAATGAAGGGAAATTAGATTATAGTCCTTTTGCCCTTGTACTTGGCACTGGTTAGGCCACACTTTGAGTACTGTGGCCAATTCTGGGCCCCTCAATTTAAGAAAGATGCTGAGGTTGTTGTGGTAGGCCTGATAGGCCCAAAATGGGCTTATACATGTCCTCCCTTGTCTAGGCATGTTTTTCTGCTCCACCAGAGAGGCAAGCGTGGGAAACGGACACAAACGAACCTTTAGCCACTGAGTCTGGCCTGCCCAGGGTCCTGTGGTAAGGTGCACACACTTTGCTAGTGCAAGGCATGTGCTTTTCCCAAACTAAGGAAAAGGGAGCCTATGGCTTTGGCTAATATGAAAAGGTTGGGCTAACTGCCATCCTGATTGGCTATTCTTGTATCCAAAGGGCAATTAATCTCGGCCCACATTGATGAAAGGAGATACACAGATAAACAACACATTTTGCTTCCCTGCTCTTTGCCATGCTGCTTCGCCATGCTCTACTGTTGCTTGCTGCAATTGCCAACTGTCTTATTGTTTGCCTGGTAAACTCCACTGCCACAAGTTGCCAGGAGCAGACGCTGGATGCCTGCGTGTGATCGACCTGTGTGGTCAGTGTGGCATCGTGCTGAGACTGCATGACGTCTCCCTCTACACCTGAAAGTCCTGCTTAGCAGTCCTGGACATATATATCTATATATACAGATCATCCAGAAGAAGCCAAGAAAACAAGGTCAGAGATTGTCTGCCTCTTTCCCCGGAAGCTGGGAAGATTCAAGTCTCAACAAGACTTGAGAGCATTTGGGCACTGTCTGGACTGTGCCTGAGCCCTGCAAGTGGGTAGTAATAATTTGTGAGTAAATGATTAAATGTCTCTTTGTAATTCTCCATTACCTTCTGCAATAGAGCAGAAACAGCTCCTTGAGCCCATCTACTGAGCAAGCAGCATATTGACTGCAAGCAGCATTTGACCACAGGAATCTTCTCTTCCAGTTCAATTAAATGTTTCTGTGTTTTGCTGGTTCTTATTAGATCTAGATACGATCCATAGAATGTTTCCATGACCATGTAAGAACTGAAATATTAAAATTAGTGTTTGGGAGTGGTGAGAGTTCTGAATAGCAAAATTAATGAACAATATTAATTTTGGAGAAATATCATCTCGCATCAATTAATTTCTCCTCCGCAACAGAGGTGCTTGGACATGTCCAGAGAAGGGCAACAAGGCTGGTGAGGGAGCTGGAGTGCAGCCCTATGAGGAGTAGCTGAGGGAGATGAGGTTGTTCAGCCTGGAGAAGAGGAGGCTCAGGGGAGAACTTATTGCTCTCTACAACTACCTGAAGGGAGACTGTAGCCAGGTGGAGGTTGATCTCTTCTCCTAGGCATTCAGTGACAGAACAAGAGGACACAGTCTCAAGCTGCACCAGGGCAGATTTAGGTTGGATATTAGGAAGAAGTTCTTCACAGAGAGTTATTGGCTTTGGAATGGGCTGCCCAGGGAGGTGGTGGAGTCACCATCCCTGGAGGTGCTTAAGAGGAGGCTGGATGAGGCACTTAGTGCCATGGTATAGTTAATTAGAAGGGTTAGGTGCTAGGTTGGACTGGATGATCTTGGAGGTCTCTTCCAACCTGTCTAATTCCATGATTCTATACAATCTGTCCCATCTGGTCTTTCTACCAAAAAAAAACCCCCAGTATCAATCCTGTTCTTCTGTTCGTATCAACACAGGGTATCATCTCTAGTTTGCAAGTAGTCATTACATTATTCCCTAAAGATCAGACTATCATAATTACTGGATGCTAGGTACTCTTGCTATTGATTTCTAGGTGGTTTCTTCTGTTGTTATATATGACCAAGTCCTGTGAACTAGAATCCTGACTATTCCTGATTGAGAAAAATGCTCAGATATCTTTGATAAGACAGAAACAGGATGTTTATGTGTCAGCCTGTCACTCCCTTAAACAATGTGTTTTTCAGCATTATATTTACATTCATCTACATTTCCATGTGTAGGCCTCTTGCTCTTTGTGTGTCTATGTCCTAACGAAGATAACAGCTTATCATGTATAATATTCAGTAACACACTGTTTGTTTGCAGTCTTTGCAGCTAGTGCTATTGCTTAAAGCAGTATATTAGCTGTAATCAATCATACTTTACATAATTTTAAACAAATTTTGAAGTATAATTCATGAATGTGTTCAAAAGCGGATGACTTGTTTTGTTGATTCTGGCTGAAACCCATTTTGGTTATCCCCAAGAGTAGTCTTACACATAAAATACCTTCCTTTGTTTCACAGTATATGATGAAAACTGCTATATAATTTGCTGCTCCTTCAGCTGTGCAAGCAAATGCCTTTTTTTTTTGGGTGTGTGTTGGCGAATACAATTATTTAACTCTTTTGTATCAAATACAAGGGAAATTTAGTATAAAATGATATGTGGGGAATGAGTGAAGGCATATACCAGTATTTATAGGTTTGCCTAGCATGCATGCTGGGTTTACATGTCCTTGGATACAAAGAGGAAAGAGCTCTCCATTTCATTAGAGAGGTGAAAGATTACTCTGTATGTCTTGGTGATTTTGTTGTAGTTGGTGAGCCATTTTTCTGTGTCTCTTGGCTAGTGTAATACAGTGCATTCTTGAGATATCTGCTCAAAGTTTTCAGACAAAACCTTGTAAAGTAGGGATACTGGTTGGACTTGGTGATCCTAAGGGTCTTTTCCAACCAGAATGTTTCTGTGAAAAATAGCAGAGGTTTTACAGAAATGCTGAGAACACTGAGTGTTTCCCAAGTATTTCAGATTTGGGCACTCTTTATGAAAGCAAGGGAACTAAAGAACTGGGCACAGAAAGCAGCAGAAAAACTGGTGCTAGATTTTCTTTTTGCACTTACTGACTGCATAGGACACTTGTGTGTTGAGGACTTGTGCTCAGGACTCTCTTTTGCCAAGTGGAAAGTGACTTTGTGTATTCTGTCTTTCAGAAAATTTCCCTTCCAAACCTACTGGAATGGGTTGCCCACAGAGATGTTATTGATTTTGATTGATTTGGCACAGAGCAAAATTAGGAGAAAAGCAAATGAACATGTAGATAGCCTGGAATTTAAGGTTTGGCACCTGTCTTTTTTTCCTTGCTCCAGTGAACACCTAAAAATGACATCTGAATTGGATCAGCAAGTATGGAAGGGGCTGAGAAACTCATCATAAAGTGAACACTGGAGGTTGGATGAAGGGATGGAAACGACTCTTGCATGGCTGTTTCTAAATGCTTCCTTTGCTCGATGATGACCCAAAATCACAATGTTTGTTTTAGTGAATTAAATCCAGCCCCCAAGTGATGGTTTTGGTTTGTTTGTGTTTGTTGTTTTTTTTTTTTTTATTATTAGAATTTTATCTGGAAAAGGGGGGATAGATTTTTATTGAAGTCATATAAAGATTTTTTTTCCTTCACCACTGAATTTATATAGGGATTGAAAAAGTTGGTTATTTCAAGGTATTTACTCTCCCCACTCCTTGGTCTAACATCCCTGATCTTGTATTGAATCATCTAGTGTTTTCTGGGAAAATTCTGTTCTTTCAAGCTTATCCACTTTGAAAGCTTTGTAGTTTTTCAATCTTACTGCAATAATGACTGGTAGCAGAGAGACTTGCCATATAGAGAGCCTTTTAAAAAAAAAGTGTCATTGAAAAATTTCTGCAAGATCTCTGTGCAAAACCTGAAGAAACTCAGTACTCACCATAAAAACTGATATTACCAATGTAGGCAGTATGAAATGGAATGTTTTTTTCCTAGGAAAGTGGTGGGATCATAATTATTCTCTTACCTCTTTCCTAGGAAAGTGGTGGGATCATAATTATTCTCTTACCTCCTCTTTTAAGGTACATCTTTGGGTCCATGAAATGTATTTTTAATATTTTAAGCTATTTGGCAGTTGTCACCAACCCTTCTCCCCTCTTGTACTTTTGTCAGGAACAAGCTCAGTCTCCCGCTTTGAATATACCTACATTGGAAGTGCCATCATTTATTGCAAGCAAAGTACCTCGGTATTCGTGCCAAAGGAAGACAACTTTAAAGAACTACAACAAGAAATTCACGGTAATGTCCATGAAATATCCATGAAATAAAAAATACCATAAGTAAAATAGTTAATATGCTACTTGCATCAATATTTTTTTATGGCATCCTCAGAAAATTCAGGAGTTAAACAGGCAGCACAGTGATAACAATTAAAACCAATTATAAATCTGCCATAGTTCAATTAAAATTGAGTGGAGGCTTAATTGTATCCTTTAAGTACTGCTGAAAGCTTAACACAGTGGAACTTAAAATACACTAACAGTGGACCTTAAAATACGCTAATAGCTTGTAAACACATGAACTTTAAAAACAAATGATAGAATAACATTCTGAAAATGTCACTAGCCTTTTATGACTGACTTATTTGACAAGCTGGAGTAATGATTAGCAAGTTTGCTTTAGGTCAGTCCAAGATACTTCACAATTGCGGTGCTGCATTCTCTTTTGCCTATGTGTTAGGTTATTCAAGGTGTTGTTGTAAACTTCAGATTTTCATGATCATTTAGTTACGAAAACAGATTGTGTGATGAATTTAATCAGCCTCCATTGGACTCTGTCCAGTACATATCAATCTCTCTTGAATTGTGTAGCCAAATACTGGACAGAGTATTCCAGGTGTGGTCTCACCAGGGCAGATTAGAGGAGGAGAAAAACTTCCTTAGACCTGCTGGCCACACTTTGCTTGACATACCTCAGGATGCTGTTTGCCCTATTGGCCACCAAGGCACATTACTGTCCTATGGATAACTTGCTGTCTGCTAGGCAGCTCTGCAGCCTGTCTAGTTTGAGTGGAAGTTGGTGAAAGGCCTGCAACTCAAGCCCTGTGGGGAGAGGCTGAGGGAGCTGGGGTTGTTTAGCCTGGAGAAGAGGAGGCTCAGGGATGACCTCATTGCTGTCTACAACTACCTGAAGGGAGGTTGTAGCCAGGTGGGGATTGGTCTCTTCTCCCAGACAACCAGCAACAGAACAAGGGGACACAGTCTCAAGTTGTGCTGGGGGAAGTATAGCCTAGATGTTAGGAGGAAGTTCTTGACAGAGAGAGTGATTTGCCATAGGAATGGGCTGCCCAGGGAGGTGGTGGAGTCACTGTCCCTGGAGGTGTTCAAGTAAAGCCTGGCTGAGGCACTTAGTGCCATGGTCTAGTTGACTGGATAGGTGTGGGTGCTAGGTTGGACTGGATGATCTTGGAGGTCTCTTCCAACCTGGTTGATTCTATGATTCTATGCAGCACAACCAGGTGGGGTGTCAGCTGCCCTCCCCAGTTTGATATCATCAGTGAACTTGCTAAGTATACGCTCAACATTGAAGATACTGAACAAAACCAGACCCAGTACTGAACACCACTGGCCACAGGCTTCCAATCTGACTCTGCATCCCTGATCACAACTCTCTGAACTGTTGTTGGGCCAGTTACCAATGCACCTCATGGTCCAATCTAACCCACTTTCCTTGGATTTACCTAAGAGGATGTTATGGCAGACAGTATTGAAAGCCTTGCTGAAGTCAAGATAGGCAATACCCACTGTCCTCCCTTCATCTTTCCATTTCGTAGAAGGCTAGCAGATTAGTCAAGCAAGATTTCCCCTTAATGAATCCATGCTGACTGCTCTTGATAACCCTCTTTTTCTTTCATGTGGTTAGATGTTGGAGAGGCAGGCTTGGTGTAATGCCAGCACTGCTTAGCACTAGCCAAAACACTGGTGTATTATCAGCTTTTCCTAGATACAAATAAAAAGCAGAGTACTATGAGGGCTGTTACAGGGAAAATTAACTCCATCTCAGCCAGACCCGAAATATAATGTAACTCCTTAGGGTGGTTGCTCTTTTTCCTGGTGACCAAAACCTGCAATGACAGCTGAAGTCTTGGGTGTTTATGCACTGCAAGAGCTGTCCTGTTCCCTGGAGGCTGATGGTGGGTCTTCTTAATGTAATTGGAGCCTGATTTTTGGTTTGGTGTTGTTTCATTGGTTTTGTATTAAAGTTATGATTCACTTTCTCAAAAGAAGTGCTTTAATAGATTTATTTATATTTTCAGTGCTTGCACTTAGCAAATGGACTGAAGTATTGGTATAATCCACTTGTGCGTGCTGTGGGCAGCCAGCCATTAAATGACAGATTTTCCCTGGCTCAGTGCTGTATGTCCTGAAAATTAGGTCCAAGGCATCTTGAATTATGTGTTGACAATAGTATTTTATCAACTTTATGAGCCAAGGTTGTTCTTTTTTTCTTACAGAGTTTCTGTTTTCTTTCATTACTTGAAAATAATGTTGGTGGGTTTCTTTCGGATCTTGCCTTTAACAGGGGCACGAGGGTATTACTTGCATATGCATTCTTGGATGAAATTGTGGATTCTTCCTTTTACTAGACTTTTCCCTGATACTTTGCATCAAATTCTTCTTTTGCATGAGTAGTAGATAAAACTTTAAAAAAGAGAAGTAGTTACGTTTTAGTCTCTTCAGAAGAGCAGGAAAACAGTCACTAGTAAGAAATGAGGTATGTAGAACAGGTTTTTTAATGTGTGTTGATTTTGATGCTATTGGAGACTTGATTTATGGACAAATTAGTAATTGGTGATCAGTTTTAAGCTAGAGTATTGTTCTGTATGTATTTTAACATGAAAGACCATTTATTAAAACCAAATAGCAGAGATATTTGATGAGAGCTTGTGAGGACAAGGTTGTGGTTTATCACACTAGGTGTAATTGCTATGTGTTTCCTTTCTATTGTAATAGCCAGAAAATAACTTAGAGAAAGGTGTTTGCATCATGGAAGAAGCTATAGAAGGGCAGAAAAATACTGTGCAGGTGGGAATATTTCATGAGTATGTTCAGTAGCGAATTGCTACTTTATGAGCTGTTGAGTAGCAGCAAAGTCTGTTGCATGAAGAATAGATGAAGTATGTCAAATGGCATGGCAAAGAAGTGACAATTGCATTGTGTGGCACTTCATGGAGGAGAAATGCAACTACTTCAGAGCTGTGGGGTTTCATACACTCTTTGTGTCACTGTGTGTGATGTGCTGTGGCCTCATGGTACGTAGTTTGGGAACCACTGGCACAGGCTTCACTGGTTTGGATAATTCAGTAATGCATCTGAATGCATAGCCCTGAGTACACAGGTGAACTGTAGCTGTTCAGATGGGTAAAGCTGCAAATCAAAAGGGCAGATCGCTTTACTGGAGGCTGTACCTTAGCATGTTTCCTTTATGTTTGCCTTAAATGTTCATGTTATTATGGACTATGACATTACAATATTCTTTTCTGTCTCATTTGTAAATAGCTAGCCATCCTTTCCCACTCCCATTGAAAATATACACTTGCGGGCTGCATTGTGTTTTCATGTGGTAAAATAAATGGAGTCATTCTGCTGTGCCTGAGGGGGGTTGTTGGATTTGAATATTAATACCAAACTGCAATAAAACTTAGAAAGACATTCTTCTGTGAGAAAAATGCAATTTAATTCTTACAGAAGAAACTAATTAAGTCAGAGGCAAATGGTTCTATGATTCTGAGGCTTATTGCTAATGCTACAGAATGTTGCTTCGCTTTGGCTGTTACTCATGGTAATGAGAATGGGTATGCTTAGCATGGGAAAGATGCCTAGTTTCCACTCTGAGAGAAAAGAAAATGATTTCTCTTGCATTTTCTTTTATTTTTTAACCTGCAGAAACATGCATCAGTTATGCCAGTGGCTCAAGCATTTATTATTATTTCATTTCAAACAGACCTCAGGAGAACCTCAATTTTAGTTTTATAATGAACTTGGGAGTTCCTTAGGTAGAAAAGCATTAACTGAATGCCTACCCTTAATAATATGTACTGTCTCACTGACATAGCTTGCTGCCACAAAAATTCTCCAGAAAGTAAACCAAACTTGCAAATTTGGTAAACATTTGTGAAGTGTATAACTGCGCAAAATGGACTGGTGGTTTGGTCTAAGAAGGAAATAACTATTCTTATTTATAAGAATAGTGGGAAGGTGCTCCCTGAAATGTGGACAGCATATAAACACATCTCTGGTAACCCAAATTTGTGTGTATGCATCAAGTTTACAGTGTGCCTTTTTTTTTTGACCATATTAATATATGTCTTCTGTATTTCGCATTTTATGTTTCTAAGTTGCACTGTGTGCTTTTTATCTAGGGCAATGTTATGTGTTTGACACTAACTGCATTTGAGCCAATCTTTTCTCACAGTTGTCTTGTTTTCACATTATGTGGAAAAATATGGAAACTTCTCAAGGGAACTGTGGCAAGAAATGTAATTGTTGGTGGTAGTTAACATCAGGAGCAGCTGGAGCTAACAGATATTTATTTCTAACAACAGTATGTATACAAGGATTCTGAGATCACACACATTATGCTATTACTGTCATTTTCATTCTTTCAGCTCCTTTGTTCTACCAGCTGGTAGAACAAAGATGGCATGGAAAATCTTTGGACCTGGGCAAGTATTGGGCTTTTCACTTCAGATACCAAAACTAAAAATAAATCAGATTGAATAAAAATGGATTTATTTTTAATTTAGAAATCATTTTTGTCAACACTCCAGTTTGGCTAAAATAGCTTAATTCTCCTTGAAATAAGCACCTAAAGGTATTTGTTCTCATGAAATCAGTTCTTTTCTCTCTTTGTGTATATAAGAAGTATTTACAAGTCCTATGTCTATTCCCATTGACACAGGAAATTAAGATTTATACTGGGGAAAGTGAGAATAAAATTATTTAAATAGAGGGTTCATTCTAAATCTCTTTAAAATCACTTTGGTCTGTTTTGAATGGACAGCGAATACTGACAACAGCCATGTGATGAAGACTAGGACATACCCTGGATTTACAACTTACTAAATAAATGTCAAGTGGAAAATAGTGCTTGAGAGGAAAGGTAATTTAGCTCAGATTGCTTTTCTGAGCATAATAGTCCTTCAACCAAGTATCGTGTAGGATGGTTTGGTTTGTTTCTTTGTTTAGAGCACTGTGCTATTCAGCTTGTTGGATTAAGTTCACCTGTACAATGGTATGCTACTCTGAAATCTGTGCTGCAGTAGAATGAAAAGCTCAAGTAAGACAGAAGCCTTTTTTATGAGAGATGCTGTATGAACACATCACAAAAGATAACTCAAGCCCTGGAGAATTCCTAGCTCTAATAGACAGTAAATGAAAGATAGCAAGGGAAATAATGGCAGAGAGGTCTGAAGCAGCTTTCCAAGGTCATGCAGCAGAGAAGCAGTGAGTATAGGCATGGGAATAAGACAAATGCCCTGTCCATGTAATTGTAATGCTTTCCTTACAAAACAGATTATATTTAAAATGTTCCTGGAATAATGATGATTTCTGTTCTCACAGAGTCTTAAACTGAGATTATTAATGACTATTTTGAAAGTAGCAATGGAACTCCTCAGAAAATGTTATTGAAACAAGCAGGATAATGTGAAGCACAATATGAGACTGTGATCTTCTTTTGTTTTTCTGAATGTGAGCAGGCTTATGTACTCTGATATTCATACTCAAAGTTACTGTGTTTGCTGCTTAGCAGGCAAAACCCAGCATACCATTATTGACTGTTACTCTTCCCAAGAAATCATTCTCTTACATTAGTTGAGAATCTTGCTCTTGATGTTGATTTCAATCTAGTGATTTTTAGCATTTGTAATATGGCGTTGGCTCGGTTCTAGTTTAAATTTCCCAGAGACTCAAATGTAGTTAATACAACCAATAACAATTATAGGATGTCTTTCCCTCTCCCCCCCTTTTTTTGCAAAGAAAAGGAATTAGATGTAGAGAGGAGAAGGTAAACCACACAGAAATAAATAGTCTAACTTTTATTTGGAAGTTAAAAGAGAGAACTTCAACAGTAAATGAAAGATATTTGAGGTAGGGGAGTTACAAAGAGGTATAGGGAAGGGAAAACAAGATACTATATATATATACACACAACCAGAATGATGGCAATGAGTTTGTCCACCTTGTGGAATGATGGCCACGTGGTAAAACAAAAGAGCAGATGGAACAGGAGTGACGCTGGCAGGCAGGCAGGGCAAGGGAGAAAGAAAAAGGAAGTTCCTCTGTTTTTATAGGGGGCTAGACAGGAATTGGGAGTGGGCTAACCACTGCACTTGGGGTCAGGTTCAAGATCCACCCCTGGGGAGGAGTCAGGAGGACCTGGGGTCAGAATCAAGACCTCTCTCCCAGGAAGGTTAACCCTTTACAGACATTTTAATGTGCATTTTTACATGTGCAAGACACTGATAATTTTGCTTTGTTTGCAATACTCTGTCTTATTACATCTTAAATATCAGACAGTAAACTGCAAAATTTCTGTCAGTACATCCGTCCTCTTCCCTATTACTCAGATAGTTGAACAAAATCTTTGCATGCTTTTGTATCTGATCTGCTGGGATCTGAAAGTCCATTCCATCTCCAAATTTTTCCAGAGCCCAAGTCTCACTAAAATACATTCCACGACTTCAGACATGGATGAAAAATTCACAATAATCAGAGAACTGAAATGTAAGCCAGCTATCTATCACATTTAATTAGAGCAGCCCCTGCAGAGACTATAAAAATCTCTAGATTTGGAAACATCTAGAAATTTAGTTTCCTAAATTTTAGTTTAAACCAGTACCTTTCAAACAAGTAATCTGACTATTTATCGGACTGACAGAAAGGTAGTGAGGTGCTCAATGTAACAAATATGAAGGTCAATATCTTCCTTTTTCTTTGTTTAATGTATATATATCACCATAAGTAGATTTCACTGGAGATCTAGTAGACTGCAAGCTTTTGCTCAGCTAATATAGTAGTTTCATGTGCTTTTTCCCTGTGGAATATGATTCAATATGGGCTATAATATTCAATAGGCAGCAACTCCACTTGGAAATCAGTTGCTTGCTTTATTTAAAGCAGAAAGATTTTATCAAAAAGAATGTCAAAAGCAGTTTTCTGTGGAAAGACAGAGCTGTAATTAATGGCAGCATTTGCAGGCAGTGTTTCATACAGGGAATAATGAATATTCAAGACTATTTAATTGTTTATTTAGAACAGATTAATGAGCTCTGCAAAGACAGGAAAACACTGAAAAATGCAAACTAGAATGATAAAAACGTTTTAATTTGTATTTTCTTATCGGCTGGTGACAGCCTGTGAGTAAAATTCTACATGATTCTATGTGACTCTGTTTCGATAATGGTGATGACAGCTTCTCTGAAGACTGCCCTCTTGCTGGTAAAAAAGGCACTAGTGCCTTTCCAAAACAGCAGTAGCATTGGTATATGCAGACATATTCACCACAACAGCTGATTATTTGGTGTAGCTGTTGTGGGGCACTCCAAATCCCTAATTTCCTCCCCTTCCACCCCTCCAAACATCTGGAGGTTTGAATAGGGGAAGAAGAAGGTGCAGAAAACAGTTTTCCTCCCCTCCTTGCAGGCTTGAAGTGGGAACAATAAAGGTGCCTTTTCCACAGGTGTACTGACTCATGGGAAAGCCATGGAATCTGCTGTTGATTGGCTGGATTCTTTGCACCTAGTGTAAATGGCAAGTGGACACTTTACCTAGGAAAAATCATAAATAGAGTGAGGAAAAAAGTGCAGAGTTCCCACCTTTACAGAATTCCTGCTTTGAGAGTTCCTGCTTTTGAACGGCTCCCACTTTTGGATGGCTCTCATGTTTGTACTGTCCCTGCTTTTGGATGGTCCCCCACTTCTGCACTATTCTGTGCAAATTTGGCAAGTCCTTAATTCCATTTGAGAGAAAGCTGCCAACAGCACTTGGACCTGGCTTCTCTAGGACAAACACAGCGCAGCCTGACTTCCTGCTCACTACCCGAGCTGGGCAGCACGACAGCAGTTTAGCTTCTATCCTGTGCTGCTGGGGCAGTGGTTCTCCACGAATCTTTGCCTCGTGGAAGCTGTGACACTTGGACTTTTGCCACATGGATCCACAATGTGGATATAACTTGCAGTTTCAGAGGCTACTGACAGAGAAATTAGTGAGCTTAGCCTTTCCATTTTGCAGGGGTGGCTTGTTTATGGTCTGTATTTGTCCTGTGCACAAGAGCATCCAACAGGAAGGTGTTGGATGTGGTTTAGATACATACTTTGAACAGAGGAAGTTTCTTCTGAAAACAGTACACTCTTACCCGTTTCTGAAGAGCTCACTTGATTTTGAAGTCTTGTAAATTTTTGAGGATCTGTGCAAGGTTTCATTAGGAAGTCAGATTGTAGCTGTTGATCACCCACAAACCTCTTAATTCTTCAATTATTCATATACTTCCCTCCTCTCCCAGCACTTGTTCTCTCCCAGCATAAGATTCTACCATGGGGGAACAAAGAAAAAATAATTGCTTCCCTTTTCCACCATTGTGTGATCTGTCCCTTGCATCTTTTAGAAGAATGGCTGATATTAAGAAGTGTATGTATATTCTGGGAAGCAGACTCCAAGGCTGCATCAATTATATATAAATAGAGGTTGTTTTGTTAGCTTTTTTTTTTTTTTTTTTTTTTAAAGTAATGGCAACCTCCAGGTAGATTTGAGTGCAACATCAAATAAACCAACCCATGGATAGCTGAAGAACAATAAAGAAAGTGTTTTTCTCTTTGCATTCATCAACCACCTGAAAATAGAAACATAGAATCATAGCATCAACCAGGTTGGAAGAGACCTCCAAGATCATCCAGTCCAACCTAGCACCCAGCCCTATCCAGTCAAC
>WAAF01007548.1:37480-70734 GCA_013400475.1 Tricholaema leucomelas | reverse complement strand
GCTCTCTTGGCCACCTGGGCACACTGCTGGCTCATGTTCAGCCTACTATCTACCAGTACCCCCAGGTCCCTTTCTGCCTGGCTGCTCTCAGCCACTCTGTCCCCAGCCTGTAGTGCTGCTTGGGGTTGTTGTGGCCAAAGTGCAGAACCCTGCACTTGGCCTTGTTAAATCTCATCCCATTGGTCTCTGCCCACCCGCCCAGCCTGTCTGGGTCTCTCTGCAGGGCTCTCCTGCCTTCCAACAGATCAACACCTGCTCCATGGCTATAAGTTCAAGAAGAAAGTGGTTTCCAATATTGCCACAAACTCCTATTTGATTGCATCTGAAAATGCATTCGTTACATGCTGACCTGGTGCATTTCTTCTGTTTGAACACAATATGAAAAATTAGGATAGCAATTCACATTGATTAAATAGATCTGCATAGAATATGGAAAGTCTGTCTCACAAAAGATTTTAGCATTTTTAAAAACTCTAAATATTTTCCCACATTTGACACAAAAATGTGGTTTTTACCTGGGAAATTTCAAGGGGTTAAAAATTGTGCTAGATTTTTTTTTTTTAATGAACTCTGTATTTTCACCCTACTACAAAGAAATCATTCTTGGAGTGTAAAGTAACCTTTCTAAAAAGCATACCAAATAATTTAAGCTTTTATTAACCTTTAGCTTTTTTCTGCACATCTCCCATCCCCAGGATGCCTTTGAGATAATGGCTGAAAGTTATGAGTTCAAGGAAAATGAAATATTCTGCCTGGAATTTCTGAGTGCAGCTTCTGTGATGAAATTTCTTCCATTTCCAGTAACCAGAATGAAAGATATACAAGGGCTGCCCTGCATGGGAGACCGTGTCAGAGATGTCATTGAGGTAACATCTCTGTGTTATCTGCCAATTGATTCTTTTACAAATGTACTTCTAGAGGTCACAGAGCGCAACATCGACATCTGTGTATTTACACACCCTTCTATATTTCCTGTAGTATTACATTTCCTTGTTTGTAAAAAGACAATGATTTCTGGAAAGCTTTAGTAGTAACATAAGGTTCTGTCATGGAGTCACTGCCCTTAGAAGTAAAGGTAATTAATGAATAAATATAAATTAATAAGTAATGCAGCAGCATCTTTGTAAGTAATTTTTAAAGGCTTACTCCTATTTGGATGTGACAAATTAACTGTTAATAGTTTTGTTCATGTAACTTCTGCCCTTGGCAACCTCGCTTTGCTTACTTGAATGCTTTATTAGAAATTCTATTTTTGCAAAACTGGTAAATATTTTAGTACTTAAATGTTAAATCCTCCCTTGCTACAAGTTATAGCAGAGCCTTTTATCTATGTGATGGATGAACTTTACATTCTTAGTGGAGTCTTGAGTATCCCTTTCATTTTTGTTTAATTCTTAGCCTTTGCAGGCCTCTATATCTCAGGTCCTGTTATACTAGCAGGAAGCTGATGAGAGGGTCTCAGCTGTCTGAAGAGGTCATTGCTGAGTGTTGTGATTCACTCTGGCTCCTTGTTTGCCTCACGCCATCAGTTTAGAATGTAGCTCTTGAAGTGCTCTTTATTCCTACTACCTGGGGACTGGAAATTCAGTTATGAAAAAATAATTACTGGGGGGTCTAGGGATGGGGAGCTGGGTGTTACTGGTGGGGATTTTTTTTTGTTTCTTAGTTACTACCAAAGAGACTAAAGGAACTGCACACTCAAGGAAAAAAAAAATCTTATAATGCTCTTACTTTTAAGAAAAATGAAATTTATTTTTCAGGATAACTTATTGATAGCTTGTAATAAAGAACTGCTCTCTGTCTGTGAATTTATGAGTAAATAAGTACTGTGAAGTATGTTCCATGGTCACAGTTCCTGCTTCATCCTTGAGTAAATTTACAAGTAAATAACTACTGTGAAATTTATTCTGTGGCTTCAGTTTCTTCATCCTTCAGTACTTTTCTTTCTCAAAAAGGATTTCAGAATTTGATCCTAATGCAGAATAAAACAAAATACTCACTAAGGATACTCTTCATGTTTTTACAGGCTGATAAGACTTTCTCTTAGACTAGTAAGTCTTAAAAAAAAAAAAACCAATCAAATATCAAAATTATTGTAAGTCATGGTTTTTTTTTATTGTTTAGGAGATTATTGAAGAAGGAGAAAGTTCTAGAGCTAAAGAAGTGCTAAATGATGATCGATACAAATCATTTAAGGTAAATCTTTTGAGGCTTGTTGCTGCTTAACATTGCATATGTTTTCCTTTCTTTAGTAGATCTTAGACATTGTCATCAATTTTATTGGAAAGGAACATCCAATATCAGGTATAAAGACTGAAAGATCTTCAATAAAGAGAATAAAGAGAAGGCAAGAGAGAGAAATTGTGACACTGTAAGGAATAGGGATGAAATCAGTTACTTTTTAAAATGAATGTGATGGATACACTTTTGCTTTTAAGCTTGTACTAAACCTTTTTTCTTCTGAAAGTGAATGGAATGCATATTCTTTGTTGTAGGTTTAACCCAATGTTTGGTTTATTTTCTCCTTGGTTATCTTTATGACACTCTGAATTAGTTGGGGCAATTAATGAGTTTTCTCCTTGGTTATCTTTATGACACTCTGAATTAGTTGGGGCAATTAATGAGGCAGGAATTATAAAACATGTAGTTATTTTATTTCCAAAACCCCCTGCCCACAAACCATATACAAACTAGTTAAATTTGGGTTCTAATTTGGTCAGGAAAATCTTCACGAGGATGCTTATGGGTGACTTAGTGATTTAGGAGAATCAGAAAATTGGAAAAGACTTAGCCACAGAATGGCTTTGCCTCACTTATAAACTGGAGCCCTAGGGAAAGTCTGTTCTACTCATGGTGGTGGAGTAGAAATTTCAAGATAGTCCCTGTCTGCTTTGTGGCAGCGTTGGAACCGCTTGGCACGTTCTCATGAATGGTGGTGGTGTGCAGCAGAGGGAGGTCCTTCCACCAGGAAGTCAGGATGTGGTGGTCCAAAAGCAGGAACCACATGCTTTTTCTTCACCCTTCCCCAAGATACTCCTCAAGGTCTGCATCAAGGTCCACTTAGGAGATGTCCCTTCTGGTAAACTTAATGCACTTAAGTTTCCAGGTAGTTCAAGCCCAAAACATCAGGGCTAGTCTGGTCAGAATCACAAGGCAGAGCAGAACACATCCAAGCCAAGAGCAGTGAGGGAGAGCATGTTGTCTGAGCAGAGCAGAACACACTGAGGCAGAGTAGTGAGGCAGAAGCAGCACAACTGCCTGCAGCTTAGCTTGATTTATATTATTTGCCCAAGTGTAATGGCTCCTTTGTCCACAGAGATTCACCAACTAGAATGGCATTTGCAAAACTGACTATATTAGGTGAAACCATAGCTTGCTTACCCTTATTTGGGCAAGACACAAGTTTATAAACACCTGTGAGTACCTGTTTATCGCTTTGGGAGGAAACACAATGGCCCAACCTTTTGTTTTCCTCCCACCCTTGCCTCCCCATCAGTAGAAAGGTGAGGCAAGCCAGTACATGTTTTAGGCCTATTAGCCTTCCATGACACACTCCACCATCTTACACTGCCATTAAGAAAATACCAAGTGAAGAAGATGACTCAGATCTGTTTCAATTGACTTTGGTGTAAGGCAGAAGGAAGAGGACTGGGGACATTTTTTTGTTAGGCAGGCTGTAGGTTCAGAGTCGTGATCACAGTTCTTTACGGTTATGGAGAATCTAAACCGCACAAATGCTGCAGTTCCCATTTCTCAGATTTTCAGTGAATTCCCCACTGGAAAAATATTGTTTCAATTTTATCTTCAGTTTTAATCTCTAAAAATATCCTGTTTGTGCCTTCAGAAATTAAACCAGAGAGTAAAAGGAACGGGATTGTTTAATTATCCCCTGAATTACTCACTTTTGCTTCACCTATCAAAAGGCTCCTCTGTTCTCTCTGACTTGTAATACAGATATGAAAGGACGTTCAGTGCTAGTTCTTGATGCATTTGTAGCAATGCTTAGAGAAGAGGTTTAGATGTACAGGTATAGCAGGATTCAGGAACCAGACTTCCTTGTAACTGGTAATAACGATCGAGGATTAGCCATTAAATTATTTGCTTTGGAGTTTAAGAAAAAAATTTGGAGATCAAAAGAATAATCAGAAGAACCTATAAGAAGACACCATCTCAAATATCCTGCTATGAGTTAGAGTGGAACCCTCCCTTGATAACTTATTATAAACCTGCTCCAGAGAGAGTAAATTTACTACAAGTCAGAATTTGGAAAGTCAGAAAAAGGAAATTGTATTTTTACAGTTAAAGTAAATATAACAGTATAGACAACACAAACTATTACAGACTATAGTAACATTAGAGAAGATGAGGATGGGGTAAAGTGGTAGCAAAGCAGCAGCCAAAACAATGGTGGGGGAAGATAGCAACAGGTGCAGCAAAAGGGGAAAATGCAAGCTGTGCTCCCAAATCTATGCTCCAATGAAATGATATTAACTTATCCATTGTTGCTGTTTAGTGGCCTACCCCTGGTGTGTTCACCTCTTCACTCAGAGACTCCAGTGCTTTTCCACTTTACAATCAATGTCTAAGTTTCTCTGTTCCTCATTTTTTTTTTTTTAATGTCTGAGCCTGAAATCTAGCTTGAACAGCCACATATCCTTTATGCCTTGTTCCACGTGCTGGATAACAAACTAAATGATGTGACTCCTGTTGACTGAGCACACTCTCCACATTTTGGCTGAACAGGCTGTAGCCAGTTCTTCCCAGCATTTTTTTAATGTGTTTTTTTAGAAAGTCAAGAAGAATCCTGTAGTATTAGTGAATGCCCAAATGTTACTGTTTAACACGGTTCTGGCAACAACTACAAATCATTCAGCACAACGAAAAAGATCACCACTAGTCCCAGGACCACAGTTATCAAACAACTGAAAGAAATGGTAGTCTATGTTTTAGATGTAACGTATGTGACTGACATGGCCAAGTTTACCTGCTTATGGCAGTGGGTGCTGCAGAGAAGAAGCTCATGTAAATCATCTACACCAGCTATGAAAGAAAGATGCTCACATACGCAATTGAAGAAATAGGTGATCTGCTCATCACACTGCACTCTTGGCAGTGTCTCTAAGTTGACATCTATGAATATACTGAATAACATGGATCTTAGCATGAAAATTAAGAAAGAAAAGTGGGGTTGTGTTGTTTGGCCTATTTTTTTCTCTAAACATTTGGACAGTGACACAGAATCCACTTTTTAAAAATTCTCTATTGCAATATAAATTGTCTTGGACTCTATGAGGAGAGGCTGAGGGAGCTGGGGTTGTTTAGCCTGGAGGAGGCTCAGGGCAGACCTCATTGCTGTCTATAAATACCTGAAGGGAGGTTGTAGCCAGGTGGGGGTCGGTCTCTTCTGGGTCTCTTCTGCCAGGCAACCAGCAACAGAACAAGGGGATACAGTCTCAAGTTGTGCCGGAGGAAGTATAGGCTGAATGTTAGGAGGAAGTTCTTACCAGAGAGAGTGATTTGCCATTGGAATGGGCTGCCCAGGGAGGTGGTGGAGTCACCGTCCCTGGAGGTGTTGAAGAAAAGACTGGATGGGGCATTTAGTGCCATGGTCTAGATGACTGGATAGGTGTGGGTGCTAGGTTGGACTGGATGATCTTGGAGGTCTCTTCCAACCTGGTTGATTCTATGATTCTTTCTAAACCTAGCAATAGACCCTTTTGAAATTCTTTTAGCACTAGCAAAACCAGTAAAAGACAACAGGCATTTAAAAAAATCACCTTCTTTTGTAAACACCCATGATTCAGACAAAGAACAGGTAATGTCATCCATTATATACAAAAAGTAGGGTAGTTCCCATTTAATATTGTCCAATATATTATTTTTCCTCTCTTCTTTACCTTATTTCCAAGGAATTAGCTTTTTTAAAACTAAAAAAAAAAACTAAAGCTAGAAAGGTTGGAATTCAGAGGCTATAGATTCTGTGGAAAACAGCAGTTATGTCTTACACAGCTACTCACTGAATTCGATACAACTACAAAGAAACTATTGAGAGCTTTAGTATCAACAAACAACATAAAGAATGTGCTTTTGGGCAAGCATGAAAGTTTTCTCTCTTGCTTTCATGTCACTGTTCATCTCAGATATTGATCTGCTGAATAATTGCAGTGTGACATTTTTGCTTTCTGTCCTTTCTGGGGAAATAAGTTCTTGTACAAAACTATTTTTGAATAAACAGAGTACAATCATACTAAAAATGTAGATATTGGTAGATTTGGGCTTTTTGGTTTATTTTCCCCCAATGGGCAAACCAGTAGAATCTTGTACTCCAAATAAAACATAAGAATTTAGCTTGGCACATGTGAGGGTTGAAGATTTGTACGGCTACTTATTACAGGGAAGGGGGAAAAAAAGTACTACCTGAATTTGAATCCCATTTTGGAAAAGAATATTGTCCATGACCTCCAAATATGTGCTGTATATAATGCAGTTTAAGAGCAGATAATGTACTTACCATCTGTTTCTATGTACCGTTGTGACCCACTGCCCTCAGTGCAGAATTTCAAGGGTTCCCACTGACTATGTATTTCTGGAGTGCTGCCACAATGTCATGTGTACAACAGAGAGCTGGTAGCACATGCAATATGAAATTGTTAATATCAGTCAAATTAGGGAGATAATCTTGATCCATCTTTTATTGTATGAAGTCAGTGTAAGGGAATCCAGTTACTTATCACTGTGAAAAATAAAAACTGGTATCCTTACTTCAAACCTTAGTAGAAAGTGTACACTTAGGTAAACTGCATAAAGATGCATCAAGAGAAGTGTGGCCAGCAGGGCAAGGGAGGTGATTCTCCCCCTTTGCTCTCGTCAGACCCCACCTGGAGTACTGTGTGCAGTTCTGGAGCCCCCAACACAAGAAGGACATGGAACTGCTGGAGCGGGTCCAGAGGAGAGCCACGAAGATGATCAGAGGGCTGGAGCAGCTCTGCTATGAGGACAGGCTGAGAGAGTTGGGACTCTTCAGCCTGGAGAAGAGAAGGCTTCGAAGAGACCTTATAGTGGCTTTCCAGTATCTGAAGGGAGCCTACAGGAAAGCTGGGGAGGGACTATTTACACGGTCTAGTAATGTTAGGACGAGGGGGAATGGGTTTCAAACTGGAAGAGGGGAGATTCTGACTGGATGTTAGGAGGAAGTTCTTTACAGTGAGGGTGGTGAGACACTGGCACAGGTTGCCCAGGGAGGTTGTGGATGCTTCCTCCCTGGAGGTGTTTAAGGCCAGGCTGGATGAGGCCTTGAGCAACCTGCTCTAGTGGGAGGTGTCCCTGCCTATGGCAGGGGGTTGGAGCTGGATGATCCTTGAGGTCCCTTCCAACCTAAACCATTCTATGATTCTATGCTAGGGCATCTTTATGCATCTTTGTTTAGGTTTCACTTGATGAGAACTGTGCACGTGTATAAACAATTGTCTGTTCAACATCACTGCGCAAAGAAAGGACCTCAGTCTCAGTTTGCTTTAGCTGTTGGAGTTATCTTGAATGTGAGATATACTCTGCCCCAGTATTTTGTTCTGTGAACCCTTATTGTTGGCTATTTATTGTAAATTCACTGTTCCTTCAGAAAACACTGTAATGTGTGTTCTTCTACTGACCTTAGCAATTTACTTCAGTCTTTGGAGTGGGAGTGAAGACTTCCGAAAAATGGTACAGGATGGGTTTACGAACTCTGGAAGAGGTGAAGGCTGACAAGACCCTGAAGCTGTCAAAAATGCAGAAAGCAGGTAAGGTAAAAATCTCATAAATACTTGTATCTCCGTGCTCTAAGAACTTGATAACAGAACCATAGGAGGCAAAGTTCATTTTTACAGCTATTTTCTTGCTGCAGTGTCTTTTGAATATTATGTATTTACTATCTGTTTCTTAAAATGATTTTTATTAATTATTTTGCATTGATTTATATAGTATTTAAAAATTATTAACTTAAAATAATTGGCCTAACAGTGTGGTGGTTTGGGTGTCCCCTGCCCCCCCACACTTTAGAAATCACCCAGACTAGACTCAGCTGGCTCTGGAAATATGAATGAAGCTTATATTTACAGCTAGCACAATATGCAAACAGATATTTACAGTATGTACAGTTATAGGCATAAATATACAAGGTAAAAGGTAATACAGAAAACACAACTTCTCTCCCAGAAACCTGAGTCTCTAGGAGGGGCTCTCAACCACCCCTTCGCCTTCCCCCTGCCCCTCTCAACCTTACCCCAGTCCCAAGGAAGAATGGAGGTTTGGCCAGGGGGGTTAAGAAGCAAGGTGAATCAGCTAAAGCAAATAGAGGGTGAGGTTAAGAGTAAGCTGGAGTTCAGCCAGCAGCCCCAGCTCCCGAGCAGGCAAAGAGCCCAGAGCAAAGTGAAGTGACTTTATCTATATTTTGCTTTTCCTTTTTTACACATCTCAGCAAGACCATGAGGGAAGTAGACATCACTGTTGTTTTAATTTCACAGCCTGTAATGTAGTTCTTCTCACCAAAACATTCTAGCTAGCTTCAAACTAGCACAAACAGAAATTAAAATTTAAAATGATGTCTTTCATTACAAATGAATATGTTTTGTTTTGTTTTGTTTTTTATTGCTTACATAGATATTCAATGAGATCTGCTCTTATACACCAAACTATTGATAGGTCATTATTGCATAGGTCATGAAAAATTTGCAACATTAGGAAAGTCCAGAACTACTTATCAGAGACAACCTGTCTCTTCAAGACAACCCTACTTTAACAATAAATCAAGATTTCTAATGAAGTACTTAGGAAATTACTTCCATAACCCTACTATGTCCTTAAAGTGTTAAACATGATCAAATGAGTAGTGTTTCTTCTCCAGAGATGGGATATTTTGGTTATAGTTTCCCTAAATAAAAGAACTAATTTAAACAAATGGTCCACTGACATTAAGAGAAGGAAATTATATAACAAAGGACAAAGATGAGAAATTCTGTGAAAAGTAAAATGCTGTCTTTTTGTGATGGTTTGGGTGTTATCTGCCGCCCCACACTTTAGAAATCACCCAGACTGGACTCAACCAGCTCTGGAAATTGAAGCTTATTATTTACAGCTTAGCAGAATATACAAGCAGATATTTACAATATATACAGTTATAGACAGAAATATACAAGGTAAAAGGTACTACAGAAACACGACAGCCCTCCCAGAAACCTGAGAATAGAATAGAGTAGAATAGAATAGAATAGAATAGAATCAACCATGTTGATTACTACTTGTTGGCTACTGGAATGGGCTGCCCAGGGAGGGGGTGGAGTCGCCATCCCTGGAGTTGTTCAAGGCAAGGTTGGCCGTGGCACTTGGTGCCATGGTCTAGCCTTGAACTCTGTGGTGAAGAGTTGGACTTGATGATCTATGAGGTCTCTTCCAACCTTGGTGATACTGTGATACTGTGATGTTGGAAGAGACCTCCAAGATCATCCAGTCCAACCTATCACCCAGCCTTATCCAGTCAACTAGACCATAGCACTGAGTCCCCAGGAGAGGCTCCCAACCCCTTTCCACCTTCTCCCACCCCTCTCTACCTTACCCCAGATGTTGCCTTTTGCCCAAGGAAGAATGGAGGGTGGGCCAGGGGGGCTAGGAAGCAAGTGGATTAATCAGGTTAGGTTAGAGAAGAATACAGCCCACAGCCTGGACAGAGAGAGACTCCCTTCTCTATGTTTCGATTCTTGCTCTTATACATCTCAGCAAGCCTATGAGTGAAGTAGACATCATCATTGTTTCCCTTTCACAGCCTGTAATCTAGTTCTTCTCACCAAAACATTCTAGCTAGTGTCAAACTAGCACATTCTTGCTTGCAATCCCCCAAGCCCAAGGCAGAAGACTGACTCCAGGAATGGTGAAGAGGAAGGAAAGGACTCATGAAGAGAATCAAAGTGTATTTCCTCTCATGTATCTGGAAACAAACCTATAGTTCCTAGTTTAAGGATGATAATTAATTCTTGCCTTTTTAGACAGAGTTTCTTTGTCCATGGTATGAGTTGTGTGATTTTTCATCTTGGTCAGAGGTAGCTATTCCACGCTACATAGATTTTTACAGTTCCACAGAGTGATCAGCACTATTTTGCCTTTGGTTTTCAGGGTTGCTCTACTATGAAGACCTTGTTAGCTGTGTATCTAAGGCAGAAGCGGATGCAGTAAGCTTGATTGTCAAGAATACCATCTGTATGTTTCTACCAGATGCTTTAGTTACCATTACTGGTGGTTTCAGGAGGTGAGTAAAAAGAAATGAGATCACTTGGCTGTTTCATTCATGTTCACACAGAATGTTGATTCTGCCTTGGAAAAATCAAAAAAGCTTGGTGGGAAAATATCAGTTAATTTTTAGTGGTTGGTTTAGGTTGCTTTTTGTTTGGTTTTGGGGGTTGGTTGGTTGGTTTTGTTGATTTTTTTTTTTTTCCTTGTTTGTTTTTTGTCTGTTATTCTCCCCCCTCTCCCTTAAAGAATCCTATGACATTCATATCATTCTGTGTTTTGTTGCTGTAGATGACTAGTTTGTCAGAACAAAATCTGAGAATAGCTTGCTGGGAAAACGTTTAGGTAACATACTGTACTTGAGCATATTTTTTTCTCTTTTAATGCATCTGAATTCCCAAGGCTGAAATTACTGTAAGGCTGTGCTTGAAGGAAAGAAACAATAACTTTAAGGCAGTCTTGGTGGTTTGATTTTTGTTTTTGTAAGAGCTCTGCAGTGTTAGAAGTACTCTTTGCAGTAAGTACTGACTAAAATGAACATGAAGTACAGACTAACCTGAATGTATGATACCCTCTGTATAAACAGGTTGACACCAGAATCTGGGTAGTTTTTGTTCCTAAAGATTTTGTGTCTCACTCTGTAAAACCAAAACTGGAAGTGTTGCTTTAAACATGCACAATTAATTCTTTCAATACCTCAAGAGCTTTCCTAAAGCCACACAGCAAACTATTGAGGCAGAGAATCATCTTCATGAGAACCAGATTCCTTTCTCTGTACTCAGTCCCCTATTGTATCACCATTTATGATATATACCCCAATTATAAAACAAAAAAAACCCCTTTACTCTGCACCTTAAGTCTCCTGCTATTTAGTTAATTTGTGTAACTTTGACCACATTTTTAATTAAAAAATGTAGTTCAAAACCACCTGATTTTTCTCTTACAACTCAGAATGTGTGGTTCAGTCACTCTCGTGATACTAAAACTGGTATGAAAGTGAGAGAAAAATGTTAATAATTAATGTATTAATTGTGTGATTTATTATTGTGAGCCTCAATAAGCCTTGCACCAGTGCAAAATGAAGACCTTCTATGATTAGTAATTGCTGTATACACGGACAGTGATTGTGATGCACATATTTTATGCCTTTTCTACAGCCTTATGATACTTTTTCCTTCTGAGTCTCATAATTTCTATGAAACAATGTGGTTAATAAGAAGCATTTGGCTCATTGGTAGAAGAAATGATGAAATTTTGTCTTCAGACCCTTGAGTGTTGTCATCCTGTGAGTCCTTGTTTAAGAGCTATGTGATGGCAACCTGTTCACACTGTTGCTAATCAGTCAGAAACACTGTGTTAGTAACGTGGATTTGCCACATGTCTAGATAAGTCAAAGAGTTAGAGAATCAGAATGGTCACCATACTGCAATTTCCCATCTTTTAATGTATTAATTTTGTTTACATTTGTGAGCTTTGTTGGCAAAACAGCTGTTTGCTAAGTTTAAATCTCACATATCAGGTCTAAGCCCATTGTTTTGCTTATTATTTCAAGGGGGTATGGTACTTAGCCATTTTAATTAAAAATAAGATTTTGTGTCTCTTAATGTGTGTCTGTCAAAGCAGAAGATGAATTATTTAGCTATGTAACAATGCCTTCAATGGGTAATAATGTGCCTCTAAATACACTGAGAATAGAGTCAAAATAGTACTCCTAAATAATATTTAGCAGCCTGTGGGANTTAGACCACACCTCAAGTACTGTGTCCACTTCTGGGCCCCCCAGTTTAAGAGGGACATTGAGATGCTTGAGCGTGTCCAGAGAAGGGCAACGAGGCTGGTGAGAGGCCTCGAGCACAAGCCCTACGAGGAGAGGCTGAGGGAGCTGGGATTGTTTAGCCTGGAGAAGAGGAGGCTCAGGGGAGACCTTATTGCTGTCTACAACTACCTGAGGGCTGGTTGTAGCCAGGGGGAGGTTGCTCTCTTCTCTCAGGCAGCCAGCGCCAGAACGAGAGGACACAGCCTCAAGCTACGCCAGAGGAAGTTTAGGCTTGAGGTGAGGAGAAAGTTCTTCACTGAGAGAGTCATTGGCCACTGGAATGGGCTGCCCAGGGAGGTGGTGGAGTCACCGTCCCTGGAGCTGTTCAAGGCAAGATTGGAGGTGGCACTTGGTGCCATGGTCTAGCCTTGAGCTCTGTGGTGAAGGGTTGGACTTGATGATCTGTGAGGTCTCTTCCAACCCTGATGATACTATGATACTGTGATGATACTATGAAATGCTGCAGTGTAGGATTTGTCAAAAACCTGATTAAATGTTTTGGGATACCTTTATAAGGCATCAATATTTTAATTACTGAACTGCTACTTCCCCTGGCACAACTTGAGGCTGTGTCCCCTTGTTCTGTTGCTGGTTGTCTGGGAGAAGATACCAACCCCCACCTGGCTACTGCCTCCCTTCAGGTAGTTATAGACAGCAATGAGGTCACCCCTGAGCCTCTTCTTCTCCAGGCTAAACAACCCCAGCTCCCTCAGCCTCTCCTTATAGGGTTTGTGTTCTGGGCCTTTCAGCAGCTTTGTCACCCGCCTCATGTAGTAGCAATATTCATCAGCATATGAAGCATGTGTAAATGAGCTCACAGTTTTCAATTAATAAATTATTATGTGTTCCTTTCACCATTATGTAAATACTTTATCAAAATAAGTAGGCAAGCTTTATTAATCAAACAACTTGATTTCCTCATTGTACACTACTAATAGAAATGAATAAAAACACTCGTGACTGCACTGGATGATATGTTAATTCTCTGGGACCTAGATTTGTCTTGTTTTATGTATGTTTTGTAACTTGGAAAATAAAATCAGTTGTTTGAGTTCCTTCAGATTAGACAGATTTGAAAGTCAAGAGTCTCATAAATCATAGAATGGTTTAGGTTGGAAGGGACCTCAAGGATCATCCAGCTCCAACCCCCTGCCAAAGGCAGGGACACCTCCCACTAGAGCAGGCTGCTCAAGGCCTCATCCAGCCTGGCCTTAAACACCTCCAGGGAGGAAGCATCCACAACCTCCCTGGGCAACCCGTTCCAGTGTGTCACCACCCTCACTGTAAAGAACTTCCTCCTAACATCCAGTCGGAATCTCCCCTCTTCCAGTTTGAAACCCATTACCCCTCGTCCTAACATTACTAGACCTTGTAAATAGTCCCTCCCCAGCCTTCCTGTAGGCTCCCTTCAGATACTGGAAAGCCACTATAAGGTCTCTTCGAAGCCTTCTCCTTTCCAGGCTGAAGAGCCCCAACTCTCTCAGCCTGTCCTCATAGCAGAGCTGCTCCTTGTTGATTATGCAGAAAAAGTGAATGAAATTACTAGGAACAGAACATCCATTAATGATCTGCCATCATGGAGATTCAATAGAGTGGAGATAAACTAGAGGAAGGTTACCTTCTTTTTGCCAGATTTATAAAGAGAAAACGTGTCTGGATACATTCAAATTCTTCATTAAGTCCCTACAATTTCATTAAATTAAATGTGCAGCATTTCTTTTAAGCAAAATGAGAAAGTGTAGTATAAAATTAAAGTAAATATTTCTTTTGAAACCCCAGCAAACTTGTTCTTAGACTGTGCTTTGATCTAGCGTTCACCTTTAGTCTTCTCTACTGCTTCTTATACTAGTCTTAACGCTAACTGGTGTTTATAGCAGCCACAATCATGGATGCTGGTAGATAAGGGAACAGAGTTGGCTGGCAGCTGTATGTTGGAATGCAACAGAAAATCAAGAAGGATGGACAACAAACTGAAAATGGTGTCTTTAAGAGCAGAGATAAAGATATTCTGAGAGTAGGTTTGGTTCATAGTCTAGAGACTATGTTAGGGCAGCAATCACCACTTGTGTCAAAGAGGAGGAGTAAGATGGTAGTCACTTCTTTGCAGATTATGTTCTACAGGAGGCTACTGTTTGTGTATTTCTAATTCAGAATGGTGGAAGATTCAGGAGGGGAAAAATGGCCATAGGGAAGAGGTGAAAATCAAGTTACTTATTTGAATCTATGTGGTTTAATCAAAATACCAGACCTACAAGTTGTCAGACTAACACATGAAATCTGAAAAAGCTGATTGAATCTGCTTTAGAATGTGCCAAGATCTGTTTCTCTGACCAGTTGCAAACAATTAATTTCCACTCTTGCTCTACATTTCTTTTAGCTTGAGCTAAGCCCCCAAATTTTCTCTTTTACCTTCTCTCGAGGCTAATATTACTGAAGCAAACTTCAGTGCCTGCTACTTCCTTGATGACTTTTCTTACTCTTTCATCTTTCTGCCTGTCTTCACAAACAGTAGCTCATAAAACATCTTCAATCTGAAGATGCTTTCTTTGTGGTTCTGGTTGGAAATGGCAATAATACTTTTGGTTAAAGGCAACTCTCTTTTAAGATATCTGAATCCATAAAGGAATATTAAACTTAAAAGTAATTGAAACAAACCCTTCAGTAGCTCCCTATTTGAAATCGTCCAGGTGTAGAAATGAATAAATAATGAAGTCTGGATGAGTTTATTCTTTGTTATTCCCCAATGGAAATACTTAGCTAACCACCTGTAAAACGTGCTCCTTGGGTTTCAGTTCGTATGGCTTTGTACAAGAGATTGAAAGAATCTTTTTCCAACACTTATCTGTCATTCTGAAATAGAAATTATAACACTGAACTGCATGGAAATACAGAAATAGAACAACTGTGGTTATTAAATAAATAAAACACACCCACAAAGCGTAGAAAGCATTTTCTATTGAGGCCTACCAGGTTGACTGTAGATAAGATGAAGTATTGAAGATGTGGAATGTGCAGTATAAAGCATACCATGGATAATGTTACCAGAAAGAATTTGCCATGCAATCTGAGTCAGGAATTGGCATGGCATTATTTCCATGCTCAGCTTCTCTTACTTTGAATTACAGAGATTTAACACTGATTTCTCCTGAGGTGGGAAATAGCAACACATATAGGAGAAGCCACTGAGGATAAATCTTCCCTTCCAACATCAACTTAGAGATGCCCTGGGATGGGGAAAAAAGAAACTTCATTTTAGTGTAAGACATCTGTGATAGTACTGTGCTTGTCCCAAATGTATATGAGGCAGAAGTGTAGTTTAATGTATTTTATCACTTTTAAACGAGAGTTAAACAGAAGACTTGATAATTTTTTCCTAGTTATTAAAAATATAATTTTAGTCTATTGAGAAAATTAGGTGTGTTTGGTGTTTTTTTTTTTTTTTCAATAGTAGTAGCATTATCTGTTCTCATACCTATAACTGCATTTTACAGCAAATGTGATTCTTATTAGCAAAGTGTCAATACTATTGTTAGCAATATTGGCATTGTTGCAGGATTGTTAGTAATGACAATCAGGGAACTTCACATTAGATTTCTTGGCAGTGAAACTGAACAAGTTTTTCACCTTCTGTAGCACCACAGTGATTTCCAGAGGTAGTGATGAGCTTAATTATTGTCAGTGCCTTCTGCAAGACTCTGGGGTTTTGCTAACTTGATTTTGCTGCTGGTACTTGATTTTGCCACAAGATACGATCTAGATAGAAGGCTTTCTAAAAGCAAATATGTTTGGAGCAAGCTTATACTATATGTAGTTTGTGGCTTCAGTATGTACTGGTTATTTATATCTCAACACACATACCCACAAAACCCAAATTGGACTATAGAAGTTCAGAAAAGGATCTGGAATGAGAATTGAATGCAGGAAGAGGAATAAATCATCATGCTCATTAAATGCATTTTTAATATGGCTTTCTGTTAGCCTTGCTGTGTGCTTTGTCCATATGATTCCCAAGTGATTTACAAATTAAAGTTCATTTTTCTTCTGTTTCATTTAGTTGTGGAAAACAGTTGTGGTCAGCTTTTTAGCAGGTGGGATTGTATTGCTCTGATCTGAGCACTTGGTTACTACATCCTTGGTAGGCCTTTATTTTTTTGGAAATCACTTAGGCATCCAATTGGTGCTGTGATTTCAGTTTGACTTTCTCACATGAGGTGGTGGAGTCACCATCCCTGGGGGTGTTCAGGAAAAGACTGGATGAGGCACTTAGTGCCATGGTTTAGTTGGCTGGATAGGGCTGGGTGCTAGGTTGGACTGGATGATCTTGGAGGTCTCTTCCAACCTGGTTGATTCTATTCTATTTATGTAATCTTAGAACAGTTTTGTTTGCTTCCCCCACCTTTACCTTAAAATAAAGTGAAGTAGACTAAGGAGACACTTCACTTTAGATAAGTTTCCATACTGCAACGTTTAAGAAGGTGTCCAAACATCTTGAGTAATGGATCAAGCAAAATTACTAGTGCTTATTATGTATTGTCTTGGTGGGAGGCTAATTCCTCCATCCTGCATCAGCCTTCAGGAAAGTTTGTTCTCAGAAGCTCTTACTACTGAATTTTGTTCTAACATGAATCTACTTGTAGATGACTATCTCCATGCTTGAATTTTATATCATCATTTAGAAATTGGCATCCAAGGCTCTGCAACATTTAAAGATAAGGATTGCTAATAGAAAAACAAGGGAGAGGAAAGGACAGGGTCAGTGTGTCAGTCAGGCAGCACTACCATGTGTCTGTATATTACAATTCAAACTTTCTTTGCTATGTGCGGTGACATTTCCTACAAGGCAAAGGAATGCATAAAGAAATTACATGGGACAGAACTCTGTTGTATATCAAGAAAGTAATTTAAAGATATCCTTGCTTTCAATATCAGGGGTAAAACAAAACAAAATAGCTGGGACAGAGAAACATTTCCAGAGATTAGTTATTCTTCGGCGTGTGAGCCTGTAAAGTGATGTTATTGTGGCACCTTCATTTCAGAAATGACACTTCTGTAAGGCATCTGGAATCACAATTATCTAACTGCATTGACACCTGCTCTTAAATGAAAGAATGTGAGATCAAATATGCAAAAAATATTACACTCCCCAAGCTCTTTGCATATAGTCAAGACTTCATGGTTTATTTAACTGAGCTACTCATGTGGCCTCTAACTGATTTTTTTTTGATAAATCTTGATACAAATCTCTGTTTGACCTTTTCATATTGGATAATCTTAATAAAAATATTCCTTAACAGGATCTACAATAAGGTTAGAACACCTGATATGATTCCAAACCTTAGTTAGGTTCTGTGAAATCAGTCTATTTGAAGTCCTATTACATGAATTGCTGCCTTTCTGCTCAGATCTAGGATTAAAATAGTGCCAGATTGCAAACTAATGTAATTATTTTACCAAAGTTTCTTTCATTAGGTTTTAAGGTGAATTCTTAAACAGATATAGTGATGTCTATGTTATTTTTTTGATGGGGTTTTTGCTTTTAACCCAGAGATGATCTGAGGTAGTTGGTCTTAAAGCTTAGTAAAAGACCTTCACCTTACTGACCTCCCTAAGCTTGACATTGAGGTATTGAGATGCTGTGAATAAGAATATGCTGTGGCACGAGTTAGAGGCATTACAACTGGTAAATAACACAGGATGTCACTAGTTTCTGATTGTAATTTTCTATAACCCATTAAAAAGTATGTTGAGAGGAAAAAAAATCGTTATTACCCAAATTAATGCCTAGCCAAGTCAATTTAGAAGATAATCTACTGGAGTAATTCAGACACTTCCCTTTGTCATTAGAGCTTTGATTATTTCTCCACTTGCTTCATCTTTTATTAGCCATGATGAATCATGAAGTAGAAGCTGATGAACAAGTTATCTGGGAGTCATGGACAGAAAGGACTTTGCATGAATCCTTGAAACAGTTGAGGACTCAGTACAACCTGTTCTTTCAAAAACTTGTTGATTCCAGATGTTTTACATGCCCTTTTCTACTGAAACTTTACCACTTTGACAAGTGTATCAGATTGTTAGAGTGATGCGCTTCACCTATATACCACTCTTTAATCTAAAGCTACTTCAAGTGATGGTTCCAAAGTGGAGGAGGCAATGCTGCTGATTTCTGTGAAGCCAGAAGATTTACACTGTATTTGTAGAGCTAGAAACTCCATGGAATAGATTTACAGTTTCCATGATAAATTGTCCTATCAACACTGATGATGATTACTAGTAAGTAATCCAGAACTTACAAATTGGGTTTTTACAGCAAAATATGAAATCCTGGATTATATTATTTTAGAACTACTACAACAAAGTCTTTTGTATTAACTCAGACTTGAGAAGAGAAGGCTTAGGGGAGATCTTATTACCATGCACCAGTACATAAAGGGTGGCTACCAGGAGGTTGGAGACTCCCTTTCTATACAGAGTCATGTGGGAAAGACAAGGGGTAATGGGCATAAAGTACTCCTGGAAGAATCCAACTGGACTCCAGGAAAAAACTTTTCACAATTAGATGTGATGGTTTGGATGTCCCCCGCCCCCCCCAACTTTAGAAATCACCCAGACTAGACTCAGTCGGCTCTGGAAATTTGAATGAAGCTTATATTTACAGCTGCCACAATTTACAAGCAGATATCTACAGTATATACAGTAATATACAGAAATATACAAGGTAAAAAGGTAATACAGAAACACAACTCCCCTCCCAGAAACCTGAGTCCCCAGGAGGGGCTCTCAACCACCCCTCACCTTCCCCCTACCCCTCTCAACCTTACCCCAGTCCTAAGGAAGAATGGAGGTTCGGCCAGAGGGATTAAGCAAAGGTGAATCAGCCACAAAAGCAAAGGGAGGGCGAGGTTAGAAAGCAAGATGGAGTTCAGCCAGCAGCCACAGCTTTCCCCAGCAGGCAAAGCAGAAGGGAACAGCCCAGCACGAAGTGCAGAGCGAAGTGACCTTATCTTTTGTTTTGCCTTTCTTCCTTACACATCTCAGCAAGACTGTGAGCGAAGTAGACACCATTGTTTTCATTTCTCAGCGTATCATTTAGTTCTTCTCACCAAAACATTCTAGCTAGCTTCAAACTAGCACATCAGAACAGTTGACATTGGAATAATACCCCAGGGTAATTAGTGGATTTCCCTGCACTGGATAGTTTTAAGACTATACTTGACAGAGTGCTGGGGCATCTCATTTAAAGTATACTGTTATGTAGGAAAGTTGGACCAGGTGATCCTTGGGGTCATTTCCAACCTGGCATTCTTTGATTCTGTGAATGTGTTTTTTTAGTACCTAAATGGAAAAAGAATAGAATGAAGATCAAAACTAGGGGTAATGTATTTCCTTGTCAGGCAGTTAATATGAAATTTTAATCATATACTGACACACAATCAGGTTTGTTACTATTTTAATTGCAGACAAAATTTTTATATGAAACTGGCTAACATTTAAAAAGGTTGCACTGATGACTGCTTTGTGCTATTTGCAATATTTGCCGTTATACACATCATAAGGAATACTTCCAATAGCATTTTCAAGTTACAAAAGCGAACTTATAGTGGCAAGGCAACATCACAAACAACATCAGGAGTAAGGTAAGGTATTGTCTGAAAAAGAGATTCACATAAAAGTACTGTTTTGTTCATTTTGTTCATGTACTGGTAGATAGTAGGCTGAAGATGAGCCAGCAGTGTGCCCAGGTAGCCAACAGGGCCAATGGCATCCTGGCCTGTATCAGGAACAGTGTGGCCAGTAGGACACAGGAGGTTATTCTGCCCCTGTACTCAACACTGGTCAGGCCACACCTTGAGTACTGTGTCCAGTTCTGGGCTCTTCAAGAGAGATGTTGAGGTGCTGGAACGTGTCCAGAGAAGGGCAACGAAGCTGGTGAAAGGCCTGGAACACAAACCCTATGAGGAGAGGCTGAGGGAGCTGGGGTTGTTTAGCCTGGAGAAGAGGAAGCTCAGGGNNTGGAGTCACCATCCCTGGAGGTGTTCAAGAAAAGACTGGATGAGGCACTTAGTGCTATGGTCTAGTTGACTGGATAGGGCTGGGTGCTAGGTTGGACTGGATGATCTTGGAGGTCTCTTCCAATGTGGTTGATTCTATGATTCTATGAGTCATTTGGTATCTGATATTCAATGTTAAAATGAACACCAAAGTATACAATTAATAATAATTAAAAAAAACCCACAAGAATTTGTAGTAAATATGGAACTATTTCTAGTATAATAACAAAAGTAAAATTCACAGGGCTCTTACTGGTTTTAACCACAAATTGCTCATGCTTTGTCTTTTCCCATAACAAGTTATTTTGGAAGAGTGCATGAGACAAAGTTGCTAGGTGAGCTTGGGCTGATCTCTACATAGATCAGTATGACCATTATCACAGGCAGAAAGGCTCTGCTACAGTGAGTTCTGCTGATAAACATGGAAAGATATGAAGAGCAACAGTAAAAGAGAAGTGAATCAGAATAAGCAAATACCTTGCTGTGGGCAGATAATTTCTTTATGTGTGTATATGCATTAATAATATTGATGTATAGAAATATTTTATATATATAAAGACAGAACAGCATGACAGCTAATAACAGCATTCAAATATATTTTTCCTTTTGCATTTTTTTTTCTGATTTGCCCTTTAAGGTCACTTTCAATCATTTTTGGTACATAAGGATCAGCCATTTAACAATTCTGGGTTTCTGAATTATATGGAAATATTTTTAGAATGCTTGCCATTGCATAAAATCAAAATGTTAATGGCTTCACTAAGTCAAATTAAATTTTAATGGCCATGGTTTAATTTTTCTTGTAGCCTGTTCACATCCTTTAAGTAGCATTAAATGTGATTCAGTTGTCTTCTAATATCACAGCTGACCTGAATAGCCTTTTCAATTAGCCTTTTAGCTGAAGCAGATCTGATACATTTTAAATAAATAAAGATTCCCTTTTATTGTTTAAATGCTGATATTCACAGATCATTTAATCCATTTATTGAGATGCAATGTCAAAAGAACAACAGCTACTTTGTGCAGTGCTGGTGAATAATGTGTAGAGATGAGATAAAATCACAACGTCTTTGTTTTGTAAGTGAATAGAATGAATAGAATGTAAGGAAGATGAACTCAACAAGATCTATTATAGATTTTAAGGAAGGTGTATGGCTGAAAAATGAAGAAAATGGTTTACCAAAGAGTTACACATCGATAACAATTTTGGAAACGTTGAGCTAACAATGCAGGTCCTCCTCATAAATTTATTCTGACATCTTGCAAATAATCTAATCTCTAAACAGTAGACTGAGCTCCCAAGCTTTTTAAAATCTGCTCATTCTATGTTAATGTAATATGTTTTAGTTTAACCTTTTCATGAATTATGTTAGTGCTTACAATGTAATATGGCTTTTAATTATAAAAGAAATCTCTTATTAAAATGATAAAAAAAGGTTAGAAATCTATCATAGTGTGCCAGTTTGAAGCTAGCTAGAATGTTTTGATGAGAAGAACTAGATTACAGGCTGTGAAAGGGAAACAGTGGTAATGTCTACTTCAATCATAGCCTTGCTGAGAGGTATAAGAACAAGAATCCAAACATAGATAGGGGAGCCGCTCTTCGCCTGAGCTGCATTTCTCTCTAACCTCACCTTTCGTCTNGGGGGGTGGGTAACACTCAAACCACCACACATAGTTTGTTCAAAAGCATCTTTAATGATTCCATAGTTTTGTTTGATGTTTGTTGTCATTTTTTGATTATCGTTTCTCAGCGCCTTCACTGTATAACAGAGATGGCCTACTGTGACAAAACCTTCACTGTGTACGGAGGCAGGCATGGAGAAAGAGGTTTCTGGGTTTGCTGCTCAGCATGGTACATTGTAAAAGTAATCTAGGGTGTCTAACATCACGTAGCAGAGCTAGGCTGAGGATGGTTTGGACTGTAGATGTATCTTTTCGAGTGGCTTTTGTTATCAAACTGCAAAAGAACGGTATTGTCAGCTAGAGAAAATTTCAGCATTGACTTCAATTTTTCTGTTTTAGTTTCTTGTATCAGTGTCAGATGATAAACCTCCCCACAAATAAGTGGCTTTCTTAGGGTATGTAATGCTAGCTCTGAAACTAATACTGTTCCATCATGATGGCTGGCTCATTAGGCTCACCTAAGTGGAAAGAAGCAGTGACAGCTATCAGTATGAATAATTGTGCTCTCAGCTCCAAACTGCAGTGGTTTGTGCAGTGGCACTCTATAAAATAATATACCATTAGAATTCCAAAATGTTAAAACAGAATTTGCATTATTTACCCAATTTTTTTGGGACAGAGTTTTCTGAAGTGGATGCTTTGAAAAGTTGTAACAGGGTTTCTAACCTGTTATTTATTGCCCAAATATATCAATGAAATGTAGTTAATAATTTGTATTCTACTGACCATTTAAAAAAGGTTAGCCATAAAAGCTGTTGTGGTGGTTTGGGTGTCCCCCACCCCCTCCACACGCACTTTAGAAATCACCCAGACTAGACTCAGCCGGCCCTGGAAATTTGAATGAAGCTTATATTTACAGCTAGCAGAATATACAAGCAGATATTTACAGTATATACAGTTATAGGCAGAAATATACAAGGTAAAAAAGGTAGTACAGAAACATAACTTCCCTCCCAGAAATCTGAGTCCCCGGGGGGGCTCTCAACCACCCCCTCACCTTCCCCCTACCCTTCTCAACCTTACCCCAAACCCAAGGAAGAATGGAGGCTCGGACAGGGGGATTAAGAAGCAAGGTGAATCAGCCAAAAGCAAATGGAGGGTGAGGTTAGAAAGCAAGATGAAGTTCAGCCAGCAGCCCCAGCTCCCCAGCAGATGAAGAGCTGAGAGACAAGCCCAGAGCAAAGAGAGCTAAGTGACCTTATCTATGTTTTGCTTTTCTTCTTTACACATCTCAGCAAGGCTGTGAGGGAAGTAGACATCACCATTGTTTTCATTTCACAGCCTATGATCTAGTCCTTCTCTCCAAAACATTCTAGCTAGGCTCAAACTAGCACAGCTGTTGTGAGATTTATTGAGATAGGTTAACTGAAATTACTCATTCAGCATTTGAGATGAATTAACTTATGTAATACTGTTTACTGTTAGTAGTATGAAAGTTAAACCTGTAGATTACTAAATTCCCTGAGCAGGAATCTCTGAAATACATAATTCTTCTAATGTACAAATGCACCCTTTTATTTTAATGTCTGTAAAACAGACGTTAAAGGTCTTTTGCACAGGACACCGACACTGGTGCTGACACATACTGAATAGAAGGCTATTTCATAAAAGAAAATAAATAAATCACATTGTGGCCAACAGTCCCAGGCATCATTTGTTGTGGAGGCAGGGAATTAATGTGGCCGAGTCAGGAATTTGTAGACAAATAGAGTTATTTTATTTTCCTGAAAACCTGCCCCCAAAACTATAGACAGCAATTAATTTACTTATTAATTACCAGATTCAGTTTGCCCCCAAAACTATAGACAGAAATTAATTTAGTTATTAATTACCAGATTCAGTTGATTGAGAAGATCTACAAGGATACCATAGGTAGATTTGAGTATTTTGGAAGTCAGAAGTTGGAAAAGGCTAAGCTATTAAATATAGCTTCCCCCACTATTAATAAGGCAGAGCCAAAGTTACTCACAGGTGAGTCAGGCTGGCTGAAAAGAAGGGCGGTCCTGATGCTTGTCCCCTCGCTCTCTGTCAGAGGCCATCCGAGGGTTGTTAAGGCCTATTGAGCCTGCATAAAGGGTGCTTAAGGTGGGAAGCAGTCCTTTGGAGCACCAGGGGCTCCTTCTGCAGAAGCTAGCCAGGCAGGGGAGAACTCTAAGGCAGGAAGTCCCCCCAATATTTATACCCTTCCTAGACAAAGAGCCGAGTTACCACTTCCTAGGCACGAAGACCACAGCCAATCCCCAGCCCGATTCCAGCGTGGGTACTGCACAGGGCACCCCTCGTGCCGGGAGAGCCCTTTGCTCCTCCCTCTTCACACCTGCAGGGCAGCGGGGGGAAACAGGTCTTTTCGAGCCTTTTCCTCTCCCATTCAAACCACAGAGAGAGAGGAATTTTGGAGTATACAGGACTCCAGGACATCATTATACATACAATCTGCTCCTGGGGAAGAGGAGCAGGTTGCATGATATAGAGCATGTACTAAAATTGATTTATCAGTGTAATTTTATAAGCCGGAAAATCTGCTTCCTACACTAAGAGCGAACTATTGCTCTTTGAACGGTAATTTAGGAGTAGATTACTATGACATGTCATGGGGGAATAAAAGCTGTTCTGATTAAAAGGAATCTATACAAATAATTGGTACCTAACATTAACAGGTACAGAGATGTATTCACAGACTGAATGAGCTTCATTTCCAAAATCTGTGGAGAGAATGACAAGTAATTCTTTACAACAAAATCCTCAGGAAAGATTGATGGTGATAACCTTAGAACTATTCTGTACCAGGGCCATGTTATATGTGCTGCAGTTAATTCGAAGTGCTAAAAATAAGGCTCATGCAGTCTGCAGACTCATTCTTTTTCATGCTACTGATATTAGATAGGAGTATGATAGAGAATGCAAATACATAATTTTCAGTAAGTTTTGAATTACACTTAGGTGTAAGAAAGTCTGAATTTAGAAAAGATTTCATTAACTCCTATTGGAATTTTATTTAAATGGCTTTTCACTAATGTTTCAGCCGATTCTTTTTGGTTGGTTGGTTGGTTTTGGTTTGGACAGATGAATTTCTATATTACTATTTGAGACAAGGTCCAGTTCTGGGCTCCTCAGTTCAAGAGAGATGTTGAGATACTGGAATGTGTTCAGAGAAGGGCGATGAAGCTGATGAGAGGCCTGGAACACAAACCCTATGAGGAAAGGCTGAAGGAGCTGGGGTTGTTTAGCCTGGAGAAGAGGAGGCTCAGGGATGACCTCATTGCTGTCTACAACTACCTGAAGGGAGGTTGTAGCCAGGTGGGGGTCAGTCTCTTCTGCCAGGAAACTAGCAACAGAACAAAGGGACACTGTCTCAAGTTGTGCTGGAGGAGGCATAGGCTGGATGTTAGGAGGAAGTTCTTCCCAGAGAGAGGATTTGCCATTGGAATGGGCTGCCCAGGGAGGTGGTGGAGTCACCATCCCTGGAGGTGTTCAAGAAAGGACTGGATGAGACAGTGCCATGGTCTAGTTGACTGGATAGGTGTGGGTGCTAGGTTGGACTGGATGATCTTGGAGGTCTCTTCCAACCTGGTTGATTCTAAGATTCTATAAAAAGAGGATGCTGAAAACATAAATACATAAAGCCAAAAACAAATCAATGGTGTTATAGAACAGGTCTATACCCAGAAATTAAGTAGGTCATACATTTATATTTATGTTTAGTTGGAAAATATCTGCCAAGATATTTATAACAGTTGTTTGATTTCTGTGAAAATTCTTCATTGAAGAACTGGGCAGAAATGTCATTCTGTTGTCTGGTAGAAGCCAAGAAATTGAAATACAAAGAAATTGAAATGCTAACTTGGATTAAAACTTTTTTTTTCTCATTTATTTTTAACTGTCTACATAAATACTTTGTTGTTTTTTTTTTTCATTATCCTGACCATCTCTCCTAAATCCTTAGAGTGACCTTACAGTATCTGAAGGGGGCCTAAAAGAAGGCTGGGGAGGGACTACTTACAAGGTCTTGTAATGACAGGACAAGTGGTAATGGGTTTAAACTGGAAGAGGGGAGGTTTACACTGGATGTTAGGAAGGAGTTCTTTACAGTGAGAGTGATGAAACACTGGAATAGGTTGCCCAGGGAGGTTGTGGCTGCTGCCTCCTTGGAAGTGTTCAAGGCCAGGTTGGATGAGGCCTTGAGCAACCTGTTCTAGTGAGAGTTGTCCCTGCCTACAGCAGGGGGTTGGAAGTAGATGATCTTTGAGGTCACTTCCAACCGAAACCATTCTATGATCCTTTTTGTACATAATAGGTTGAGTGAATAGTGAAGGAGAATAAACTATCAATGATAATTATGACTCAGATTTTGTAGGAAATATTTTCCAGTCATTAGTAATTTCTTTATTTTTTATGGTTTGGGCAGTTTTGTCCTTTTATGTGGATATTTTATTGAGATGTCATATTTTGAAGTACTGCTCTAAAATGTCGCAACAATCAGGATCTCTCTCATAAACATTTGACATGAAGATAGCTAATATGCTTTGATTCCTGAAACGCTTAACCAGTGAATTCAAACAGGCTGATTTTAATACTCAGGCCAGGAAGTATGCTGAAGTAGGATCTTTAAAATGTGGTACTTGAAAATTATTTACTTTAAATGGATGAACACTCACAAACAAATAACATTGTAGAACAGCTTGGGTCAGAACCCGCCTGAACATGAGCCAGCAGTGTGCCCAGGTGGCCAAGAGAGCCAATGGTATCCTGGCCTGCATCAGGAATGGTGTGGCCAGCAGGAGCATGAAGGTCATTCTGCCCCTGTACTCTGCACTGGTTAGACCACACCTTGAGTACTGTGTCCAGTTCTGGGCCCCCCAGTTTAAGAGGGACATTGAGATGCTTGAACGTGTCCAGAGAAGGGCAACGAGGCTGGTGAGAGGCCTCGAGCACAAGCCCTACGAGGAGAGGCTGAGGGAGCTGGGATTGTTTAGCTTGGAGAAGAGGAGGCTCAGGGGAGACCTTATTGCTGTCTACAACTACCTGAAGGGTGGTTGTAGCCAGGAGGAGGTTGCTCTCTTCTCTCAGGCGGCCAGCGCCAGAACGAGAGGACACAGCCCCAAGCTACGCCAGGGGAAATTTAGGCTTGAGGTGAGGAGAAAGTTCTTCACTGAGAGAGTCATTGGCCACTGGAATGGGCTGCCCAGGGAGGTGGTGGAGTCGCTGTCCCTGGAGCTGTTCAAGGCAGGATTGGACATGGCACTTGGTGCCATGGTGTAGCCTTGAGCTCTGTGGTAAAGGGTTGGACTTGATGATCTATGAGGTCTCTTCCAACCTTGGTGATACTGTGACACTGTGATAGAAGGGATCACAGAATCACAGAATTTTAGAGGTTGGAAGGGCCCTCCAGAGACCATCGAGTCCAACCTGTTTCAGACAGTCATACTTACACATCCTCTTACTTATGACCTCTGATGTATGTCTCTAAACAATTCAGGATAGAAGCAGAAAGAATTAATTACATTTTGTCTTGTTTGCACTCTTTCTTGAGTGCTCTCCACTGAGAGCTTTTGATTGCCTCAGATATTTTCAAATATATTTCTTACTATTCATGCAGCAAGTTAATTTTGTTATTGTGCTTTAGTCATAAGTGTTTCAGGGCATTTAGAACAGAGATTAAATTGTTGTAAAGGTTTTGCTCCCTATTAGTGAGCAGTTGCTAAGAGGAACAACGTTATTCTGTAGAACCCCTGGAATGGGTTGCCCAGGGAGATGGTTGAGGCCTCATCCCTGGAGGTGTTTAAGGCCAGGATGGATGGGGCTCTGGCCAGCCTGATCTAGGGTAGGGTGTCCCTGCCCGTGGCAGGGTGGGTTGGAACTAGATGATCCTTGTAGTGCTTTCCAGTCCTGACTGATTCTATGATTCTATGAGATCACTATATGAAAAAGAAGATTTACAGGCTCAGATGCTAGTTAAGGGTTTGTAGGGTCAAATGCCTGCTGTTTAGAGCCAAGTGATTAAAAAACATTTCTAACTGAAATATGTAATACATTGCATTACTTTTACCATGGTCTTATTCATAGAAAGTTGGCTTTAAAGCAGGTTATTTATAGCAAAATTAACTCATTGTTGATTTTGCTGCTCAGCAGAAGTCAAAGTTTATTATAGTCTAGTTAGTTACTGTAAAGATGGTTGTCATTACAAGCAAAGACTGACTTTTTCCTGGCAGATAATCCTGAAGATGGCTGCAAGCACTCATTGCCTTGTATTATGTTTAAAGCAGCTAAGGAGTACAGATCCCTCTTCACAAAAGTAGCCATAACATTTTAATTGTGGCATGACCATGATAGTTACATGGGGATATGATAATGGCGTGGGCAACTTTTGACCAAGTATTTTTTATTTGTTTTTGTTGTAATAGAATCAACCAGGTTGGAAGAGACCTCCACTATCATCCAGTTCAACCTAGCACCCAGCCCTATCCAGTCAACTAGACCATAGCACTAAGTGCCTCATCCAGTCTTTTCTTGAACACCTCCAGGGACGGTGACTCCACCACCTCCCTGGGCAGCCCATTCCAATAGCAAATCACTCTCTCTGGCAAGAACTTCCTCCTAACACCCAGCCTATAACACCCCTGGCACAACTTGAGGCTGTGTCCCCTTGTTCGCTTGCTGGCTGTCTGGGAGAAGAGACAAACCCTCGCCTGGCTACAGCCTCCCTTCAGGTAGTTGTAGACAGCAATGAGGTCAGATAGGACACTTTCTTTATGTCAACTATCATGAAAAGAAGTAAATAAAGGTGAAAAACAAGTGTCTACATTTAGCCTGCATCTGGGACTGAGCTATGGCTGTTGCCTATGATTCTGCCCCACAGAAACTAGGGCAGTAAGTCTTGTAGGAAATGCAATTACAAGATACAGAGAGGAATATTCCTTTTAGTTGCTTTCAGTTTGGGAATGATGGAATTGTGGATTTTTGCTGTGCCATGTGTGAGCTCGGTGGGAATGTTTCAGTCAGTCTTTTTGAAGAGTGGGAAATCAGCACTAAATAGCAGCAAAAGCTGATAAGATAGACTTATAAGTTAGAATTGTCAGCTATGATAGCTCTATGATAGCTGTTCTACTACTAGGGGCTATCCTGGAGAATAAACCCCCCAACTGTTAAATACTTATGGATTGCTGCTTCAGTTATACAAGTTTATAAGCTCGTATTAGTTCATAAACTAAGAACCTTGCACTCTGTGTTATATTAGTGATCTGTAGAAACTTTTCCTTTTATCTTGACATATTTTACACCTAAACAGCTGTAGTTTCTAGTGGGTAAATACAGTAACTGTTCCTGGTTATTTGATCCTGTCATGAGGTTACTGTGTCCAGTTGCAACTAGTTTGTTTGTGTTAGCAATAATATCCTCGTTGAACATTGCTGCTTATGAAATGTCTTGATGTTGATAGTATAGTAGGCATTTATATCACCACCATACTGTAGTGATCTGCAGCCAGATTTCACCGTTCAAATGTCGTACATGAAATGTGAACAGCATATTGGTACATTCTAGCTAAATAGAATGGCTCTAGTGGGAGCCCTGATATTGACTTCAGCTGAATCATGACGAAATAGAAAGGTCTTTTCATCTGTCTGAGCATTTGAACTGACAAGAAATGGTGACTCAATGTGATGGTTTGGGTATCCCCTGTCTCCCCACACTTTAGAAATCACCCAGACTAGACTCAGCTGGCTTTGGAAATTTGAATGAAGCTTATATTTACAGCTGGCACAATTTACAAGCAGATATTTACAGTATATACAGATATAGACAGAAATATACAAGGTAAAAAGGTAATACAGAAACACAACTCCCCTCCCAGAAACCTGAGTCCCTAGGAGGGGCTCTCAACCACCCCTCACCTTCCCCCTACCCCTCTCAACCTTACCCCAGTCCCAAGGAAGAATGGAGGTCAGCCAAGGGGATTAAGAAGCAAAGGCAAAATCAGCAAAGCAGATGCAGGGTGAGGTTAGAAAGCAAGATGGAGTTCAGCCAGCAGCCCTGAGCTCCTCAGCAGCCAAAGCAGAAGAGAACAGCCCAGCACACAGTGCAGAGCAAAGTGCAGAGCAAAGGTGACTTTTATCTAATGTTTTGCTTTTCCTTTGTACACATCTCAGCCAGACTGTGAGGGAAGTAGACCTCACCATTGTTTTCGTTTCTTAGCCTATGATCTAATTCTTCTCACCAAAACATCCCAGCTAGGCTCAAACCAGCACACTCAAGAAATGCACATTTCTCCTAGGGAAGTGAAGCTGTGTAGCTACATGAAGTTGCCCTTAAAATGCCCCATTGTCTGAGTTCACACAACAATGCAAGTTGAAAAAGTCAAAATCATATTGAAAAAGAATTCAGATCAAGGCTTTAGAGAAATGTGTCATGATGTGTTCTTTAAGAGACTCTCTGAAAAATATCTGTCTAGAGCTTTACAATGTCTGGATCGGGAAAAAGAAGGCAGAGAGGAGGCCCAAAACCGACTTTCTCAATGAGAGTACCTCATTGACATGTTTTAGGAATCAGGGAAGTTGGTTAATGATCTTAAATTGAAAACTTTCACAATTGTTAAGTCAACTAAGGCAACCTGATGACTTCCTTACTCTGATGGAGAATTGTGTCCTGAAGCACAGCAAGGGAATTTTATAGAGGAGAGTAACAAGGTTTCACCATGGAGAGATTTACTTGATGTAGAAGGTAGATTTAATGACAGGCTTCTCCACACTTTAAAAGGCTTTTCTGGTATGCTTATATTTATAGAATATATTGGCAGCCTTTCCTATGGAGATGCAGTGTTCCTTTTGCAGTACTGGTTAAATTATTTTCCTCAAATGCACTAACCTATGTGGGTCCAAAGTGTAGAACTCATAAGTCCATGGGGCCAGATAGGATCCATCCTAGGGTTCTGAGAGAGCTGGCAGATGAGCTGGCCAAGCCACTCTCCGTCATTTGTCAACAGTCCTGGCTCACTGGAGAGGTCCCCAAAGACTGGAAACTGGCCAGTGTGATGCACATCCACAAGAAGGGTCGAAAGGAGGAGCCAGAAAACTACAGACCTGTCAGCCTGACCTCAGTGCAGGCAAGGTCATGGAAAAGGTCATCTTGAGTGCCATCACAAAGCACCTACAGGATGGCCAAGGGATCAGGCCCAGCCAGCATGGGTTTAGGAAGGGCAGGTCCTGCCTGACCAACCTGATCTTCTTTTATGATCAGGTTACCTGCCAGGTGAATGTGGGGCAGGCTGTGGATGTAGTCTACCTGGACTTCAGCAAAGCCTTTGACACTGTCTGCCACAACAAGCTCCTGGCTAAACTGGCAGCTCATGGCTTGGACAGATTCACTCTGTGCTGGGTCAGGAACTGGCTGGAAGGCCGAGCCCAGAGAGTTGTGGTGAATGGTGCCACATCCAGTTGGCAGCTGTCACTAGTGGTGTTCCCCAGGGATCAGTGCTGGGCCCAGTCCTGTTCAATATCTTTATTGATGATCTGGATGAGGGGATTGAGTCCAGCATCAGTAAGTTTGCAGATGACACCAAGCTAGGAGCAGGTGTTGATCTGTTGGAAGGTAGGAGAGCCCTGCAGAGGGACCTGGACAGGCTGGATGGGTGGGCAGAGGCCAATGGGATGAAATTTAACAAGGCCAAGTGCAGGGTTCTGCACTTTGGCCACAACAACCCCAAGCAACGCTACAGGCTGGGGACAGAGTGGCTGGAGAGCAGCCAGGAGGAAAGGGACCTGGGGGTACTGGTGGATAGTAGGCTGAAGATGAGCCAGCAGTGTGCCCAGGTGGCCAAGAAAGCCAATGGCATCCTGGCCTGTATCAGGAACAGTGTGGCCAGTAGGACACGAGAGGTTATTCTGCCCCTGTACTCAACACTGGTCAGGCCACACCTTGAGTACTGTGACCAGTTCTGGGCTCCTCAATTCAAGAGAGATGTTGAGGAGAGTGATTTGCCATTGGAATGGGCTGCCCAGGGAGGTGGTGGAGTGTTCAGGAAAAGACTGGATGAGGCACTTAGTGCCATGGTCTAGTTGACTGGATAGGGCTGGGTGCTAGGTTGGACTGGATGATCTTGGAGGTCTCTTTCAACCTGGTTGGTTCTATTGTATTCTAACTGTTTCACCTCCAGGGAACTGGTGGGTGACACAACACAGCTGTCTTGGCAAAACATTGTTGTGGAGCAAGTAGAGAAGTTTTGAATTTCAATTTATGTTTGAAAAGTGGTGTTCCAGTTTCCAGCTTTCCAGAGACCCAAAGCCCACAATAAAAAACTAAATATAAGAAAACCCAGATGGATGACAATGGATGGAGGTAGATTCAGGAGGTAGCTGGACAGCCATGTGGTTGAGCTGGAGCATCTGGAGCAGTCACAGTGTTGCTCTTCAGGTGAGGCAGAGAGAGAAAGCGAACAGGCAGTTTGTCTGCTTTTATAGTGTTGCTGACAGGAGGTGGGAGTGGGCTAACCTTTGCACCTGGATGAAACCTTCTACCAGGTGGGGGCCAGGAGCACCTGGGGTCAGGTTCCAGACCACTTCCCAGGAGGGGCCAAGGGCACCTGGAGTCAGATTGCAGACCACCTCCCAGCCCCCTAGAGGCTCAACCTGTAACAAGTGGTTGCAAAACAGGCATGGTTGTATCCTACCAGTATCCTATAATTCTGGTGTAAAATACATTCATTTTAATACTGAATATTATTTTCTCTGTTCAAGTCTAGTTTTCTAAATGCATCTCATAGATTAATAGTAAAGTCCTTCTTCCTTAGATAAAAATAGTGTATTGCACAATACAAATTAGGTCTCAAAAGAGGAGCATTTCCAATTCCTCTGGATGATGCTTCTGTAAAGTTGTAAAGTTATTTACTTATATGGATTGTGCTTGTGTAAAGTTCTGTAAAGTTACTTGCAGTAGGGGTAGGCAAATGTAGTTATGGAAAACCCATACATCAGCCCAGTCCTGGCAGGATTTATCAGTTCTCTCTAAAAATTCAAGTGAGTGAGCAATGCCATTAAGACTAAACAGACTGTACAAGTGCTTGAAGATAAAACCATGCATAATTCTTTTTCAGAATTACTTGAATAAAATTTTAGAATCCTGACAGAAAGATTAAACTCGAACTCAGCATTCTGCAGCTGTATGCTGGCAACCATGTAACTGTTTCATTTGCAATTAGTATATGTTATATTCTGTTGCATGGAACAGGTTAATGAAATATCTTAATCACAACTAAACCAGAATTATACATATTGCAATGAGACACCAGAAAGTTCAATTTCATAAATCACCTTCTCAGGTCTTTGTGACTGGCCTAAGTACATGAGCAATTAAAGAACTACCTGCGCTCCTCAGCCATCGCGTCAGTAGTTCAAACAAAAGTCTCAATCTTAGTTTTGTGTCCCTTCCCCTTTCCCCTTTCCCCCTTCCCCCTT
>WAAF01007548.1:0-22456 GCA_013400475.1 Tricholaema leucomelas | reverse complement strand
GTCATGAGGTTGGCCTGGGCCCACCTCTCCAGCCTGTCCAGGTCCCTCTGGATGGCATCCCTGCCCTCCAGCAAGTCAGCTGCGCCACACAGCTTGGTGTCATCTGCAAACTTGCTGAGGGTGCACTCAATTCCTCTGTCCATATCACTGACAAAGATGTTAAAGAGCACTGGTCCCATCACTGACCCCTGAGGAAGAGCACTACTTACTTTATGTAATTTTTTACTTACTTTATGTAATTTTATGGATACCCATGGCTGCATTTGTGTGTGTATACACACCAAAATACAAATATGCTATTCTGCCCTAGTGAGACCATGCCCACAATACTGACTCAAATTTTGGGCTCCCTAGTTCAAGAGTGACTGGGACCTACTGGAATGAGTCCACTGGAGAGCCATGAGGATGACTGAGGAACTTAAGCATCTTCCCCCATGGAGAGAGACTGAGAGACTTAGGGCTGTTTAGTCTGGAGAAGACTGAGAGATCTCATCAACATGTATAAATACCTGAGGGATGGGTGTCAAGTTGATGAAGTCAACTTGAAGTCTTTTCAGTGGTCTGCAGTAATAAGACAAGGAGCAATGTGTACAAACTTGAGCATGGAAGGTTTCACCTTAAGATGAGGAGAAACTTCTTTACAGTGAGGGTGACAGAGCACTGGAACAGGCTGCCCAGAAAGGTTGTGGAGTCTCCCTCTCTGGAGACTTTTAAAACCCTCCTGGCTGCATTCCTGTGTGAACTACCCTAGGGGATACTGCTTTGGCAGGGAGGTTGGACTCAATGATCTCTGAAGGTCCCTTTCAACCTGTAATGTGCTATGATTCTGTGATATATATATATATAGATGCATGAAAAGCCCTACGCTGCTGAAATCAATGGCCACATTCACTTCAGCTTCAATGGAAGGATAATCTGAACCTGTGTACACTTCATCTTGTTTCATGATTTACAACTCTGAGCAACATATATATTGGCCAGTTGTTGTTTTTTAATTTACTAGATTGCTTTTCAATTTTAGGAAAGGTAATAATTTTTTTCTATGATGAAATACATTATTTGTTAAAGAGTACTAGTGGAAATTAAACTAAATGTTTCAGGAACAGCCTGACAAATTCAGTCAGAAATTAGTCCAGAGAGAATTGTGTGCTTTTATATGAGACTTAAACACTCTAAGTTCTAAAATAAAGAGCATTTCTATAAATGTTCCCTGTCGTGAGAAATAGATGGCCAGTAAAACATCCTGGATTTCTTCAGGTTGCATAGCTGGATTTGTGCAGGATTTTGTAGATGTGGGTAATGTAGGTGTGGCAACATATGTATAAAAGAATTGAGAATTAGCTCCCAATTCCATCAGTTTCCAATTTCTTCCTTTGATTTTTTTTTTTTAAATAATTCTAAAAAAGTTTCTTACACCAATTTCTGCACCTCTAAGATAGAAATAGTAAATTTCTTCCCTTTGAAAAAAACAGTAATTGTAGTGTTTGTTACAGGCTGTTAGTAAGTGTAGTGTTTGCTACAGGCTGGGGTCGGAGTGGCTGGAGAGCAGCCAAACAGAAAGGGATCTGGGGGTGCTGATCGATACCCGCCTGAACATGAGCCAGCAGTGTGCCCAGGTGGCCAAGAGAGCCAGTGGCATCCTGGCCTGCATCAGGAATGGTGTGGCCAGCAGGAGCAGGGAGGTCATTCTGCCCCTGTACTCTGCACTGGTTAGACCACACCTTGAGTACTGTGTCCAGTTCTGGGCCCCCCAGTTTAAGAAGGACATTGAGATGCTTGAACGTGTCCAGAGAAGGGCAACGAGGCTGGTGAGAGGCCTCGAGCACAAGCCCTACGAGGAGAGGCTGAGGGAGCTGGGGTTGTTTAGCCTGNTGTGATACTGTGAACTGCTACATAAGAGCTATGGATTAACACAGCAAGTTAAGAGATAATGAATGCCATCCTACAAATATCCTTTCAGTATCTGAAGGGGGCCTACAGGAAGGCTGGGGAGGGACTATTTGCAAGGTCTTGTAATGACAGGGTGAGGGGTAATGGGTTTAAACTGAAAGAAGGGGGATTTAAACTAGATGTTAGGAAGAAGTTCTTACAGCGAGGGTGGTGAGACACTGGAACAGGTTGCCCAGGGAGATTGTGGATGCTCCCTTCCTGGAGGGGTTCAAGGCCAGGTTGGATGAGTCCTTGAGTGACCTGTTCTAGTGCGAGGTTGTGGTAGTTTGAAGCTAGCTAGAATGTTTTGGTAAGAAGGATCAGATCACAGGCTGTGAAAGAGAAACAAACAGTGATGTCTGCTTCACTCATAGGCTTGCTGAGATGTATAAGAACAAGAGTATCAGCATAGATAAGGTATTCGCACTTGGGGCACTGCCTGAGCTCTGGGCATTTCTCTCTCCAACCTCAGCTGCCATCTCTCTGATTAATCCACTTGCTTCCTAACCCCCCTGGCCAAACCTCCATTCTTCCTTGGGGCACAAGGCAACATCTGGGGTAAGGTAGAGGGGTGGGAGAAGGTGGAAGGGTGGTTGGGAGCCCCTCCTGGGGAGTCAGGTTTCTGGGAGGGCTGTTGTGTTTCTGTATTACCTTTTACCTTGTATATTTCTGCATAGAAATGTATATACTGTAAATATCTGCTTGTACATTCTGCTAAGCTGTACATATAAGCTTCATTCAAATTTCCAGAGATGGTTAAGCCTAATCTGGGAGTTTCCAAAGTGGGATGGAGCAGGTAACACCCAAACCACCATAGAGGTGTCCCTGCCTATGGTGGGGGGTCAGAACTAGATTATCTTTGAGGTCACTTCCAACCTAAACCATTCTATGACAATAACTCAACAAGTATTATACGGGAGATTAACTGATTCTGAGCTTTGGAGTTTGAATTGTTGTTCAATGTCTAAACTGACACTGATGCTTTGTTTGAAATTTCATTTGAAATAATTTCCACCTGTTTAAGCAGTTTTGACCTTACTGCAGGCGTGGCACAATAATAGCCTAGATTTTAATTTCTTTATGTCTTGCTGCAGACATTGTTCAACTATCCATTGGTAAGGTGATTTTCTGTCATGCTAATGGCAGTTAACATGTCTGCCAATCAATTCTCTTCCTACAAATTCCCAAGTTTAAGAAATGAGATTGAGTTTTATGCACTAATTTAAGAGAATGAATTATTTAATTAAATACAAAACAAGGAACTAATTTCTTTTGTATAATTCCCATTTTCAGTGCTTGTATAACACTTTGAAAGTCCTCTAGACACTGGAGGGGAACACAGTGTTGAACTGAAACACACCTGAGACATGATGTCACGTACCCTTATAAACACCAGCAAGAGCAGACCTTTCCCATGAATAAGTGAAAAATGTTTGGAAATGTGCTAAATTTAGGTGCCACTATTTCAGATTTCAGTTTTTCACTTCTTCTCCTGCATACTGTGCCTTGCTGCAGAAATGTCTCATTTCCCCCTTTTTCCCTAGACTGGCCTGATTGCAGCCAATAAATAAGTGTAGATCCCAGCCTTGTTAGAGTAGTTAGACCAAAAATGAAAATCTCATGTTGGTTCTTCAGTCCTCAGATGAATTCAAGCCTAAGATCAATTTTCAGGTGTGTGNAGAATGGAGGCTCGGCCAGGAGGATTAAGAAGCAAAGGTGAATCAGCCAAAGCAAATGGAGGGTGAGGTTAGAAAGCAAGATGGAGTTCAGCCAGCAGCCCCAGAGCTCCCCAGCAGGTGAAGAGCTGAGAGCAAAGCCCAGAGCGAAGTGCCAAGTGAAGTGACTTTTTCTTTTGTTTTGCTTTTCTTCTTTACACATCTCAGCAAGGCTGTGAGCGAAGTAGACATCACCATTGTTTTCATTTCATAGCCTATGATCTAGTCCTTCTCACCAAAACATTCTAGCTAGGCTCAAACTAGCACAAGGTGTTCTCATTTTACAGTTCTGAGGGGAATTCCCTTTTGCCTCTTCTTCAATAGCTACGTTTTAATTGGATTTAATTTTAACATGTTTGGTCAGTAGACAAAAGACAAGCCAAATGCTTATATTTGAATTTACATTATATTTGAATTAACATTTACAATTTAATTGTATGCATATAGAGTTAACTGTGACATTCTTAGTAGGTGTAGTAAACTTCAGTCACATTGAGGCTGAACTGTTCTCAAAAAAACCCCAAAGAACCTCAATCTCTGCAAAAAGCATAGAGAAGACATGTGAAATACTTAATGATTTTATGTCTGCTATTAAAAGAAAAAATATTCATAATCACAGTTTTATTCATTAAAATGTACATCAGAAACTGAAGAACATTTAAGCTTACAGTGATCAGACTGGCAGGCTTATCTGCTGGTGCTGCACTGGGTTCATAATGCACACTGTGGTGTTTTGATTAAGATAACTGAAACCTTTCTTAGTACTTACGGGAAAGAAAGCCAAAGATTTATTATCACTCAATGGATCTTCAGTATCTAGTTGAATAGCAGAGAACACACATGAAAAAGCTGACATTATTGCTCAACAAAGAACAGTGAGAGACCAATAAAAGAAAGAGAAGATTCCATTTTGAGTAAGTTTCCAGAATCATTTCTATCTCTTTATCATGAAAACTCTTTCTATAATGCAACAAAAATATTCTGTTTGAAAGTGCTGTGAAATTCAAAAGGAACTTAACTTTTTGAGTTTTCTTGTTGTTTATTCCTTCTAGGGGTAAGAAGATTGGACATGATACAGATTTTTTGATCACCAATCCAGGACCTAGTGAAGATGAGGAACTTCTCCATAAAGTTGTTGACTTATGGAAAAAACAGGTATGGGCAAAACACTGCTTGGCCAAACAGACGTATTCTAACACTGAATTAAGCCTCCATAGTGCTTGAAGAATGTTGACTCCTTTTCACAGATAACTGCAATATTTCAAAGTTGGATATTGCTCTTTTTGGTTAAGAATCACAATGATGTAGGTGCATCCTGCAGCTCTGAATGCTTCAGTTGAGGTTATATCTGAAGTACTCTACGCAATTTCTGCCATATCTTACCCCAGGAATATGCAGCTAGTTAGAGGGAAGAAATCAAGCTAGCAGAGTCTAGAGTGAAACAGCAAAACTGTTATTATACTTTGAAAAAAGCCTGTAGAATCATAGAATAGAATCATAGAATCAGTCAGGGTTGGAAGGGACCACAAGGATCATGTAGTTCCAGCCCCCCTGCCTTGGGTAGGGACACACTACCCTAGATCAGGCTGGCCAGCAGGATGAGGGAGGTTATTCTGCCCCTGTGCTCAACACTGGTCAGGCCACACCTTGAGTATTGTGTCCAGTTCTGGGCTCCTCAATTCAAGAGAGATATAGAAGTGCTGGAACGTGTCCAGAGAAGGGCAACAAAGCTGGTGAAGAGCCTGGAACACAAACCCTATGAGGAGAGGCTGAGGGAGCTGGGGTTGTTTAGCCTGGAGAAGAGGAGGCTCAGGGCAGACCTCATTGCTGTCTACAACTACCTGAAGGGAGGTTGTAGCCAGGTGGGGGTTGGTCTCTTCTCTCAGACAAACGGCAAAGGAACAAGGGGACACAGTCTCAAGTTGTGCTGGGGGAAGTATAGGCTGGATGTTAGGAGGAAGTTCTTCACAGAGAGAGTGATTGGCATTGGAATGGGCTGCCCAGGGAGGTGGTGGAGTCACCGTCCCTGGGGGTGTTCAAGAAAAGCCTGGATGAGGCACTTAGTGCCATGGTCTAGTTGACTGGCTAGGGCTGGGTGCTAGGTTGGACTGGATGATCTTGGAAGTCTCTTCCAACCTGGTTGATTCTATTCTATTCTATCTTTTCCTTATTTATGTAAAGCTTCTTTCTCAGTCATTCTAATTTCTTTATTTTGGGAGAAGTTGCATTTTTTCTTGGAAGACTTTTTTTGGCCTTCTTAAGTAATATTGATCCTCCAGGAAGCCATGTGTGGATCATCCAGATATGGTGATTATTACACTGCAGAAAGAAATAGTTACAACAGGCCGAGGGTAGAGCCTGCCCTGTGTGCAGTCTTTCATTCCTTCTCCCATTTCACCACACTGCTGACATTAATGAGAGCAATGGCTGTCGTCTGAGAAGTCTGTCAACCACTGAAGCTTTTCTGAGGTGCTTTCATTAAATGGAATTGAAAGGAAAGAAATAGAAATAAAATGTTCTTTCTGATTGATTTTTTTAAGGATAAAACGAAGCAGCAGTGTGTGCAGGGAGAGTATAGGAGGTAAAGGCTGGCCAAAGGTTTGTTGAAAAGATGAGGATTCCTCTAGGAATCTGAGCACGAAGAAAATATCAGAAGAAGAGATAGATCCTGCCTTTCCAACCTGATCTCCTTCTATGATCAGGTGACCCGCTTGGTGGATGTGGGGAGGCCTGTGGATGTGGTCTATCTGGACTTCAGCAAGGCCTTTGACACTGTCCCCCACAGCAAACTGCTGGCTAAGCTGTCAGCCCATGGCTTGGATGACAACACTCTGTGCTGGGTTAGGAACTGGCTGGAGGGTCCAGCCCAGAGAGTGGTGGTGAATGGTGCCACATCCAGCTGGCGGCCAGTCACTAGTGGTGTCCCTCAAGGGTCAGTGCTGGGCCCCATCCTCTTTAACATCTTCATAGATGATCTGGACGTGGGCATTGAGTCAGTCATCAGCAAGTTTGCAGATGACACCAAGCTGGGGGCAGATGTGACTGAGTTGGAGGGCAGAAGGGCTCTGCAGCGGGACCTTGACCGCCTGGACAGATGGGCAGAGTCCAATGGGATGGCATTCAATGGCTCCAAGTGCAGGGTGCTGCACTTTGGCCACAACAACCCCATGCAGAGATACAGGCTGGGGTCGGAGTGGCTGGAGAGCAGCCAGACAGAGAGGGATCTGGGGGTGCTGATTGATACCCGCCTGAACATGAGCCAGCAGTGTGCCCAGGTGGCCAAGAGAGCCAATGGCATCCTGGCCTGCATCAGGAATGGTGTGGCCAGCAGGAGCAGGGAGGTCATTCTGCCCCTGTACTCTGCACTGGTTAGACCACACCTTGAGTACTGTGTCCAGTTCTGGGCCCCCCAGTTTAAGAGGGACATTGAGATGCTTGAACGTGTCCAGAGAAGGGCAACGAGGCTGGGGAGAGGCCTCGAGCACAGCCCTACGAGGAGAGGCTGAGGGAGCTGGGATTGTTTAGCCTGGAGAAGAGGAGGCTCAGGGGAGACCTTATTGCTGTCTACAACTACCTGAGGGGTGGTTGTAGCCAGGAGGAGGTTGCTCTCTTCTCTCAGGCAGCCAGCACCAGAACAAGAGGACACAGCCTCAAGCTGTGCCAGGGGAAATTTAGGCTTGAGGTGAGGAGAAAGTTCTTCACTGAAAGAGTCATTGGCTACTGGAATGGGCTGCCCAGGATTGGATGTGACACTTGGTGCCATGGTCTGGCCTTGAGCTCTGTGGTAACGGGTGGGACTTGATGATCTATGAGGTCTCTTCCAACCTTGGTAATACTGTGATACTGTGATACAATGGCAGTAGGAACCAAATCCAAACAAGCTGAGGACTATTTATGGACAAATGTGTTCTATGTTCTGTTTGTCCTCTATAATTTTTATGGTTTATACGACAGGCTATACTGCCTCTCAATTGTGGCAGCTGTAATATACAGGCTTTTACTGGCACTGCTGAAAAATAAGCTACCAGTAAAATAAAAATGCAAAAGAGAGAGCAACTATACTTCTCTTGCCTTTATATCACCTCTGAGTTCTAAGGGGTGGAGCAGGACACAAAAAACTTGCAAACCTGAAACACTTCTATACTTTTTGACAGTACACTTGTTGTCTGCTTCACAGCTTTCCCTTTTGTCCTACTGCTTTCAAAGCCCAAATTCATCAAAGAACACCACTGAGGTCACAATGTTGACTTCCTTTCCGCAGCTCTTACTGAAGGATTCTGCAATGTTTAACTTCTAAGATGTGGACCTCAGCCTTATTTAAATAGTTTAAAAGGGCCTTTTTCTTAGCTGAAAAGTTTAACGTAACAAGATCTTTCCATTGAAAGCTGTTGAGAACTAAGTGATTAAATCAGCGCTATCATGCTCTTTGATGCATCATTGCCAGAGATAGGAGTGCTAAGGAACAGAGAGCACAAAGTCTCCATTGAGCTTCAAAGTAGAGTGGCAAAATGGAAAATCTGCAATGCAGTACACAGATTACTGATTTAATGGCTCCAGAAAGCTCAATAAAGAAAGTAAGAAAATACTTCTGTGGGTTAGAGCTTAGATGTTTGTGGGCATACAGGCTGAGCCATCTGTGTCAACGCAGCTTCATTCGCACACTGTATAAAGACATAGTTTATTGCTAAAACCCTAAGTAGCTATATTTAGCACCTTTCCTGTTGTTAAGTAGGTACTTTCAACAAAAGAAGAGACACTGTTATTACAGACCTTCCTGCATTACTTTTTTCTCTTTGAGTTCATGTAACTATAATGTTGCATTTTGATTTTGGCTCTTAGGGTAACAAGGAATATAGGTGCCTGCCTGTTCTTTGGTTTATTAGTAGTCTAGTTTAGACTCTATTATATTCACCCTTGTTGAGGTGAACAGATCAGGAAGAGAAAGGCTTGATATCCCATTAAGCTAGATGATGAGGAGCAAGTAACTGATCTCACTTTTTCACTGCTGGGAACATGTGTTTTGTAAACAGGGATCATAGAACAGCAGCACATTCATTACCGAGCGACAGCTGGATTTCAGCTGCAACAAAACCCATTTCTAAGGCAAGATACAGAAACGGTTAAGAGGCCAGAATGAAAAGCTTATTTCTTTCAGATGAACACTTTCCCTATAAGGGTCCAAAGCTCTTTTGTGAACATATACTATCACACCTTTTGACTCAATGCATTATGAATTTTTTGTTGTGTTCTGGTTCAAATTCAGCAGAAGCTGAGGACATTATCACTTAAAATAGACTATTGCATGGTAGACCTGAGACAGCTTGGCTTAAATTGCTTTAGGCAGAGGATGGGGCTGAATATAATTGTCCTACATGTGAGGTTACTGCCTAAAGTAGGCAGACGTGTTCAATTACCTGACAGGTATTAAGTGGAGATGCAAGGATTTCTTCTGATATCTGATCTTTTCAGTGTGTATTGTATATCTGTAGTGGGTGCATACATACATCTCTCTCTTTCTGTCTCTCTCTCTTGCTCACCAGTGTAAATGCACATGTCATAGACAGCTGGAAACATCTTCATTTGTGGACTCTGCTGCTGGTCTGTCCGTTTCTGTCAAAACCAGGCTGTTCAGAACATGTCCAAATTTAGCCCATTCCGACAGGGGAACTTGAAGTGAAAAATGGACCAAGGCAACTGCATGATTATGCACCAGCTGCAATTTTGTGTTGTTCATCAAGCCTTTGATGCCATTTCCTAAAGATTTCTCACCCTAACAGATTCGGTTGCTCCCAGGCACCAGTTCTTTGAGCTGTTAACGCTTTGTAGAATTCCATCTATCTCACCTCTGTGAGATTTTTCTGAACTAAGATGCTTACATCCTAGTTTGGATTAGCTATAGATATTTCACTGGAAAAAAAAAATAACAGCCCGAACTTCACTTTATTAAGCAGTTCTGTAGAGAAAGGCCTCAGAGTCCTGATAGACAGCAAGTTCCACATGGGCCAGCAATGTGGTCTTGTGGTCAAGAAAGCAAATGGCATCCTGGGGTGCATCAGGAAAAGTGTGGCCAGCAGGTCTAGGAAAGTTCTTCTCCCCCTCAACTCTGCCCTGGTGAGACCACACCTGAAATGCTGTGTCCGGTTCTGGGCTCCCCAGTTCAAGAGAGACAGGGACCTGTCCAGCAGAGAGCCACGAGGATGCCTGGGGGGCTTAAGCATCTTCCCCCCATGGAGGGAGACTGAGAGACCTGAGGCTGTTTTGTCTGGAGAAGACAAGACTGAGAGGAGATCTTATCCATGTGTACAAATATCTGACAGATGGGTGTCAAGTGGATGGTGCCAATCTCTTTTCACTGGTTAGCAGCAACAAGACAAGGAGCAATGGCTACAAATTGGACCATAGAAGGCTTCACCTCAATATGAGGAGAAACTTCTTGACAGTGAGGGTGACAGAGCACTGGAATAGGCTGCCCAGAGAGGTTGTGGAACCTTCTTCTCTGGAGTCTTTCAAAACCTGCCTGGATGCATTCCTGTGTAAACTGCCCTAGGCAATCTTGCCTTGACAGTGGGGGTGGACTCGATGATCTCTGGAGGTCCCTTCCAACCAAGTTCTGTGATACTGTGATGTCAGAAGGAAATCAAAATCAACAAAATTGATACGTTTCAGAGGAACATACTGGATTACTTCTTCAGGTAGTAAGAATCGGTCCTACCTAGCTTTAAAAGACTTAGTCCAGCCACCAATAATAATCAGTGACAGCTTGTAACACCCAAATTAGCAGAGGATTTAATTTAATTAAAATTACCAATAATGCTAATAGCTGTATTTTGATGGATTTTTTTTCAGTTATTGATTTCATATTTTTCTGACAATTCACACTTTTCCTCAGCCTGATCATGGATTTACTCCAACATCAATGCTATTGATTTACCTGCACTCAGTCTACACAAATAAAAGTACATAATCAGTCTGAAACCAGAAAATTGTGCAGAGTATTAGCATAACTGCCCTGAAAACATACATTTGGGTTTGATGGTGGTGTAAATTTGAGAAATTAAAATGTCCCCATTTTAAAACTCAGTTGTGTAAACAAGCTCTACAGCACTTTATGGTGTATAGATCAAGCTGAAAATTGCAAAGAACTGCAAATTCCCTGACACAGAGGGATGAGAAGGCTGCTCTTTTGCAGCTAGCAGGAGCCAAAACATGACACAATCTCTATCGTCAACTACTCCTTCAGGTAGTAATTTTTCAAAATATACAGAAGTGCCATTTCAGCTTTATGATATGGGGAGATAGTGAAGTCCAATGCCTAATCAAATTAGGTTAATTGGAAACATTATCCCAATGGATATGAATTAGGCTTGGCTTATATGTATAGGTGATGTCCTGACTTTGAATCAAGTTTCAACTGCTTGTTGAACTCAGTGCTTGTGTAATTATTGTCTAATTCCTTTTATTTTTCAAGTTGCAGTAGACAGTAAGTTGAAGTGGTCCATGTAGTCTCACACTATTACTATTAATTTTAACAATTGCACAGCCAACAAACTCTGACAAAAAAACCCACCAAAATATAGAATAACCCAGAGAGAGGTAGTCTTAGAATAGCTTTCTAGTAACCCTTCTAAACTCTGGCTATCTGCAAATATTTGAAAGACATTCAAGTATAAAACACAGCCTGGTCAGCAAGAGGAAACAGCAGTAGGAAGGTTCCAATACTGATTTGCTCTAACATTGTCACACAGTATCACAGTATCACAGTATTACCAAGGTTGGAAGAGACCTCGTAGATCATCAAGTCCAACCTGTTACCACAGAGCTCAAGGCTAGACCATGGCACCAAGTGCCACCTCCAATCCTGCCTTGAACAGCTCCAGGGATGGTGACTCCACCACCGCCCTGGGCAGCCCATTCCAGTAGCCAATGACTCTCTCACCTCACCTTAAGCCTAAATTTCCTCTGGCATAGCTTGAGGCTGCGTCCTCTTGTTCTGGTGCTGGCCACATGTAATGATGCTTGATGTCACATTTCAGGGACCTCAAGGACTGTTTTCTTGAAGTTCCTCAATATGAAAATAAGATGAGGAAAAGAAACAGTAGGGTCATTTTAAAACACTGTGGTTTAGCAGACAGAATTTGTAGTCTTTAGGCAGCTGAGAGATCTCAAAGGGAGGACCTTTGTCAAGTGCAGTATCCAGAAAGACTTGACTTAAAAGAGAAATTTTTTGTTCTTGGTGTGAGCAATACTGCAAAGGGTGACATACCAAATGTACCTTGCTTTTGTTTACATCTATATACTCCTGTAATGAGTAGCAAGCTGGAAAAATTACTCTGAAAACTAAATAAAGTTGATGCAGAAGAGATCATATATAATATGATAACAGAGCTAAGTATTAGCATGGAAGTATTGATGAGGTAGAGGATGGGTGGGCAGAGGCCAATGGGATGAGATTGAACAAGGCCAAGTGCAGGTTTCTACACTTCGGCCACAACAACCCCAAGCAACGCTACAGGCTGGGGACAGAGTGGCTGGAGAGCAGCCAGGAAGAAAGNGGTTGTAGCCAGGTGGGGGTTGGTCTCTTCTCCCAGACAACCAGCAACAGAACAAGGGGACAGAGCCTCAAGTTGTGCTGGTGAAAGTATAGGCTGGATGTTAGGAGGAAGTTCTTGACAGAGAGAGTGATTGGCATTCGAATGGGCTGCCCAGGGAGGTGGTGGAGTCACTGTCCCTGGAGGTGTTCAAGAGAAGACTGGATGAGGCATTTAGTGCCATGGTCTAGTTGACTGGATAGGGCTGGGTGCTAGGTTGGACTGGATGATCTTGGAGGTCTCTCCCAACCTGATTGATTCTATTCTAATATATAACTAGTAGTTAAAAAATAATGTCTCAAAAGGCCTAAACATTTTAGATCAAGGATATTTTGTTTATCACAGACACAGAAGTCTTCTTAAAAGCTTACACACTAAAAATCAAAATATGGGGTACTGGTGGCTATATGTGACTGTCCTCACATCTCACTGAAAAAAAATAGTCAAGTATTCAACTGCTCAAAGTGTTCAACAGCTTGCCCATGAAGAGAGAAACCACTGCTGCTTGTGGTATCTTATTTGATTTCTCAAGTGGTAAGAAACAAAAATGCTGCTGAGACTTCTCACCTACAGCAGGAACTCCATCCCTTTTGTAGCCCACCTAAAGATGGGCTTTAATTCCTGATTTCTTGCACCAAAACTGGGGTGATTTCAACTTCATCTGAACAAAGAGGACACAAACACTGATATCAACTGTGACAGGTGCCTTGGAAGCTGCCTAGAAATGAAAAGAACAGACACAGAGACAGGAAGGTATGACAGACGCTTTTCCCAAGGGCCAAGAATGGAGAGTGCAGATGTAACTGCAACTCCATCAGCCTTTGAAAAGTTGCTGGCTACAGAGCAAAGCTGGAAGAAAGCACAACCTCTTCTCACCCAACAGTGATGAATTAGAAAGAATTAATTTACAGTGGTCTATTGCTTCCATTTTTCTCACTATGAGTGTTCATTATTATAAAAAGAAAATCTTGTTTATGTTTTAATGAAATTTGTCTCTTGAGGATCAACAGTTTTTTGATGCACTTCATCTCTCTGGAGACTCCTGACCTTGCCACAAGGAGATCTCACACAACAGATACAGTCCAAATGCCCTGTTTGGAATCTGTCAGCAAAACTGTCTGGACTAATCTGTTTTCCTAGATGTCTGCCAAGTGGGAAAGCATCAATCCCCTTACTCAGAAATTTCTGTCATTTATAACTACAAAAAGCTTAGGAGTAAAGGTTGGAGGGGAAGAATTGCAAATCACTACCACTGCAGATTTCCCTCAAAGGATCTGCTAATGTTTTTCAAAAAGCTTGTGCTAGTTTGAAGCTAGCTAGACTGGTTTGGTGCACAAAGCTGCAACTGTTTTATGTCTCTACTTAGTCCAGATTTATCCTGGTATAGTTCTGTACTGAAACTGCATTTATATGAATTTTTAAGACATCTGCCTGGAAATTCTGGAATTACAATGAAAACAATTCAGCATGAGCAATGTCTTCTCTTTAGGGCTTACTCCTATACTGTGATATGGTTGAATCAACATTTGTAAAGGAACAGCTACCGAACAGAAATGTTGATGCCATGGATCATTTTCAGAAGTGTTTTGCAATTTTAAAATTATATCAGCCAAGAGCAGAGAACAGCAGTTACAACATGTCAGAAAAAATTGGTATGGCAGAAGTCAAAGACTGGAAGGCAATCCGTGTGGATCTGGTCGTAACACCCTTTGAACAATATGCATACGCTCTGTTGGGCTGGACAGGCTCCAGGGTAAGTAACCACAACAGTCTGTATTTTCTCAGCATTGCTAACCTATCTTTGCTGTTGCAGGATCACTCAGAGTACGTGGATGTTTTAAAAACTATTTGTTCTCTCCACACATTACTTTTCCTGCTGTCATCAACCTGTGATCATAGGTTGCAGCTGATGAACTCATCACTGACATTTGCGGATGTCTCTTTAGAGAACCGAACATCCATTTTCCTCAGCTTGGCGTTTAGATTCATAGACTGAAGCACTAGATTTTCACTCACATTGTCTTTTTACATCATGCTAGTGCTAACAAGCAACTTAATTGGCTATTGAGTAGAGACATGGTTTGGAAAGTGTCACAGGGTTTTACAGGAAATTAAACATTTGAGGAAGAGATGTTCTGACTTGCTGCTTGGTTTATAGGAAACTGCAAATAATTTGACATTTTTATTTTCAGATAAAATGCTGGATAGATAAAAAGTTTTGTCTCAGTTACATTTTAATTAAGCATTTTACCTTGAAAAAAAAAATTGACAGACTTGAACCATTGTAAAATACATTTTGCAATTAATAATTTGTTAGGTTGAGAAAATTTGTGATGCAGCTGCTCTAGTGGGAGGTGTCCCTGCCTATGGTGGGGGGTTGGAGATGGATGATCCTTGAGGTCCCTTCCAACCTAAACCATTCTATGATTCTATGATTCTATGAGTATTTCACAGTAGACATTATAGGCAGTAGGTATAACACATCATCATATTTTCAAAGCTAAACCCAAAACAATGACAACAACACAACCACCACAAACCAACCAACCAAAATCCCCCCACCCCCTCCCCCCAAAAAAAATCCTACCACTAAATCCCAAAATATAAATGCTAACACAGATCAAAACTCAAATGATTAATCATTCTCCAACCAGAATGAAGTGTTTAATCTGTTCTACATGCTTGCCTACTGATGTTAATTTTCTTAGGGAGTGATCACATTATGTAACAGAAATCTCCTGAGCCTGCTCTGAATGATCTTTTTGATGTGCTAGAAGCAGTACAGGTGTGTTGCCACCAAGTTCTGCTCAGGTTAATTGAAATCAGGATGTTTCAGACTAGGAAGAATGTTTCAATTGATGTGTTCTCATGCAGAGCTGATGAGTTAATTCAGTCACTTTTCTTTTTGGAGATACAGAAATGTATCTGTTTGGACCTTGGATTAGATTCTATAGACTTTGGGGTCTGTATTCTGAAAGTGTTTGGCTGCTTGAGTAGCCTTTCTCTCAACTCTGTAGGTGTGTGTCTACACTAAAAATGCACTTTGTGATGTTGATTAGGCAACGATTCTATCTTCCTCTGCCTCACTAGCTCCTAATCCCTGTTGAGGTAATTCAGCTACAAAGTGTGGAAGTCTATCACAGGCTTACTTTCTTGTGCAGTGGCCATTGTACATGGCCGCTGTCCGTCAGAACGTTATCCTTTCGGATGGCAGAGTTTTTCAGATGATAGTCTTTTAATGCAGGTAGTTTTTACATGTTTATTACTGTCGCTTGCAGGAAAAGCTTCTGGGGTTGTTAGCTAAGCTTGGGTGGTTAGCTTGCCAAACTAATGCTACTAGCAGAAAGCTCTAACAGGTGTATTCTGTTTCTAATTTTAGCATCATTGATTTGCACCTGTACTATTCACACCTGTGTCAAACACAGTTTATGTAAAATCAAGCGTGGGTTGCTCGAAAGAAAAGAAAGGGGGAATTGTGGGAGTATTCTCTCCCTAAGCAGCATGAGCTGGTAAACAACAGAGCTTGTGCTGCGAACTGTCCTTGGGCTGTCTGGGGCCCAGGACAGGAAGCTGTAAACAATGAGCACCCCACGCACACCTGCAGGGGGCTGAGCTTGCCATCCAGCAGGGGTGGGCATGAAGAGTTATTTTGATACAGAGTGACCAATCAGTACCTTGCACATAACTCTGAACCAATCTGTACCTTCCACTTGTGTCCACCTCAGCTAGTTGTGCACACCTCTTCTAAAATGGTATATAAGCTGTTGCACCTCCTGAATGAAGCTGTACTGTACTGCGCATTGCACTGCTAGCAGCTAACCGAGTTGACTCGTCAGTACCCCAATCGATTCTCGGCCTCCCCTGGCGGCCTGACTCCTGCAGTTTATTATTTGGTGTGGTGTTGAAATGCTAATAAAATGGGTAACAATTTGATTTTTTTTCAGAATTGGTGACATTTGTTACATGTTTTACAGCAATTTGGACGTGATTTGCGGAGGTATGCTGCTCACGAAAGGAAGATGATCTTGGATAACCATGGCTTATATGATAGGAAAAAGGTACCATTTATTCTCAGAAATAAATCTATCTTGGTTTTATTTCTGAGTCTTCATTTTCAGTTTCTTTTTTTTTTTTAATACATTCAAGTATAAAGAATATTTTAGTTTGATTCTGTATTATGTGGTAAAAATGTTCCAACTTCAGAAGACTTATTTTCACTAACAGACCCTGCTTGCATCTGAAAAAGTAAGTTCATATATATATATAGGCATTGCTGAGGTGAGGTAGTGTGATGGTTTGGTGTTCCCCACCCCCCCACACACACTTTGGAAATCACCCAGACTAGACTCAGCCAGCTCTGGAAATTGAATGAAGCTTATTATTTACGGCTTAGCAGAATATACAAGCAGATATTTCCAGTATATACAGTTATAGACAGAAATATACAAGGTAAAAGGTAATACAGAAACACAACAGCCCTCCCAGAAACCTGAGTCCCCAGAAAGGGCTCTCTACCACCCCTTCACCTTCCCCCTACCCTTCTGAACCTTACCCCAGTCCCAAGGAAGAATGGAGGTTTGGTCAGGGGGTTAGGAAGCAAAGTGGATTAGTCAGAGAAATAGAGGGTGAGGTTAGAGAGAGATGCAGCTCGAAGCTCCCCAGCAGGAGAAGTAGTGCCTTATCTATGTTTTGATTCTTGGTTTTAATACATCTCAGCAAGCCTATGAGCAAAGTAGACATCACCATTGTTTTCCTTTCATAGCCTGTAATCTAGTTCTTCTCACCAAAACATTCCAGCTAGCTTCAAACTAGCACAGGTAATTTTTGAAACTTAACAAGAAACAAGGCAATGGTGTTTGGAACTGTGCAACCTCTACCAAACTGACAACAACTTATCTGCAAATATTTGAAAAAAATATTTTACAGTCCCGCTCTAGAACCACACAATTTCAACAGGGATTGTGCTGGCATTTTGCAGGAAGAAGGGATACTGAGTGGTACAGGTTGAGCTAGAAGGTCTGAGGTAGTTTTTGTAGATTCTGGTGTGAAGTAAAGGTTGAGGATCATCGATTGAGGATCATCCTGCTTTTAAAATCTGACAGTCAGAAGTCTGCGTGGAGTTCTGTTTAGTCAGGCTTGCCAGCCTCGGTAGCAATAGGTAGTATTTCTGGTCTAAATGCTCTTGGCTGCAGTTGTACTGACATCTGCATTTGTCTGGCTTAATATCTGCGTTCGCCCTAGGGCATTTTAATAATAAAAATCAGTATTAAAGTTGTTTATTGATGTCATTATAGGAGAATGCAAACATACTGTGTCAAGATTTTACATTAATCTTTCCTGTGTATTCCTCATGAAGTGAACACTGCTTTTAGTGTCTGTATTTACATGCAGCATTGACTCATTGTTTGTTTCTGAGATGCAGCAATAATCTGAACCCCAGCTCCATTTCAGCTGTCTCTATATGTGCTTGCCAGGCTCAAATGCTTAGCATTCTCATTTCATGTAGAATCCTGGTGAGATGATCAGGCTAATGATCCATTTAGTCAAGTATCCTGTCTCAAAAAACCTGTCAATACTAGACAATCTAAAATTGCATAATAGATAAATCTGCTATCAAACATCTAAGGGAGGAAGTTTCCTCATGAACTCAGAGACTATGTTAGCATCTTTCTGCTTGTCTTATATTTGGAAAGCATCCAAAACAGAAACTCTTTGCCTCAATATAATGCTGCAGATGCTATTATGTACACGTTAATGTGTGCTCTGTTAAATAGGTTTTTGGAAACTGCACTAAGGAAAGACAAGGAATTTAAGAAATGCCAGTGTTACTTTTCTTGTGCTGCCAAATTTGCCTGCCTTGGGTATGATTATATATCATCATTTCTGCTGCTTTTATCTAGAACCCTTAGATGTTCAGTAACACAAAATGGACAGCGGTCACTCATGAACAGCACCAATAAGTATTACTTTTTCTTCCTTGAATAGAATAGAATCAGCCAGGTTGGACGAGACCTCCAAGAGCTTCCAGTCCAACCTAGCACCCAGCCCTATCCAGTCAACTAGACCATGGCACTAAGTGCCTCATCCAGTCTTTTCTTGAACACCTCCAGGGACGGTGACTCCACCACCTCCTTGTGTTCAGGCTTTGTATCTGACCTACCATCCAAATTCTTCTGAGAAAGAAAATGTGAGCTTCCATATGTATTTCACTAGAGTAGCCAGAATGTTTCAGAAATAAATGACAACTTTATCTTCACAGTGCCCTCTGGGAAGGAAGATGCTCTTGTCTTTCCAAATTTTCGAGTAAAGAAAGATTTAAGTGCCTAAAATTCCACTGATTTGAAGGGCTTGTTCTTGTCACTGTTGCATCCTCAAAAATAGCTAAATGACAGAAATTTTCCACTAGGAAAGAAAATTCTGAGACAGATATGTAATATGAAAAATTTCAGACCATGCAGCAGTGAAGTTGTGATCTATTTGCAACAGGGTCATTTATTAAGTAGGGTCATTCTAACAAGAAGAAGGGAGAACCACATCTCCCCTTCCCTTAAGTTGTTGAATTAAAATGTTTGGGGTTCTTTCCCCTTATTTTTAATTTTGTAATTTTCTCTTAAGTTATTCCCATAAAGGACAGTTTGAACAAAATGCCTTCCATGCTGCCATCCAGCATGTAATATCACAGTATCACAGTATCACCAAGGTTGGAAGAGACCTCATAGATCATCAAGTCCAACCTGTTACCACAGAGCTCAAGGCTAGACCATGGCACCAAGTGCCACGTCCAATCCTGCCTTGAACAGCTCCAGGGACGGCGACTCCACCACCTCCCTGGGTAGCCCATTCCAGTAGCCNGAGTACAGGGGCAGAATGACCTCCCTGCTCCTGCTGGCCACACCATTCCTGATGCAGGCCAGGATGCCATTGGCTCTCTTGGCCACCTGGGCACACTGCTGGCTCATGTTCAGGCAGGTATCGATCAGCACCCCCAGATCCCTTTCTGTCTGGCTGCTCTCCAGCCACTCCGACCCCAGCCTGTATCTCTGCATGGGGTTGTTGTGGCCAAAGTGCAGCCCCCTGCACTTGGACTTATTGAATGCCATCCCCTTGGACTCTGCCCATCTGTCCAGGCGGTCAAGGTCCCGCTGCAGAGCCCTCCTGCCCTCCAGCCCAGCCACATCTGCCCCCAGCTTGGTGTCATAATAAAGTCAAGACTGTGCATCATTGAGCAGTGGTGTCTGTGAAATGTGAGAAGATGAGCCATAGTGGACGAGGAGAACTTTGTGATAAGTTGTGGCTGGCAAGGTTGATTAATTTTTAAGGGTCATCATCTTACTAAGCTTAAAATCTGTGGTGAGAATAATTAGCAACTTTAGTGCTGTTTCAGGAAACATATGCCCAAATAATGAAATAGATTTTAATTTTTGTTCTCAATTGAATTATGAAGACTACTGAATCTTTACTGTAACTCTAGTGCTTTTCTTTAAAAAAATACACTTGACAGGGGGAGAAGGACAAAACCATGGAAATTCCATCACTGCCATCTCTTAAATTTAGATTGGGAATGAGTGTAGGTATTTCATATGGACATTTTATTTTGTAGTAGGAAACCTTCCTTTCTCAAAGCTAAAACCAATCAGGAAGTGGATATCCCTTGTGCAGACTGCTCCAAATCCCTCAACATAAACTTAATTAAGGTTAATTAGACAACACAGGTTAAAAAAAAAAAATTGTGTCTTTTCCATCTATCTCTCCTTGTTAGCTCAAGAGATGATAGCTGATGTCATTGGCTTTGTCCAGGCAGACTGCACAACAGTCACTGAGGCATAATTCAGAAGCTGAGCCAAATCCTTCTTCATTCTTCTTTTACTGATCTGTGTCTGTGTACAGCAAAAGGTCAGAGAGTGGCAAAGTAATTCTCAGTCCTAATGAAGACCACCTTCTTACTTCAAAAAACACTTAGAATTACAGAATCATCATCTAAAATCTTGCAAACTTTGCATCAGAAGAAGTGTGGCCAGCAGGCTGAGAGGTGATTATGCCACTTTGCTCTGGTAAGACCTCACCTGGGTATTACATCTTTGGTATCCTCAACACAAGAAGAATGTGGACCTGATGGAGCAGGTCCAGAGGAGGGCTGTAAAAACGATCAGGGGGGCTGGAGCACCATTCCTATGAGGACAGGCTGAGGGAGCTGGGGTTATTCGGCCTGGAAAAGGGAAGACTCTCAGAAAACTGCTGGTGGCCTGCCAGTACCTGAAGGGGGCCTGCAGGAATGCTGGAAACTGTTTATGAAGGGTTGTAGCGGTAGGATGAGAGGCAGTGGTTTCAAATTAGAGAAGAGTAGATTTAGGTTGGATGTTAGGAGGAAGTTCTTAACCATGAGGGTAGTGAAATACTGGAACAGGCTGCCCAGGGAGGTAGTTGAGGCCCCATCCTTGGAGACATTCAAGGTGAGGCTTGACAGGGCTCTGGGCAACCTGATCTAATGGAGGATGTCCTTGCTCACTGCAGCAGGGTTGTACTAGATGACCTTTGGAGATCCCTTCCAATCCAGCCCAACCCACTCTGTGATTCTGTAAGAAGTTACTAAACCAAGTTAAGCAAATACACTTTGATTATTTTTTTATCTTCTGATGGAACATAACAGTGCCTGTAAGAGAGTGTCTTTTGTTGTAAAAGACACCAGTTTCCTGGTTTTCTCTAGATCCCAATGTGTAATTTCATATACTTTATTCTTCTGTATTAATATTTATCAGCCCTTTGGCACTGCAGCTTCCACTGTGGCCCACTGCCTGAAATGTGATGCGTGTCAGAGAATCCCAGATTCCAGCATTCGAGAGGCTGTGTCAGGAGAGAGTCCTCGTTACTTTAATGTATCTCCAAAGGGATTCTGACAGGAATAGTGAACATTAAAAAAAGCAGTTAGGAATCAATTACATAGCTTTGCAGAGGGGAACAAAAGGAACAGATATTTCCTCCAGGGACTCGTTACAAAGTTACACTGTGAAATTATTCCTCAACCCTGATTTATTTTTTTTTTCCCCTACTGTGAATATTTTTTACTACATTTGTGAGTTTTGAAAGACAATGTGCAACTATCAAACACATGATTTTTTTCAGTTCTGTAAAATACCAGTCAGTTTGTGGATCTTCCTTTGATGGGAAAAGTTGAACATTTACTACCAATTATCTGTCGTTCTCTTCTTCAGAAAAAAAGTTGAGTGTATGTGGAAATCTTTCTTTAGAATTGTATCCTAAAGCTGTAGAAACCAGCACTTGTATATACCAAATGAAAGTATGAGGTTTCCAAATTTACATCCTCTGGAAATAAAACCTTGCAGTGATTCCCTGTAGTGGTTTGGGTGTTCCCCACCCCCCCACACACTTTAGAAATCACCCAGACTAGACTCAGCTGGCTCTGGAAATATGAATGAAGCTTATATTTACAGCTAGCACAATATATAAGCAGATAGTTACAGTATATACAGTTATAGACAGAAATATACAAGGTAAAAAAGTAATACAGAAACACAACTCCCCTCCCAGAAACCTGAGTCCTCAGGAGGGGCTCCCAACCACCCCTTCATCTTCCCCCTACTCCTCTCAACCTTACCCTAGTCCCAAGGAAGAATGGAGGTTCGGCCAGGGGGGATAGGAAGCAAAGTGGATTAGCCAAAGAAAAATGGAGGGTGAGGTTGGAGAGTTCCAAAGTGTAGGGGGGTGGGGAACACCCAAACTACCACAACATTCTAATAGTTTTGTAGACTGCAGTGTTACTTCCTATTTTCTCCTGAGTGCTCTTAACACCACTTCAAAATCCAGAGAATCACTGCAAAAAGGATGGTTACAACTTAGTGGTGTAAAATGTCAGTTTGAGAAGTTATGCTCCTTACCCCAGTACCACAGGGATCCAGAAGACTCTTGCTTAGATAACTAGAATGTTGCTGCAGCTCTGGAAGAGATAAGGCATGCATTCCTGCTAAAATGAAAATTAACCAGTTCTAAATATTGCTTAGATTCTAATCTGCCAACATTAAAATGAAATTCACATTCAAAAAATTTCATCATCAGGAAAGGTTGTGGTAAGGTGATTTTGTTAGTCTGACATTTGCTGTTGGCTGTTCCTTGCAGCAAAACCTTTTTATTGATTGTTACTCCAAAAATTATACAGGAATGTAAATGCGTTGGTTTCACTTTCTTCCTCTCCTCTCCTCTCCTCTCCTC
>WAAF01007546.1:0-15818 GCA_013400475.1 Tricholaema leucomelas | reverse complement strand
GCCTTCCAGCCAGTTCTTGACCCAGCACAGAGTGAACCTGTCCAAGCCATGAGCTGCCAGCTTGGCCAGGAGCTTGTTGTGGCAGACAGTGTCAAAGGCTTTGCTGAAGTCCAGGTAGACTCCATCCACAGCCTGCCCCACATTCACCGGGCAGGAACCTGATCATAAAAGGAGATCAGGTTGGTCAGGCAGGACCTGCCCTTCCTAAACCCATGCTGGCTGGGCCTGATCCCTTGGCCATCCTGTAAGTGCTTCACTGCTTGTCTTCTGAACCAGCCATTTGTTATTGGTGTTACTTTTCTGAAGTATTAGGAGAATGAAAAAGGTCATCTATGAGGAGAGGCTGAGGGAGCTGGGGGTGTGCAGCCTGGAGAAGAGGAGGCTCAGGGCAGATCTCATTGCTGTCTACAGCTACCTGAAGGGAGATTGTTGCCAGGAGGGGATTGGTCTCTTCTGCCAGGCAACCAGCAATAAAAAAAGGGACACAGTCTCAAGTTGTGCCGGAGGAGGTATAGTCTGGCTGTTAGGAGGAAAGTCTTGACAGAGAGAGTGATTGGCATTGGAATGGGCTGCCCAGGGAGGTGGTGGAGTCACTGTCCCTGGAAGTGGTCAAAAAAAAAGCCTGGATGAAGCACTTAGTGCCATGGTCTAGTTGACTGGACAGGGATGAGTGCTTTGTTGGACTGGATATCTTGGAAGTCTCTTCCAACCTGGCTGGTTCTATGATTCTATGATCTCTGGGATCTGGAAAGCATAAGTAAGTTTCCCTAAGTCAAACTGTACACATGTCATTTTTTTGTCTATATTGCCATTACAAGATTCTGTCAGTTGTCAGAAAAGCCAGAATACAACTTCAATGAGACAACAACCACCATGGTTTTTGTTACAATACTTATATGAAGAATATGAGAATAGGAAAAAAATGAATCTCAAGATGCTATGTACCAATATGACATGTAAGAAAAGGAACAAAAGTGTAAAAAAAATCCACCTGTGGCCCTTGGGGAGCAATGCTTTCTAACTGAGCAGTCTGCAGTTCAGAAGCAGCAGCCTGACTTTCAGACAACTGTTAATTTGCTGCCTTCACCTATGCCCTACCTTTGTGTACATACAAATAACTGAAATAGATGTCATGCTTTGGTGAATCCGTGTGTCTAATCTGTGCATTAGGTATGTGTTAGGCTACACCACCTCTGAGGTGCATTTTAGACTAGGGACTGATGCATGGACTGTTTTTCTGGCTTGGCTGGCCTTTCTCCTTGCAGCATTATTCACCCCTGACTCAAGCTTAAACCATTGAGGTGGTGGAGTCGCCGTCCCTGGAGGTGTTCAAAAAATACCTGTATGAGGCACTTAGTGCCATGGTCTGGTTGATTGGTCAGGGCTGGGTGCTAGGTTGGACTGGATGATCTTGGAGGTCTCTTCCAACCTGGTTGATTCTATGATTCCTACAGAGCCACAAGATGTTGTGTGCACATATCTGATTTTCTGTTCAGCAGCACTCAGTAATTGACTATTCTCTAACACATAAGAAAATCTGACAACATTTGTCTAATCTAATAACAAATGCCACTAGAAATCAATTGCTGCATTACAGATGGCTGGACATATACATTACTCTGACACATGGTAGTAGAAAGATATTTACTGTGTACTTTGTACCTTTTTGTCCCCAGGTTAGCAGATACTTTTCTGGAAAGCCGAATAATTTAACCGGTGTTTAGAGTGCTACACTACTGTCATACAGTGCAACAGTTCATCTATCAAACACATAAAAAGGTATGTACACCATTTAAAAACAGCAATTCCTGTACATAGGTCTACGGGGCCAGATCAGCTACATGCAAGAGTGCTGAAGGAGTTGGTGGACGTGCTTACCAAGCCACTCTTCGTTACCCACCAACAGTCCTGGCTGACCAAGAAGGTCCCAATGGACTGAAGATTAGCAAAGGTGACACCCATCTACAGGAAGGGTTGGAAGGAGGGTCTAGGGAACTTTAGACCCATCTGCCTGACCTTGGTGCCAGCAAAGGTCATGGAACAAATCATCTCGAGCGCCATAACATGCCTGCTATCATAGAATCAGCCAGGTTGGAAGAGACCTCCAAGATCATCCAGTCCAACTGAGCACCCAGCCCTAGCCAGTCAATTAGACCACGGCACTAAGTGCCCCATTCAGGCTTTTCTTGAACACCTCCAGAGACGGTGACTCCACCACCTCCCTGGGCAGCCCATTCCAATGCCAATCACTCTCTCTGTGAAGAACTTCCTCCTAACATCCAGCCTATACTTCCCCTGGCACAATTACAGGTGTGTAATTTACAGGCTCTGTCACCACGGGGTCAGGAAGGGCAGGACCTGCTTATTGGAGTGCATCTCCTGCTATGACAAGGTGACCCACTTGGAGGATGAGGGTGGATGTGGTTTACCTGGACTTCAGTAAAGCTCTTGATACCATTCCCCACAGCCTCCTCAAGAAAAACTGTCTGCCTAAGGGCTGCACAGGCATAAACTGCTGGATCAAACACTGAGTGGGGTTAGATCCAGTTGGCAGCCACTCACAGGTGGTGTTCTCTAGGGTTCAGTTCTGGGGCCACTCTTGGTTAATATCTTTATCAATGACCTTGACAAGCTGATTGAGAGCATCCTCAGTAAGTTGGCAGATGACACCAAGTTAGGTGGGACTGTTGATCTGTTGGAGTGTAGGAAGGCTCTTCAGAGGGACCTAGACAGGCTGGATTGATAGGCTGAGGCCAGTCATAGGAGATTCAACAGGGTCAAGTGCTGAGTCCTGCACCTGGGCTGCAACAAATCCATGCAAGGCTACAGGCCTGGAGCCGAGTGGCTGGAAAACTGCTCAGCAGACAGGGTCCTGGGTTGCTGACTGACAGCCAGTGGAGCACAAGCCAGTAGTGTACCTGGGTAGCCCAGAAGGTCGACAGCATCCTGGCGAGGCTGCACCTTGAGTACTGTGTTCTGTTTTGGGCCCATCACTACATGACGTTCATCAAGGTGCTGGAGCATGTCCAGAGAAGGGCAACAAAGTTCTGAAGAGTAAGTCTTATGAGGAGCAGCTGAGGCAGCAACGTTTGTTTAGTCTGCAGAAAAGAAGGCTGAGGGGAGGATGAGGCCTTGAGCAACCTTGTCTAGTGGCAGGTGTCCCTGCCCATGGCAGGAGAGTTGGAACTAGCTGATCTTTAAGGTCCCTTCCAACCCAAACCATTCTATGAATCTGTGAATCTATGAGACCCTGCCATTCTCTGCAGCTACCTGCAAAGAGGCAGTAGAGAGGAGGGTGCTGGTCTCTTCTCACAACTCATAGAACAAGAAGAAATAGGAGTTATGACAGAGAAGGTTTAGATGAGACATTGAGAAGGTTTAGGTGAGACATTAGAACCATAGAATCATAGAACGGTTTAGGTTGGAAGGGACCTCAAGGATCATCCAGCTCCAACCCCCTGCCACAGGCAGGGACACCTCCCACTAGAGCAGCTCGCCCAAGGCCTCATCCAGCCTGACCTTAAACACCTCCAGGGAGGAAGCATCCACAACCTCCCTGAGCAACCCATTCCAGTGCCTCACCACCCTCACTGTAAAGAACTTCCTCCTAACATCCAGTCTAAATTTCCCCTCTTCCAGCTTAAACCCATTCCCCCTCGTCCTAACATTACTAGACCGTGTAAATAGTCCCTCCCCAGCTTTCCTGTAGGCTCCCTTCAAATACTGGAAAGCCACTATAAGGTCTCCTCGAAGCCTTCTCTTCTCCAGGCTGAAGAGCCCCAACTCTCTCAGCCTGTCCTCATAGCAGAGGTGCTCCAGCCCTCTGATCATCTTCGTGGCTCTCCTTTGGACCCGCTCCAGCAGTTCCATGTCCTTCTTGTATTGGGGGCTCCAGAACTGCACACAGTACTCCAGGTGGGGTCTGACGAGAGCAGAGTAAAGGGGGAGAATCACCTCCCTTGCCCTGCTGGCCACACTTCTCTTGATGCAGCCCAGCACTCGGTTGGCTGTCTGGGCTGCATGTGCACACTGCCGGCTCATGTTGAGCTTCTCGTCGACCCAGACCCCCAGGTCCTTCTCCTCAGGGCTGCTCTCCAGCCATTCATCACCCAGCCTGTATCTGTGCCTGGGATTGCACCGACCCAGGTGCAGGACCTTACACTTGGCCTTGTTAAACGTCATGAGGTTGGCCTGGGCCCACCTCTCCAGCCTGTCCAGGTCCCTCTGAATGGCATCCCTGCCCTCCAGCAAGTCAACTGTGCCACACAGCTTGGTGTCATCTGCAAACTTGCTGAGGGTGCACTCAATTCCTCTGTCCATATCACTGACAAAGATGCTACAGAGCACTGGTCCCAGCACTGACCCCTGAGGAACACCACTTGTCACCGGTCGCCAGGTGGACATTGTGCCATTGATCACCACTCTCTGCATGCCACCATCCAGCCAATTCCTTATCCAGTGAGTGCTCCACACATCCAGTTTGTGCTTTTCCAGTTTGGTGACCAGGATGTCATGTGGGACAGAGTCGAATGCCTTACTCAGGTCTAGGAGAAACTTCTTAGGAGAAACTTCTGCACCAGAAGTGTTATCAAAGACTGGACCAGGCTGCCTAGGGAAGACGCTGAATCACCATCTCTGGACATACTTAAACGCAGTCTAGATATGATGCTGGAGGATACAGTGCAGTGGTTTTCCAACCTTGGTGATTGTATGGCCCTGTAGTGGCTCTTGTTAAGAGATAAAGGTTGGACTTGACAATCTTAAAGGTCTTTTCCACCCACAGTGCTTCTGTGACTCTGTGATATTTTGAGATAATGTAAATGTGTGCAACTGCATCCTCACAAAAACACTTCATGGTCAGAGAAAATCTCTCCATCGGTGGGAGATAAAGGCCAGGAACTGTGGTCATGAACTTGCTATTGTCAAATTTTATGCCTCTGTTCTTTTACTTCACCTGTCAAGTCCTGTAATCCACAAAACCTTTTAGTGTCCACAACACCTTGTGGAAAAGAGTCACTTGTTTCAGTTGCTTTCCAAACCCCATTTTCATAGAATCAGTCAGGGTTGGAACGGACCACAAGGATCATCCAATTCCAACCCCATTGCCATGCCCAGGGGCACCCTACCCTATAGCAGGCTGCCCACAGCCTCAGCCAGCCTGGCCTTAAACACCTCCAGCAATGGGGCCTCAACCACCTCCCTGGGCAACCCATTCCAGCCTCTCACCACTCTCATACTCAATAAATTCCTCCTCACCTCCAGGCTGACTCTCCTCACCTCCAGCTTTGCTCCATTCCCCCCAGTCCTGTCACTCCCTGACAGCCTAAAAAAATCCCTCCCCAGATTTTTTGTGGGCCCACTTCAGATCCTGGAAGGCCACAAGAAGGTCACCTGGTGGCTTCCTCTTCTGCAGACTTAACAGCCCCAACTCTTTCAGTCTGTCCTCACAGGCATCATAGAATCAACCAGGTTGGAAGAGACCTCCAAGATCATCCAGTCCAACCTATCAACCATGCTTCAGCCCTCTGATCATTCTTGTGGCTCTTCTCTGGACACACTCCAGCATGTCCACATCCCTCTTGTAACAGGGGCTCCACAACTGGATGCAGTACTCCAGGTGGGGTCTCAGCAGAGTGGAGTCGAGGGGGTGAATCACCTCTGTCTCCATGCTGGCCACACTTCTCCTGACGCAGCCCAGGATCTGGTTGGCCCTCTGAGCTGCAATCCTTGTTTTGAACCTATCCCAGGTGAAGAATTACAGATCACAGTTAGGACTTGAGCTATTTCATCCTGGAATTCTTTTGCCAGTCTTGAGAACACACACATTTTTTCTGATTGCATGACCAAATTAATTTAAGTAACAAGTTTCAGCTAAGAAAATCTCTGCATTGCTCAACAGCTTTTCTTACTCTCTTCATTCTTCCCACAATAATTAGAAAACACTCCTACTCTCAGAAAGCCTGGCAGTAATTTAATAAGGAAACAGAGAGTTTTACAAACTAGGTTTGGATTCTGTGAGTTAGGAATTTGTAGCACAATAAACAGTAAAGAACAGTCCAAGGTGCACTTTGATAGTGAGCAGCCAAACACAAGAACACGATCTATTGGAAGTAGAGGTGAGCACAAAAAATTCACTACATAGTTTAAAGATGGGGTGTTTGATGCATGAACCATGCTGTAGGTGAGTATTTAAGAGTGCATCTAATTATTTTCTCTCATTTTTTAATTCTCCCATTTATTTCAGCAAAAGTAAGGTCTGACATTTCTTTTTTCCAGTGCTAGGTAGGTGGAATGGAAATCAGCTGATGTACAGCGGTACAAATCAGAACATACTGGCCACACTGTTCCTGGTACAGTAACAGTGTGGCCAGCAGGACGAGGGAGGTTATTCTTCCCCTGTACTCAGCACTGCTCAGGCCACACCTTGAGAACTGTGCCCAGTTCTGGGCTCCTCAATTCAAGAGAGATGTTTAGGTGCTTGAAGGTGTCCAGAGAAGGGCAACAAAGCTGGTGAGGGCCATGGGNGCATTTAGTGCCATGGTCTCATGACTGGATAGGGCTGGGTGCTAGGTTGGCCTGGATGATCTTGGAGGTCTCTTCCAACCTGGTTGATTCTATGATTCTGTTCTCTGATAATAAAGTTTAATGTCTCTTGAGTGGAACTGGAAAATCAACCCTATAGCCCTGTGCTGTATTAAGCAAAAATACTTTCGAGTTCTCATGGTACCTTGGTACTGTTGTAGTAGGGACATGAAAGTACACAGGAAGGACCAGGTTTGCAGGCAGAGGTACCAATCCCCACCTGGCTACAACCTCCCTTCAGCTAGTTGCAGATAGCAATGAGGTCAGCCCTGAGCTTCCTCTTCTCCAGGCCACACACCCCCAGCTCCCTCAGCCTCCCCTCAGAGGGCTGTGCTCCAGGCCCCTCATCAGCTTTGCCACCCTTCTCTGGACACCTTCCAGCACCTCAACATCTCTCTTGAATTCAGGATCCTAGAACTGGACACAGCACTCAAGATGTGGTCTGAGCAGTGTTGAGTACAGAAGAATAACCTCCCTTGTTCTACTGGCCACGGTGCTACTGATACAGGGAAGGATGCGAGAGTTTGCATAAGTAGTTCCTGCAAAACAAAAGTAAATACCTAGAGGGTATAAAACAGAAGAGGATATAAAACAAAAGTAAATACCTAGAGGATAGAACCATGAACTCCACTGTTGTCATAATCAAATGTCAGTCTTAACTCCCTAGCTAGTTTCTCTTACAGTACATATGTCCACGTAACAAGCAAACGTGGAAGCAATTAAGTCCCCAAGGTATGGTAGCGATGCAAAAAGGAGATCGGTCATTGCCAATTTAAAACATATTTTATGCTATGACTACTCTAACATTTATAGTAAGTGATCACAGGACACAGTAGTCAGAAAGGCATGTAAATAGGTAAAGACCTAAGTCTTTGTAAATGGTTAGAAAAAAGTTGCCCAGTCTGAAAAAATCTCCAGAAGGAATGGTGTATCATCTCTCTAAATGGCCAGCCTCTATTTTAACACACTTGGTGTATTTTGCCTTTTCTGTTGTTTTCACCTGCCTCAGCCTGTTGGAGGTCTCCTGTGATAATTTCATTTTTTTGCCTTTGTGTGTACATGGCTACGTGCAACACTTCTTGAGAACGAGGTATGGGTTTGCTATAAAATGCAGAAAGATGGAGGGGTATGACCACACTAGGAAGCCAATCTAATGAGAGACCTCAAGGAAATAAAAAAGGAGCAAATCTGTTTTCTCCAGGCAATTAACAGACTATGATTTCTCAAGCAGAATTAATCTTAGTGCTTGATTTACTTTGACTTTTTTATCTTGCATATTCAGCCAGATTACAACCACGAATAACATCAACGTTTCTCGATGCAACAGCAAAAAAAACCCACGTTGAAACAAAGAAAACCCCAAAATCTTCAATATGAGGGTGCAGAAATACAGTAGTATTCACATGAAACTGTAAGAGAGAGGGTAGAGACAGGAGGTGTTTTCACAGCGAGGGACTTAAACTGTTTAGCCTGTTCAATTGTGGGATCAGCCACGATAAGAGAGAGCCTCTTAGGAGAATGACAGAAAGTAATCCTCAATGATGTGGGAACGCACCCTTTGGCACATTTAGCTTTGTCCTTCTTGCCTAAGGACTCCAGCTACTGTATTCTTCTGAGTCATATATACTGACTCTGAAAAGGCTGCTTGATGGTCTGCAAATACTCGCTGAGACAAAGGATGACATCTGTGACAGAGGTCTATGCTCATTCTGCCACAGAGAGAAAATGCTGGAAGCAGAGGTCCTGAGCTGAAGAACAATAGGATTGTACATTTTGCCCTTTCAAAAGGAGATCTCATAAATTCCTCAGTTTGAAGGACTTTACATAAAAAAGAGTAGAAGATTGGAGGAAGAAGGTGTGCTAGTTTGAAGCTAGCTAGAATGTTTTGGTGAGAAGAATTAGATTACAGGCTGTGAAAGAAAAACAATGGTGATGTCTACTTCACTCATAGGCTTGCTGAGATGTGTAAGAACAAAAAGCAAAAACATAGATAATTGCTTCTGCTGCTGGCGAGCTTGGAGCTCCATCTCTCTCTAACCTCATCCTCTGTTTCTTTGACTAATCCACTCTATTTCCTAACCCTCTGGCCGAACCTCCATTCTTCCTTGGGACTGGGGTAAGGTTGAGAGGGGTAGGGGGAAGGTGAGGGGGTGGTTGGGACCCTCTCCTGGGGACTCAGGTTTCTGGGAGGGCTGTTGTGTTTCTGTATTACCTTTTTACCTTGTCTATTTCTGTCTATAACTGTATATACTGTAAATATCTGCTTGTATATTCTGCTAGCTGTAAATAGAAGCTTCATTCAAATTTCCAGAGCTGGCTGAGTCTAGTCTGGGTGATTTTCTTAAGTGTGGGGGGGCGGGGAACACCCAAACCATCACAGAAGGGCATCTAGTAAACCCATGTCAATGTTAGTTCTCTAATGCACTGAAGACTTTCACACTATTTGGCAGTGAAAAGAGAAAAATAACTACTCAAATAGTGACTCAGTATAGCGACTTCCAGTTTCTGTGAGCTTAGCCACAAACAGAATGCAACAGTTATATTTTTAGCGCATAAATCTAAGCTGGATGGAGAAGAAGAAGCCAAATAGATATGATTCTATGACTCTATGAAATGTATGATTCTATGAAATGCTAGATGTCCAGGATTTGGCTATGAATTAATTGTGTCTAGCCTTGAGCTCTGTGGTAAAGGGTTGGACTTGATGATCTGTGAGGTCTCTTCCAACCTTGGTGATACTGTGAGACTGTGTGATACTGTGTTCACAATAATCTGAAAGAGGCCATGCTTGGGATAGCCAGCTGAAACAGTCAGTGTGGTATCTGTATCAGCAATGTCACGGCCACTACAAGAAGGAGGCGGGGAGGTGGGGCATGATTATATCTTGAGTAGCAGCACATTTGTATGATGGCAGGTTTTGGTGCTTTGCTGGCAGAGCACTGGCTGCGTGGGGTGAGCACACAGCATTTTATATTACTTGTTCTATATATCAGTTTTCACTACGTTGTTCACTTGTTCTTTGTATTGTCTTATAAAACTCTCCTTATCGCAACGTAAGTATTTTGCTCCCAGTTCTGCCTTCCCTCTTAGAATCATAGAACCATAGAGTCAACCAGGGTGGAAGAGACCTCCAAGATCATCCAGGCCAACCTAGCACCAAGCCCTGTCCAATCAACCAGACCATGGCAATAAGTGCCTCATCCAGGCTTTGCTTCAACACCTGCAGCATTGGCAACTCCACCACCTCCCTGGGCAGCCCATTCCAATGCCAATCACTCTCTCTGACAACAACTTCCTCCTAACATCCAGCCTAGACCTCCCCTGGCACAACTTGAGACTTTGTTCCCTTCTTCTGTTGCTGACTGCCTGGGAGAAGAGCCCAACCCCACCTGGCTACAGCCTCCCTTCAGGTAGCTGTAGACAGCAATGAGCTCTGCCCTGAGCCTCCTCTTCTGCAGGCTGCACACCCCCAGCTCCCTCTGTCTCTCCTCACAGGGCTGTGTTCCAGGCCCCTCACCAGCTTTGTCGCCCTTCTCTGGACACCTTCCAGCACCTCAACATCTCTCTTGAATTGAGGAGCCCAGAACTGGACACAGCACTCAAGGTGTGGCCTGACCAGTGCTGAGTGTAGGGGCACAATAACCTCCCTCGTCCTGCTGGCCACACTGTTCCTGATACAGGCCAGGATAGCACTGGCTCCTCTGGGCACCCGGGCACACTGCTGCCTCATGTTCAGCTACTCTCTACCAGGACTTCCAGGTCCCTTTCTCCCTGGCTATTCTCCAGCCACTCTGCCCCCAGCCTGTAGTACAGCTTGGGACTGTTGTGGCCAAAGTGCAGAACCTTGCACTTGGCTTTGTTAAATCTTATCCAATTGGCCTCCAAACACCTTGTACAAGTGGCTGCAGTGAGGCCTGAACCCATGACACTGGAAGATAAAAACCACTCACAAAAGTTAAATTTTAGGCATACAAACTGAAAATGAAAGACAATTGTCATTGAAAGTTTTGGATTTCAGTGTAAAACCTCTGGTGTGTAACTCAGGGAGAGAGCTACTTGACTGCTCACCAAAATAAATCAAAGATAACAGGCAATAAAACCAAATACTGTTACAATATTCCCCTAAAAGGAAGAAGACTGAAATACAACACAGAGACGAAACAGTCAATGTGCACCAGCACTGATCTTTCAATTGTTTCTTACTTTTCAGATACGTTATTTTCAAAGTCTATCTTTCTTAGCTGGAGAAAGCCATCTTCACTCACCAGTTCTGCCTTCTTTTAGCCACAGCAAGTTTTGATCTATAGAACAAATACTAATACAGATATTATATACCAAAAGTTTCTCTAAAGACCTAAAGCTAGTGAGGCAGCACCTCAAATACTCTGTTAGGTTTTGGGACCCTCACTACAAGAAAGGCACTGAAGTGCTGGAGCACATCCAAAGAATAGCAACAAAGCTGATGATGGGTCTAGAGAGTAAGTCTTATGAGTAGTAGCGGAGGGAACTGGGGTTGTGTGCCTGGAGAAAACGATGCTCAGGGAAGACAGCTGCTCTCTACACAACTACCTCATTGCTGTCTACAACTACCTGAAGGGAGGCTGTAGCCAGGTGGGGGTTGGTCTCTTCTGCCAGGCAGCCAGCAACAGAACAAGGGGACAGAGTCTCAAGTTGTGTTGGGAGAGGTCTAGGCTGGATGTTAGAAGGAAGTTGTTGGCAGAGAGAGTGATCGGCATTGGAATGGGCTGCCCAGGGAGGTGGTGGAGTCACCATCCCTGGAGGTGTTCAGGAAAAGACTGGATGAGGCACTTAGTGCCATGGTCTGTTTGATTGTTTAGGGCTGGGTGCTAGGTTGGACTGGATGATCTTGGATGTCTCTTCCAACCTAGCTGATTCTATTCTATTCTATTCTACCTGAAAGGATGTTGTAGTGAGGTGGGTGTCAGCCTCTTTTCTCAAGTAATATAGAAATGAGAGGAAATGGCAAGCTGTGCCAGGACATTTTTAAGCNCTGGAGAAAGCCATCTTCACTCACCAGTTCTGCCTTCTTTTAGCCACAGCAAGTTTTGATCTATAGAACAAATACTAATACAGATATTATATACCAAAAGTTTCTCTAAAGACCTAAAGCTAGTGAGGCAGCACCTCAAATACTCTGTTAGGTTTTGGGACCCTCACTACAAGAAAGGCACTGAAGTGCTGGAGCACATCCAAAGAATAGCAACAAAGCTGATGATGGGTCTAGAGAGTAAGTCTTATGAGTAGTAGCGGAGGGAACTGGGGTTGTGTGCCTGGAGAAAACGATGCTCAGGGAAGACAGCTGCTCTCTACACAACTACCTCATTGCTGTCTACAACTACCTGAAGGGAGGCTGTAGCCAGGTGGGGGTTGGTCTCTTCTGCCAGGCAGCCAGCAACAGAACAAGGGGACAGAGTCTCAAGTTGTGTTGGGAGAGGTCTAGGCTGGATGTTAGAAGGNTCAGCCTCTTTTCTCAAGTAATATAGAAATGAGAGGAAATGGCAAGCTGTGCCAGGACATTTTTAAGCTGGATATTAGGAAAAAAAGTCTTCACCAAAAGGATTGTCAAGCACTGGAACAGGCCTCCCAGGGAAGTGGCTGAGTCATCCACCATCACTGGAGGTGTTTCAAAGGCATGTAGATGTGCTCAGAGGTAGAGCTTTGTGGTGGACTTGCTAGTGTTAATTTTACAATTGGACTCAATGATCATAAAGGTCTTTTCAAACCTAAATGATTCTGTGATTCATAAGCACGTGGACAGCCGTATCTATGGTTCTTGCCAAACTGAATCTGACCACCAGCAAGCAACATGTTTTTGAGATGGTGATCAGCCAATGTGATTACACAGGAGTAATCAATTTAGTGCCAAGTACAGTGGAACAATGTTGGATCTGCTGGCACTGCTGATGGGGAAAAAAAACAAGTTGGACAGTTGAGAGTATGAAGCTGAATATGGCAGGACAATACGAATACAGGCTGCGACAGTATCTCCATTTTACAACCTCAAGCTTGTGCAGACTTGGTATCTAATTATGCCCAAATACATTTGTACATGAATGTTCAAGGCAGCTCTGGGAATAGTGTTTGCTGTTAATGGCTTCTGCAGTGGTCAGTGGAAGCACACACTGCATTTTGTCAAGGGGGGCTAAATCTTCACCAACAGAGAAGGTTGGACACCCATGGAAGAAACTGCAAGGAGGGTTAATGCAATTAATTCAAGGTCCAGATTAACCTTCCAGATGTGCAGCCACACGTAACAGAATCACAAGTATCTTAGCAAAGAGAAGAAAGTATTTTAAGCCATTTTCAAGACCGTGATGGTTTGGGTGTTCCCTGGCCCCCCTACACTTTGGATAATCACCCAGACTAGACTCAGCTGGCTCTGGAAATGGAATGAAGCTTTATATTTACAGATTAGCACAATGGACAAGGAGATGTCTACAATATATACAGAAATAGACAAGGTAAAAGGTAATACAGAAACACAACAGCCCTCCCAGAAACCTGAGTCCCCAGGAGGGGCTCTCAAGCACCCTTCCACCCTTCCTCCCACCCCTCTACCCTACTCTAGATCTTGCCTTATGTTTAAGGTAGTTTGGAGGGTCGGCCAAGGGAGTTAAGAAGCAGAAGGTTAGTCACACAGATGGAAGGTTAGGTTAGAGAGAGAAAGTCAGCCCAAAGCCCAGAGAGAGAGCGACTCTGTTATCTATGTTTATGTTCTTGTTATACATCTCAGCAAGCCTATGAGTGCAGTAGGCACCACCACTGCTTCCTTTTCACAGCCTGTAATCTAGTTCTTCTCACCGAAACATTCTAGCTAGCTTCAAACTAGCACAAGGACTGTTATTTTTGAATTGAAAACAAGATTGAAAAGCATGCTTTCATACATAACCTATATGCATTTATGTTACTTTGCTGAACTCTGAAACGATACAATACTTTTGTTAAAAAGTCCATTACTGGAAGTATCTTAGATTTTTAAAGACTGTGAATTTTGATGCAGCGGCTAACAGACTGCTCTGTTTCCTATTATGCTGATTGTTGCTCTGGTCCCGCAGCACAGCATGAAGTTACACACTGCCATGTGCTACAACGAGTCTATACAATCAGGGAAGGACAGACTGTCAGCTACAGTTTCGCATTTTTCTGTGTTCATCAGCATGTATCACTCCACAGCTCAACATAAATTAACTTTAACACAGGATTTGGTGTCTGTTAAGATAACATTTAATTTGCTCCAATGCGGTTTTATTGTTCTGCTTTGGAAGACAGAGTTAGAGAAAAGTGATGTAACTTCCCGTTAATTCCATTATGACTAATGAAACTGAAGTTGTTCATATAAATCAATACAAGTGGATGCTGAGCATGACTATGAACGACAGGGAGAAACAAAGATAATTTTGAAAGGTTCCATACTGTGAATCATCACATGCATGACAAATAATTAAACAATGTCTTTCAGAGGGGAATAATTTTGAAGATCCTCCCAATTTGTGTTGTGAATGTTGCAGCAGGATAAGTAGAGGTGCCCAAGAGACAACAAAAAAAAGAAAAAAAAGAGAGATTGAATCTTTTATTTCTTAAAGAATATTTCACTGCAGTCATCACTCCCCCTTTAGATAATGACACTAACACTGCATGTGCAAGATGTTTGTAGCAGAATGCTTACAAAATCTTCCCTTAGAATACAATTAGACTATCATCAGACAGGTTAGTTTCAACCTACTGAAGATGGCCTCCAAGCTGGTGACACATGGGTCTGATGGGTGGACCATGAGATGGATAAAGAACTGGCTTGAGGGCCGCACCCAAAGAGTGGCTGTCAGGGGGTCCATGCCCAAGTGGAGGCCAATGGCAAGTGGAGTCCCTCAGGGATCAGTCCTGGGACCAGTCTTGTTCAACAGCTTTGTCAGTGACAATGGACAGAGGCATTGAGTGCACCCTCAGCAAGTCTGCTGACAATACCAAGCTGTGTGGTGCAGCAGACAGGCTGGAGGGAAGGGATCCATCCAGAGGGACCTGCACAGGCTGCAGAGGTGNCTGGAGTACTGCATTGAGTTCTGCAGCCCCCATTACAAGGGGGATGTGGAGATGCTGGAGTGTGTCCAGTGAAGGGCCAGGAGGATGCTCAGTGGGCTGCAGCAGCTCTGCTGTGAGGACAGACTGAAAGAGTTGGGGCTGTGCAGGCTGGAGCAGAGGAGGCTCCCAGGTGACCTTCTTGTGGCCTTCCAGGATCTGCAGGGGGCCTACAAAAAAGTTGGGGAGGGACTTTTTAGGCTGTCAGGGAGTGCCAGGACTGGGGGGAATGGAGCAAAGCTGGAGGTGGGGACAGTCAGCCTGGAGGTGAGGAGGAAGTTGTTCAGCATGAGAGTGGTGAGAGGCTGGAGAGGGGTTGCTGAGGGAGGTGGTTGAGGCCCCATGGCTGGAGGTGTTTAAGGCCAGGCTGGCTGAGGCTGTGGCCAGCCTGCTCTAGGGTAGGGTGTCCCTGGCCATGGCAGGCGGGGTTGGAACTGGCTGATCCTTGTGGTCCCTTCCAACCCTGACTGATTCTATGATTCTATGAATTTCCAGCATTAGTCAGCTCCCCTGTATAATGAATAGAAAGGAATTGCATAGAATTAGTTGAATGTAACCATTTAAGGAACTCTTTAAACAATAATCAGCATGGTGAAATGCAGAAAATAAATGTTTGCTCCTATGGGCTTAAAAAATACCTGTTTTCTGTGGTATTTCTCCAGTGCATTTTCACATTCGTACATCTAATGTATTCCCTTAATAATAAAGGCCATTTTCTTGGGAATTACAAGGGGAAGAAACTGAGCACAGTAGAAGCTTTTTAACATTCCAGATTTACAGTACACATGTCCTTTTAAACAAAATAAAACCACCAGTCACGCTGCTTGCTAAGGTGACTGCTTATCCTAGTTGCTCACTGGGCATGCATTTTCCTTCTGGCAGCTTAATATAAACATGGGAAGTTTTCCCCTTTTATGCTGTTATGTAACGATGCAATAGCTTCCATAACAATTTCATTCAGGAACACCTTGCTCAAAACAAACAAACAAACAAACAAACAAACAGGCAAGCTTTTATTTAAGGAGAAAACTATTAATTTGTTTATTATAGACATTCCCTAGGTGAAGAATCGTCATGAAGACAGTCAACACATCAATCACAGAATCAGTTGGGGTTACAAGGGACCACAAGGATCAGCCAGT
>WAAF01007545.1:302-208367 GCA_013400475.1 Tricholaema leucomelas | reverse complement strand
GGTTGCACCAACCACGGAGCCACATATTAAATTAATTTAGATAGATCCCATGTTTATATCAATTTCTTAGTGTTCTCTTATTACAGTACTCAAAAAGGATGTTTCCAAAAGTCACTCATGTTGTAGGATATCAGGTAGTGGCAGGACTAAGGGGAATGGAGCAAAGCTGGAGGTGGGGAGATTCAGATTGGGTGTGAAGAGGAAGTTGTTGATCATGAGAATGGTGAGGGGCTGGAACGGGTTGTTCAGGGAGATGGTTGAGGCCCCATGGCTGGAGGTGTTTAAGGCCAGGCTGGATGAGGCTGTGGGCAGCCTGATCTAGGGTAGGGTGTCCCTGCCGATGGCAGGGGGGCTGGAACTAGATGATCTCTGTGATCCCGTCCAACCTTGACTGATTCTGTGATTCTGTGTTGACTTGTACTGTTGCTTCTCTTGTTTAGTGTCTTCTTGGAAATGTGACAGATAAAATCCAGAAATTTGTTTGGATTCTTTATTTGCTTACTTGTTTCGTTTTGGTTTGCTTTTCTTTGTTTTGTTGTTTTATTTTCTGAATATTGGTTATAATTAAACTAACAGGACAGTGTTGCTCTGAACATTACTCAGAAGACAAGTGGTCATTTTAATCATGGCATTGCCATGGTCATTTTGGCCACAACAACCCCAGGCCGTGCTACAGGCTGGGAACAGAGTGGCTGCAGAGCAGCCAGGCAGAAAGAGACTTGACGGTTCTGCTAAATAGTAGCTGAACATGAGGCAGCAGTGTTCCCAGGTGTTGAGGAGAGCCAATGGCATCCTGGCCTGGATCAGGAAGAGTGTGGACAGTAGGACAAGGGAGGTTACTCTGCCCCTGTACTCACCACTGGTCAGGCCACACCTTGAGTGCTGTGTCCAGTTCTGGGCTCATGAATTCAAGAGAGATGTTGAGATAATGAAACACATCCAGAGAATGGTGACAAAGCTGGTGAGGGACCTGGAACACAGCCCTGTGAGGAGAGGCTGAGGGAGATGAGGGTGTGCAGCCTGCAGAAGAGGAGGCTCAGGTCAGACCTCATTGCTGTCTACAACTACCTGAAGGGAGGTTGTAGCGAGGTGGGGGTTGGTCTCTTCTGCCAGGCAACCAGCAATAGAACAAGGGGACACAGTCTCAAGTTGTGCCAAGGGCGGTATAGACTTGATAGGAGGAAGTTCTTTCCAGAGGGAGTGATTGGAATAGGCTGCCCAGGGAGGTGGTGGAGTCACCGTCTCTGGAGATGTTCAAAAAAAGACTGAATGAGGCTTTTAGTGCTATGGTCTAGTTGATTGGACAGGGCTGGGTGATGTGGTTGGACTGGATGAGCTTGGAGATTTTTTCCAGCCTGATTGATTCTATGATTCTATGATTTTCAGTCTGTTGTATGCTATGAGTACTGAGAATACAGAATATAGAAGAATATCAAGTAATAGATTAATGTTTGAGGGAGAGGCATTTGGTTTTGAGAAGATTTGAGTAACTTGGTGACTTGATTTTCTTTTTTGGCACGGTATGATATATAAGAGTTGTGTGTATTTATATTATATTAATGTAATACTTTAATAGAGAAACCATCCATCACTGTGAATATAAAATGCATCAGCCTGTAGTTTTAGCATGAAATCTCTCAGTATGAATATTACAGGTTTTAATTTTTATTGACTCAGAAAGCTCAGTACAAGACTTTCAAGGATATTTCATGATTTGTCATTATGGTTATCTTCAGCTGTAATTATGCAAACTCCAGCCAGTAGAAAGTGAACCAGCCAGTAGTTTAGAGGAAGAAAGATTAAACTGTAGGATTAGCTAGACTGGATCACTGAAACAATCATATTAATAGGTACTGCCTCACCTGAAGATCATTTCAGCCTTTTCAAGGGTTTTACTGGATTTTGTATCTGTTCTCAGAAATGCAGACTATCAATTTTTCCTGAGAGATTTTAAAACACACACAAAACATTTAATCCAATCAAGGCTTTGCTAAGAGCAGGATACGTAACAGAGAGGCAGATATGATGTGATTTCTAATCTGTTTCCTTAGAAAATGATCCAGCACTCCAATCTTGACAGTCTTTTAAATAAGTACCTCTAAGGAGGCAGACAGACACTATTTACCAATGCAAATTACAATATANCCAACCCCCACCTGGCTACAGCCTCCCTTCAGGTACTTGTAGACAGCAATAAGGTCACCCCTGAGCCTCCTCTTCTGCAGGCTGCACACCCTCATCTCCCTCAGCCTCTCCTCACAGGCATGTGTTCCAGCTTTGTCACCATTCTCTGGACATATTCCAGTATCTCAACATTTCTCTTGAATTGAGGAGGCCAGAACTGGACACAGCACTCAAGTGTGGCCTGACCAGTGCTGAGTACAGGGCAAGAATAACCTCCCTTGTCCTACTGGCCACACTGTTCCTGATCCATCTCAGGATGCCATTGGCTCTTCTGGCCACCTGGGCACACTGCTGGCTCATGTTCAGCCTACTCTCTGCCAGCACCCCCAAGGTGCCTTTCTGCCTGGCTGCTCTCAGCCACTCTGTTTAATATTTTTATAAGTAGTCAGGTAACTTGACAGCAACAGTGGGTAGGTCAGATATATGTGGACATTCCATCTGCTTTTTATTTTCACGTGAATACTATAATTTTGTAGTTGAAGGAATAAGTAATTTCTTTTTTTTTTTCCTTACAACTAAGTTTTTTGGTGATGGTGGTTTACTTTCTTTCTCTCTCTCTCTCTCTCTCTTCCTTCTTTCTCTCTTTCCCTTCCTTCCTTCCTTCCTTCCTCCCTTCCTTCCTTCCTTCCTTCCTTCCTTCCTTCCTTCCTTCCTTCCTTCCTTCCTTCCTTCCTTCCTTCCTTCCTTCGGTCTATAGTGATATTTACATTGAAGTATTCCTTTCAGATAAAATCCAACTTCTCCAGCATGACCATTTATTTCAGTTAGATCTTTTTAAAAAGTATTTTTCCACTTCTAGTAATAGTGTTTCAGTTTTTGTTTATTGCAGTGAAATCTCTACTGTTATTTTGTCTGCTCTGTAAATATTTACAGCTTTAGGCAGAGGTGAGGTTATTTTGCTAGGGACTCTGGCAGCTTCGTAAAAGACTACAGCAGGGGAAAAGCAGCTGTTTATTTAAAATCTGCATTTTACATAAAATGTACTTCAGGCACCATGCCATGGGAAAGGATCTTTCAGTGTTTTTAAAAAATGAGACATAGGCACAACTTAAAACAGCAGGCAATTATGCCAAACCTATGTTCTTCCCTTATGTATTCATTGATCTTAAAAATATATATTCTAAAGGAGAAGACAATCTTATCTGTCAGCAACACAAAACAAGGTGTGCTGCAAAACATGTAATGCAAAAGTCATGTAATTTATCACTCAAGAAACACTGGTCCCTTTGGAACCTTCAGTTGCAGAAAGTGCTCTATGTTCTTGAGACAAGAGTTGTTAAAAGAAGTTTGTTTTCACATAATTATGGAAACTGTAGAGACAATACTGCAACACAGTGGAAGGAATAAACTTTGTTCTACAAACACATTTACAAAGCTAACAAACAAATAGGGAATAAAAAAGTGATGAGCAAAAAAACTGAAGTCTGAATGCTAAAAAGCTAAAAGTGAGGTCCAGGGTATTAAGATGTGAAACCTTTTAGCACGAGTCAAAATCTGCTCACATTGTCAATGACCTCAGGAGTTTATAAGACAAAATTATATTTTTGTTATCACAGACACAGAGTTTTAGTTCAGAATATTTTCTTTCTGCCTTCACCCTGGACTCCTCCAAATCTGAAGATTAGTTTGTTTAGCCAATTCATTACTATAAATTAATCTGAGTTTCATGCTGTACTATTTTATAACGACCACAATCCTGCACTACTAGTTGTGTTAACAAGCATCACAGGGTGAAGAAGGGACAAAGCTCATTTAATTTCAAGCTGCACAGCAATTAACCATTACTCTAAACTAGTAACAGACTCCCCAGGGAATTGCTTGAATCACTATCCCTGGAGGTGTTTAAAAGTTGCAGAGATGTGCTAAGTTACACGTTAGCACCAGCAGTGGTAGTTAGATAATGTCTATGCTTGATGATCTTAAAGGTTTTTTCCAACTGAAATGATGCTACAGTTCTAGGAATTGAAATAAAACTGGGGAAATAAAGAAAGAAAAGGGAAGAAGGGAAGAAATAAAATTTTGCAGATCATCAGTTTTGTTTTCCCTCCCCAGGGAAAAGAGAGAAAAGAAAGTTCAAGCTTGAGGGGTTTTTTTTTTGGTTGGTTGGTTTGAGGTTTTTGGTTGGTTGGTTTTGGTTTTGTTTGTTGATTGTGTTTGGGCTTTTGTTTGTTTGTTTTTCCAGAAAAAAAAAAAATTCTTCTGGACAAGGCTTTGATTTTTCCTTTTTTTTTTTTTTTTTTTTTTTTTAAGATGTCATATTCTATCAAAAATTGATTTAATGGAAACCTCCTAAGCTAGGGTGAACAAGGGGACACAGTCTCAACTTGTGCCGGGAGAGGTCTAGGCTGGATGTTAGGAGGAAGTTGTTGGCAGAGAGAGTGATTGGCATTGGAATGGGCTGCCCAGGGAGGTGGTGGAGTCACCGTCCCTGGAGGTGTTCAAGACAAGCCTGGCTGAGGCACTTAGTGCCATGGTCTAGTTGATTGGCTAGGGCTGGGGTCTAGGTTGGACTGGATGATCTTGGAGGTCTCTTCCAGCCTGATTGATTCTATGGTATCCCCACTGCTGCAAAGTGATTGAATTCCAGACAAAATTCACTATTTTCTGCTTTTATTATTCTGATCAAGAATCTGGTACATATTCAGAACAAGGGTTTCTTGAAAATTAATTTTCAATTTAACTCATTGTAGACACATAAAAATGACAAATCAGTGTGGATACCTTAGGTAAATTTTTGTTTTTTAAAGTGGGTCTTTAAGCAAGTATACATTGAGTATTATTTATCAGAGCAAATCTTTTCAGTTCTAACAAGAAAACCCTGACCAGTACAGCACTAATTGCATTGCCTAGGCACATTGAGTAGGGATTTCATTTCACACATCACAAATTATCCACACAACCTTGTCACAGTAATATTTCATACATAACTTTTTTTTTCTAGTAAAGTCTAATCTTCCTATTTTAGTTTCAGGGTCCACTACTCTGAAACAAAGCTCAACTAAATCTTAATAATGATAATAATAAAAAAGAACCAAAATTTAAAAAAAAAAAATTAGATTAAATTAAATTAAATGAAAAACAGAAAAGCTTCTGTAGTTTCTCTCAGGCCATTGTCCCTGAACTTGCTGAAAGTTTCTGCAACCTCAGCTGGACAGTAAGGACAGGACTCTGTTAATCATCAGCTGAAAAGTGTTGCTGATACAGCATAGTCAAGGTGAAGGAAATTAGGTGTAGTAAGACACAGGATATTTAAGGTTAAGCAATTGGTAGAGCATTCAATAAGATTTTTTTTCTCATTGCTGTTGTAGAAATGCTGTATTTGAAAAGTTAGATTTCCTTTTGTATATTTATATATATAATTTATATATATAAATTATATAAATATATAAATTTTTTTTAATTCAAAGACAAAGTTATTTTTTGTGTTTTCTCCTGAACAGGTTTTGGATGGTTGTTAATTTTTCTCTAATGGTTTCACACACTTGTTTTACCTAACAGTGAGGCATTTCAATATTTCAAGTAGCAGTGTTATGAGAGTAGGGGAAATTCTCCTTTTCCAGACACGTTACTTCATTAACTGTGTCACAAAGATCTTAGGATGCCCTCCTGAAGCACTTTTACAGGTCACTGTCAAAGTCAAAATATTAGTTGGTCCATTGGCCTGTTATGGTGTATGCTTCTGTATATTGCTTTTCACCTCTGGCTCTCCAAGAGGAGCACAATAATATGAAATAATGCAACCCCCTCTATTTGACATAGGACTAAGTACATTTGTATATATCACTATCTCTATTCTTCAGAAAATGACTGTGCCTACAAGGTTATGTGGTCATTTATTATGGCTGAAATTCACTCTTGTATGCAAAATTCCAGTAAAAAAAATCATAAGAAACTAATCCTCAACTGGAGTAAACTCATTGGCATATGATAATTATTGGAACAATGGTGTCAGCCTGCCCAAGGGGATTATGTATTCTCCGTCTTTGGAGACCTTCAAAACCCACCTGCATGCATTCTTGTGCTGACTACTCTAGGTGATCCTGCTTATGGCAGGGGAGCTGGACTTGATCTCTGGAGGTCCCTTCCAACCTCTAATATTCTGTGATTGCAATGCATTGAACATCAAAAGTCTCTTTTATGTGTTAAATAGCCTCAGTTTCCATATCTGGTTAATAGAAAAAGTGGTAGGCATTTGAACACATGCCTAAATAGGAAAGTAGATTTTATTTTAAAAGTAGAATCATAGAATCAACCAGGTTACAAGATACCTCCAAGATCATCCAGTCCAACCTTGCACCCAGCCCTGTCCAGTCAACTAGACCATGGCACTAAGTGCCTCATCCAGGCTTTTCTTGAACACCTCCAAGGACAGCAACTCCACCACCTCCTTGGGCAGTCTATTCCAATGCCAATCACTCTCTCTGCCAGCAACTTCCTCCTAACATCTTGCCTAGACCTCCCCCTGGCACAACTGGAGACAGTGTCCCCTTGTTCTATTGCTGGTTGCCTGGCAGAAGAGACCAACCCCCACCTGGCTACAACCTCCCTTCAGGTAGTTGTAGCCAGCAACGAGGTCACCCCTGAGCCTCCTCTTCTCCAGACTAAACAATCCCATCTCCCTCAGCCTCTCCTCTTAGGCCTGTGTTCCAAGGCCCTCACCACTTTCATTTCCCTTCTCTGAACACATTCCTGTATCTCAGCATCTCTCTTGAATTAAGTAACCCAGAAATGGGCACAGTACAGCTACATGGGTGTAGCCTGACCTGAGCTGAGTACAAGGGAAGAATAAGCTCCCTTGTCCTGCTGCCCACACTGCTCCTCAGCCAGCCCAGGATGCCATTGGCTCTCCTGCCCACCTGGGCACACTGCTGCCTCATCTTCAGCTACTATCTACCAGTACCTCCAGGTCCCTTTCTGCCTGGCTGCTCTCCAGCCACTCTGTCCCCAGACTGCTGTATTGCTTGGAGTTGTTGTGGCCAAAGTGTAGAACCCTGTACATAGCCTTGTTAAATCTCATCCCATTGGCCTCTGCCCACCCATCCAGCCTGGCAGAGTCCTTCTGCAGGGCTCTCCGACCCTCCAGCAGATCTACACCCACTCCTAACTTGGTGTCATCTGCAAACTTATTGATGATGGACTCAACTCCCTGTTCCAGATCATCAATAAAGGTATTGAAGAGGATCAGGCCTAGCACTGGTCCCTAGGGGACACCACTAGTGACAGCTGCCAACTGGATGTGGCACCATTCACCACTACTCTCTGTGCCTGGCCCTCCAGCCAGTTTTTGACCCATATCAGAGTGAATCTTCCAATCCATGAGCTAGCACCTTTGCCAGGAGCTTGTTGTGGCAGACTGTAGGTTATTTCTCCTTTTGAATCAGAAATGCAGAATACTATGCACACTCTTTTCTTGCAGGACCACTAGGAAGCTCTGGACCAGAATAAATTTTCTCATTTGATGATCATTTTAAATATATCTTTTGGAAACATCCATTCCACTCTAATTATTCTTTAAGAGATGCTCAATCTTCCAAGACATTCTTTTCTGTCTATTTTTTCCTCTGAAGAGAACCTTACTGCTTAGATAACAGTCATTGAAAACCAGATAGCACTGACATATCAGTAATGTCAGTAGGTGTAGAAAGCAATTTACTATTTCCCTGCAATCCACTGAACTTACCTCATTTTGGAGGAAATATAGTGGATTTAGTGGACTTGCTTGATTTGCTCATTTTTAAGTGTCTGAAACTCAGAGAAAACTTAGCAGGTGTTTTGGCTGCCTTGCAATACATTTGTGTCAAGTTTCATTTTTCTATTTATTGTTTTCTGAGTATCACTGTACTGAGATTATATTTTAATCTACTATAAATATGCAATATTTGATAAATAAAAAGTTGCACATCTGATTTTTTTTTCACCTTAAATATATTCATAGTCTTGCTGTAGCTTTTGTTCTTCATGATTATTAGCCAGGATGTTTAAATTTCCACGTCACAAGCAGCAGAGTGCTATTGGGTGGAAGGATGTGACTGTATTTTAAAATGCAACTGCTTGCACATCTGTATCTCCATTAAATATGCCGATATTTCAGACTGCTCTGACATAAAATTAGCTCTGCTTCTAACAAATTAAAGTATGCTTTCTCTGTAGCATATTTGTTTGTAATATCTGACAAGCTGCTCTGCTTGTGTGCCTGAAGATGAAACCATTGCCTTCTGCTTGGCAAGTCAAATGAATGCCACTATAGGATTGTTAAACTCAGATAAAACCATACATAAAAATCTGTGTTCCTGGACTCCTCTCTTTAGTGCATCTGTTCCAATACTCCAAGTAATGAGTATGGGGATTCTTCAATGGATTTCTGTAGAGTCAGTGGCTTTTTTCTGATGTGTGTCCACAGAGTGTGCCCTTGGCTAGAGTATTCCAGAGGAACTGAAAACACACTGTGATGGCTGATTAACCGCAGTACAAAGAGCTTGCTGCCGTGGAATCAATTGTCAAACAGGTCCCTTTAGGCTCTTTCTGAGAATGCTGGCAAATGCAAGCTGTCTACCCATTTGGCTTAGGATAAAACACAAGGATAGACATAGTCTATTTTATTTTATTTTATTTATTTTTGCCTCTCATGAAAAGAAAATCATGACTTAGACTGACTTCAGTGCTATTTTGCAGGATGTAGACCGATATGGAATTCACTCTGCACAATCATATGTTTTATATTGAGTTGTCGTTCACTTTGTTACTCCAGGGTTTATGTCAGGAATGAGTCCACCAAAGCCTGTGGAGTTACATTTTGTTTTAAAGCAGATAAAAAAGGGAGAAGGGAATAAAGCCAGTATAGTGAGGTTAAGAGAGACAGAAAAAGACCATGATAGTTGAGTGCTATGGTTTCAAAGCTGTTAAGATAAGGAAAAAAAACCAACCAACCAACCAAAAAAAAATAAAGCAAACAAACCAAAACAAAGACAAACTCCATCCTCCATTTCCTGGTATTAAAAGTAGTCTACAATTCTGTCTCTTTCATCAAGAAATGGGAGAGTTGACAAGAGTTCACTGCTACTCCTTAGGTACTTTTAAGCCACAGAATATGATAGAAGCACATCCTCTGAATGTATCTTAGTGGTCTTGCCTGATTCGGTATGCAGGAAAAGAGTGAGTTATGCACATTCTCTTTCTGATGGATTATCCACCAAATCTGAAACTGGAGTTTCTCTTTAGAGCACATAGAATATAATCAACCAGGTTGGAAGAGACCTTCAAGATCATCCAGTCCAACCTATCGCCCAGCCCTATCCAGTCAACTAGACCAACCCTGCCCCATTCTTCAGCTATGCTTAATTAAAAATGTCCTCAGAAAAACATCTAGCAGCATTGAAAGACTAAGATATCTTCCTTTGTTCAGAAGATAAATGAGAACACAAAATAAGACAAAAATGTCCTACTTCAGCATCATTAACACCATAAATGCCCGAATCCTTAACCGGCATATGGGTTATGTCTCACTTTCACATTCCTGATCACAATTAAGTGCAGCAGACATTTGTGTCGTGGCTTCTTTATTTTAAGTGCTTATTCTCATCAGGTGGTGTAATGGAGGGGTAATTAATGAATGCAAGGTGGTATTTTCTCAAAATTAATCTTGTTTATTAGTTTTCAATATTCAGCAGTCTTGCCCCACCCCCCCGACCACTAATTTTAGTAATAATCAGTTTTTTTTGCAACAGTCATGCAAACATTATACAAAGGAATAACTACATTTAGAACAAACAACTAGCAATAATACAACACATTAATTGAACTGGAAGAAAAGTTCTTGTAGTCAATATACCACTTGTCCACTAGATGGACCCAAGGAGCTCCTATCTGCTTATGGCAGAAGACCAGGGTTCAATTAGATTCAATTACAGAGTTTTGCTAAAGGTTTTGCTAAAGAGGCTTTGAGTATTAATTCACAAATATTAGCTCCCGACTCGTGGGGCTAGCTACAGCTTCAGACAGTACCCAAACATTTTCAGGGAGTTCTGTCGATGCCTTGTCAGCTGCTGAGGCTTCTGATTCTTCCCAGACTTTACAGGGTACTGGGGAAAAGGAGCATACTATCTCTGACTTGATCCTGACTTCTGTGGACAATCTTTGAGTCCTTTCCAGAGCTCCTCATCTTGGCAGGTGTAGGCAGGATGTCTTGAAATGTGCAGTCTTGGCATGGATGTCACACTGGCTATGCAGGCCTATTGTGTGGAGGCATTTGAAGGTTATTTCTGGTAAACTCAAAGCAGTTTCCAGGCAAACCAGCCCAAAGTACAGGGCTTTTTATTCAGCAGAGATAACTTATAGCTTAGCAAAGCATAATGCTGTAAAGCATGGCAGGATGCAACAAGGCAGTGAGCAGAAACAGCAATGGTAGCAGCAGCCTCAAGCAAACATGTTGTCTCTACCTGCTCATCTCTTTTATCAATGTAGCCTGAGACCTAACGGGCCTTTGGACACAAAATAGCCAATCAGAATGGCAGTTAGCTGAGCTTGACCATATTAGGTGAAACCATAGGATTGCTTCATCCAAATTTGGGAAAAACATAGGCCTTGCATGAGGCAGGCATGAGCCAAATGTATGAATGATGAAAACAGGACTAAAATAAGTCTGGGCAAGCCAGGGTCCTTAGACCAAATGGCTGCAGGTTCTTTGTCCTCTTTCCTGAAATTGTTTCTCCCCATAGCAGAAGGAGGGAGAGCAGAAAAACATGTCTGGGCAAGCCAGGACATATTCAAGCCTATTTAGGCCTACCACCTCAGGTGGACACTGTATTTTTCTACTTATGTAAGATTTTTTTTACATGTCCTATTTTTTGCCCCAGGTAACACAGAGGCATTTCTGAAGTCTCAGAAACTTCTGATGCTGTGAAATCTGGTACTCAGCCAAGTGCAACAGCACCACTTATCATACCCTATCATCCTCACTGTCAATTTGACCAAGATGCCCTAAACATAGAAAATCTACAATTGAAAAAGACCCATAAAGATCACTGAGACCAAGGATCCGCTGACAGGATCACACTCCTGACAACCCCACACTCATGATTACATACCAACATAGATATTTTCATGCTCATCCGAGCTATTTCCAAGCTATTTCTGCCTATTCCTTAGGCAACCTAACCATGGAATTCATGTTATCTTAAAAAAGCATCACACTCTCTTAAATTTCACAGCCTTCCTAAATAAGAGCCCTTAGTGAACTCTTCTAAGATTGAAAACATTGTTTCACCCTCATAATAACCCAGTAATAGAATCAATCCCAAATACTGCTTCTGATTTTCAGTACAGTTTATTCACAGCTCATTTTCATCTTGTATTCAAGCACTGTCTTTATTCACCATTTTATATTTCTTCTCAAAGTGCTTTTTTTTTCCTTTGGGGAGGGGGTGGTGTTGGTTTTCATTTAGTCCCATGATGATTGCCACTCACTGCTGTTGACGATGTGTAATGTAAATAAATTAGATCAGGCCTTAGCAAACAATTTAGGTTTTCAGATGTGTGTTCACAAGGAGGAGGCAGACCTTTGGAAGAGACATTTTCTCTAAGCGGCACAAAATGCATACAAAGCTGTAAAATCAATAGACCACTTACTGAAAAAGAAGTTCATTCTCTGAAAAGTTGTGTTGATTGTATTTGCTTTAAAATGCTTTTTTTATATGGCCCTAATTGATTATGGGCTTCCTCTTTTATTTTTGTGAAAAGCATTAACTAAAATGACATAGAAATAGAGAATAGCTGGTACATAAAATGAACAGGAGTTTTTGTGATGAAAACTTTGATTAAAAAATGGAAAGAAGAAATCAATAATTTTGCTTAAATATAAATGTCTCAGGCAGATCTTTGTAAAAGGCCATAAATAACTCCCACTTATCTTGCATTTAAGCAAATAACCAAACCCCATGAGACAAAGGAGGTTATTCTTCCCCTGTACTCGACATTGGTCAGGCCGCACCTTGAGTCCTGTGTCCAGTTCTGGGTCACTCAATTCAAGAGAGATTTGAGATACTGTAATGTGTCCAGAGAAGGATGACAAAGGTGGCAAAAGGCCTGGAACACAAACCCTATGAGGAGAGGCTGAGGGAACTGGGGTTGTTTAGCCTGGAGGAAAGGAGGCTCAGGGGTGATCCCACCACTGTCTACAAGTACCTGAAGGGAGGCTGTAGCCAGGTGGGGTTGGTCTCTTCTGCCAGGCAACCAGCAGCAGAACAAGGGGACACAGTCTGAAGTTGTGGCAGGGGAGGTCTAGGCTGGATGTTAGGAGGAAGGTGTTGGCAGAGAGAGTGATTGGCATTGGAATGAGCTGCCCAGGGAGGTGGTGGAGTCACTGTCCCTGGAGGTGTTCAAGAAAAGCCTGGATGAGGCACTTAGTGCCTTGGTCTGGTTGATTGGCTAGGGCTGGGTGGTAGGGTGGACTGGATGATCTTGACGGTCTCTTCCAACCTGATTGATTCTGTGATTCACAAGATCAAGGACTATGTCATATGGGTGCTATATAAAACACCAATTATGACAACTTGCAGACAGTTGGAACACTAGAAATAATGTCATTTTTCAGAAATTACTCTCGTGCTTTGTGGCACCATGCAGCTTTTCTGAATGTAATATCGAATCTTCATATCCAGCTTTGTCAGCTGCTGAAATGTCATGAGTTTCCTAGCAGCCTGTTTTGGTAATTCTGGCTGGTGTGGAGTACAATGCTGCGAACACAGAACAAATGTGAGCACATTGCTCAGGACAGCTTCTCCCATATTGCTTGCAAAGGAGGAATAAGCTGTGGACAGCACAAGCTGTCACTACAGCTCACGAGAGTCTCCTTGCAAACTACATGCCAATAAACTCATATTACTCTCCAAGACACTTTGGGTTCCAGTTTTCTGAGGAAATGTTTCTTTCCTCCTGTGCTACTGAGTTTAACATCATAGGCAAGGTAATGACAAATTCTCAAGAGAAGGTGCTCCCCTCTGGAACTAATTTCCACCAGTAATACAGCAAAACCTGAGGGCATAGAGAACAGCCCATCTGTTCCGACAGGATTTTGCCTGAGGTCGATTAGTAGGATATTTCAGACTGTGCTTGGTTTCTGTTTGAAGATGTACCTTTATAATTATGCTTACTGGATAATACTCAAAAAAACCCCCACCAACAGCCCCCAAAAAGAAACCCAACCGAAACCCACAAAATAACAACCAACCAAACCAACCAAAAAAACCACAAAACCCACAAACAATGCAAAACTAGAGGAAGTTGCTCAACTGAAACAGCTATTGGTACCTATCTTAAAATGCTCTTTCTATACTTCACTAGAAATGAAAGTGGACTGTTAACAATGAAAGTGTGCTTTATTTATGCAGTTAAAAATTACTTAAGGGTTTACACTGATGGAAGCAAAACCCAAAAGACACAAGAAGGGCTCTCTCAGCTGCCAATTTACCTGAGCTCCTTAACTCCAAACTTACACTTTTTCCGTGAGGATGCTGGAGATAAAGATGGATTATTCGTAATTACTGAGTATCTAGTTGGTTTATGGTCCTTGTTTTGTAGTTGCTGCTGTGAAGATATAAGAATTGATTCCCATGTACAGTAGGTATGCAGTCTAGCACTTATTGGAAAAACAAAAGATAAAGATGACATTTATATTCTAAATTCTCGATACACTATAAATGAAACAACACACTAAGTTAAAAAGGATCAAACTTCAATAAGAAAATGAAATGTTGTTGTATTAGAGTTAGAGGGAGAGAGGGTGTTTTTTGTTGTTGTTGGCTTTTATTTGTGTGTGTGTGTGTTTTGATTGTTTGAGTTTGTTTTTTTTTTTAATAGAATAGAACAGAATAGAATAGAATCAAGCAGGTTTGAAGAGACCTCCAAGATCATCCAGTCCAACCTAGCACCCAGCCCTAGCCAGTCAACTAGACCATGGAACTAAGTGTCTCAGCCAGCCTTTGTTTGGGGATTTTTTTTTTTTTAATTTTTTTTTTTGCTAATGGTTTCTTGGAACTACTTTTCCTTAAGCACAGACCACTGCAGTTTCATGTTATCCAGAGATTATGTAAGGTAGGATTATTTTGGTGCAGGCAACCAGCAACAGAACAAGGGGACATAGTGTCCAGGTGTGCTGGTGGAGGTGTAGGCTGGATGTTAGAAGTTCTTGCTAGAGAGAGTGATTGGCATTGGAAAGGGCTGCCCAGGGAGGTGGTGGAGTCACCATTCCTGGAGGTGTTCAAGAAAAGCCTGGCTGAGACACTTAGTGCATTGGTCTGGTTGATTGGAGAGGGCTGGGTGCTAGGTTAGACTGGACGATCTTGGAGGTCTCTTCCAACCTAGTTGATTCTATGATTATGTGTTTGAGAGGTATTTCTGTCCTGAAAAAGCTTGACTTCAGACAGAGGATGAAAAATAGACAATACTGGTATTCCCAGTTTAACAGAAGGCAGTGATTTAGCAAGGAGGCATAAGTCTCCAGTGAAGAAGTTGTCTGCAAGTGACCTACTGCCTTTCTGTACACTGACTAGGAATATCACCGAATCACAGAATTGTCAGAATCAGAGGGGACCTCAAGGATCATCTAGTTCTGACCCCCCTGCCATGGGAAGGGATATTTTCCATTAGATCACCTCTTTCCGTAGCAGGTACTTAAGTACATCAGAAATGAGGCACATCTATGACTGATTTTTGTGTACTCGCTGATTTTTATGGACTATAAGCAGTTCATTTAGTCAAATGTAAACTGCATGCTGAAATGCTTTTCCATATCAAAGCTGTCTCTGCTTTAGGACATCTGAGCTGTACTGTCCTCTGTGTTAGCAGCTTTCTTGTTCTTGAAACAAACCGAGACTAGGAAAGGAGACAACTAGGAGAGGAGACAATACTTCATCTCTATGGCTGAAGTAACTCTGTTAATGATCTACTGAGAACAATTAGAGGAGGGACAGAGATTCAGAAACTTCTTAGCTGCTGTCAGTACTTAGATCTCAATTTATGGTCTATCCACTCCAGAGGGTGAGAATGAAACTTCTTATACCCTGTTAGATAAGGTAGAGCACCAAATTTAGAGGTTTCATTTTGCATATAAGCAAATAGTACTCAGCTAACATTTCTTATTCAGATGTTCTTTGATCTTATCATTCAGATACTGAAGTGGCACCAGTTTGGATTAAAATACTTGTAGAGTTTACAAAAATAGTCTATGATAAAGTGGGAAAGAGATCTGCCACTGACTGTTCTGCTGCTGTCTTTTATACTGAATACAAATGACAAATTCACACTGCACCAGTTTCCTTCTACACAAATTTCTAATGCTCTTTATGGCACTTTAAAGCCAATTTGATGAGTTCAAAGTCAGTTGTTAGCATTACAGAACCTGTCTGTGTGTTTGCTAACGTAAAATTGATCTTCTACAAAAGTTGTATTGTTAACATTAATATAGTTGTCAACTGGGAAAATAAAAAAGGAAAAAAGAAAAAGCTTTTGATAGCTTCACAGATCTTTTTCTGAAAAAAAACCCACAACTTTTCTTGTTGGATAAAATTTTCCTTGTTAAGATTGAGTCTGAAGAGGAATAAATTGCAAGTTTATAAATATATCTGACATATCCTACGTGAAGAATCAATCCTACCTCTCTGTTCATTACTTCTTGCTGAATGCATTTCCTTACTCTAACAAATGTTCATTTTCCCTTAGATGTTTATGCTTTACTAAAGTTCTAATTTCCTCAGGGTGGGGAAGAGCTGAGCAGCATCTGATAATGTGTCTCTTTAAAGCATTAATCAAAATTACCGCTGTTTCAGGAGGCAGGTTTGTAGGCACCCAGTATACCTAGCAAGTTGAATCATAGAATCACAGGGTGGTCTGGGTTGGAAGGGACCTCTGAAGGTCATCAGGTCCAACCCCCTCTGCAGTCAGCAGGGACATCCTTAACCTGGCTAGGCTGCCCAGAGCCCTATTGAGTATCACTTTGAATGTCTCCAGAGGTGGGGCCCCAACCACCTCCCTAGCCAATCTGTTCCAGTGTTCCAAAACCCTCATATTAAAGAACCTGTTCCTAACATCCAATCTAAATTTGCTCTTCTCTAATTTGAAGCCATTGCCTTTCATCCTATTCCTGCAAGCCTTGTAAACAGTCTATCTCCACCCTTCTTGCAGGCCCCCTTCAGGTAATGGAAAGCCACTACTTGGTCTCCCCGGAGCCTCCTCTTCTCCAGGTGGAACAACCCCAGCTCTCTCAGCCTGTCATTGTAGCAGAGGAGCTCCAACTCCCTGATCATAATTAGCTGATCCTCAGAGGGTAGAACTGCTGAGTACTAGGAACCTCATGGATCCACGTTTTTTTCTCTGCTTTGAAAAGTAGACACACAGGACTCCTATCAACTGGCTTATGGATCCATCTCATCCAATTCACTTATTTACAATGCAGATGATCTATGCAATCTGGACTCCTTCAGAAGTCTTGGTGGGAAAGCAGCACTGTCCAGATCAAATTCATCTAACCTTTTTTCTGTGTTGGAATAGAATAGAGTAGAGTAGAATATTCCATTTAGAAGTCCAACTAGTCCAACTGTCAGACCACTTCAGAGATGACCAAGTTAAAGTACATTGTTAAGGGCATTGTCCGAATATCTTTTAAACACTGACAGATTTAGGACATTGACTACCTCTACAGGAAGCCTGTTCTGGTACTTGGCCATCCTATCAGTAAGGAAACTCTTACTAATATTTAGTCTAAACCCTTGCATATTATCACTGCATACCAGGAAGAAGTGATCACCACTTCTTTCTCCATGTTCCCTCCTCAGGAAGCTGTAGAGAACAATGAGGTCACTCTTCAGTCTCCTATTCTCCAAGATAGACAAACACAGAATCCTTAGCCACTCATCATAGGACATTACATCCAGCCCTTTCACCAGCTTGTTTCCCTCCTCAAGGTGTAAGTTCAGAGATAGCAGTGAGATTTTCTTTACAGACAGACCTTATCTTTCAGTAAACCAGTTGTTATAAGTGAAACATGACTTGAGTCATCAAGCACATGACCCCTTTTTCATATATGAACAGGAAGCAAGAAATTTCCAATCAAAATTAAATCTTGGAATCTAGTTGGTCCTACTCTAATTACATCTGTATCAGCTGGACTAGCTTTAAGGAAAAATGAGTTGGTGATTATAGCAGCCTTCTAGTACCTGATAGGGGCCTATGAGAAGGTAGAAAAGAGTCTGTTTATAAAGGCCTGTAGTGATAGGACAATGATTTTAAATTTGAGAAGACTACTTTTATTTTGGACGTTAGGAGGAACTTCTTTACCGTCAAGGTAGTGGAACATTGGAGCAGGTTGCTCAGGGAGGTAGCTGAGATTCCATCCTTGGACATATTCAAGGTCAGGCTTGACAAGGCTCTGGACAACCTGATCTAATGAAGTATGCTCCTGCTTGCAGCAGGGGAGGTTGGAATAGATCACCTTTGGAGGTCCCTTCCAACCCAAACCATTGTATGATTCTATATTTCCTAGGAAAAAGGATGAGACAAGTTGTTTATAACTTGTTCAACTAGAGTTGTTAATAACTTGTATAAACAAGTTGTTTATAAGCTCCCCAAGGGGGATCTCTCTTCTGGTGCCAAGCATCTAGAACGTGCCAGGTGTGATCTGCTCTGGGGACAGCAGCAGGTGGGAAGTTTGACCAGTGTGATACACCTGTCAAAATGTAATGCAGGTCTCCTAAGGCAAGCTCAGAGAGGATGAAAACCTCCCGTGGAGCAGAAGGGCAAAAGCTCACTTGATCTTGATCTTCAGCACAAATACAGAACATGAAAGTGGGGCCTCATGATCCTTCTGGCTTTTTGGGTTGTAAGCTGGAGGTGTCAGAAAAGTTATCACAGAGATAACTGTCTTGTGGCAGCCAGATGTTTATAGCAATGACATTTTGTGTTCCCTCTGTGCCTTCCTATCATTGTGAAGCAGAATTCTGTGATTTTTGCCCATAGATCTCCATCAAAGCCCCAGTAAATAATCATACAATAGAAAAAGAAGCATTTGTGGATATTCCACCTGCATGTTCTGGGATATAACACATTTCATCCAGCACAGCAGTGTGCTCATGATAATAACACAGGATAACCCAAGCAGCAACAACATAGCAGGGTGAACTAAGGCAATTAATAAAGTACAGAATTGCCTCACTGGCAATAAAGGAACACACAGGAAACAATCTCTCTCCTGATTCTCAGTGAAGACTTAGAAAACATGAATACCAGAAACAATGAGTTAAGTAGAAATATTGATCTTTTCACACATTATAATCTCTTCCCTCTACCCTGACCACAGAAAATTACTATTTGTCTTTGTGTTTCTCAAGAGAGATAATTATCCTCTGACCATACTGGTTTTAATGAGACTTATGCAGATTTCAGGAATGGCCTAACCTATACCTAAAAAGCCAAGATTTTTCCTTAACCTTAGTTTTTCTTTATCTTTGAAAACTGATACTTGGAAGAGGTACATGCATGGTCATTAATTTGTCTGAATTTTTCACATCTGAGTGGTGTGATGACAAGGTTATCTCCAGTTAAAAGGTTCATCTTCCTTACTGTTATAAGTGCATATAAAAGAGAGAAAACTCAAAGTTAAGTCCTGACAGTTCATGTTCTCAGTACACTGTGATGTTTAAGTTCCAGGATGCAGCAACGCAGGTAGATTAAGATGTTTATTCAACAAATAGAAACCTGGAATCTTAGAGTCCTAGAATCATAGAGACATATATTTGTTTCACTTGAAAAAGACCTCTAAGACTATCAGCCATCAACCTAGCACCACCATGGACATTAAACAGTGTCCTGAAGTGCATGTTTCTTGAACACCTCCAGGGAAAGTGAACTGGCACAGTTTCAGGACATTTCTTCTTGTTCTGCTGCCGTATACTACGGGGAAGAAGCTGACCCTCACCTCAGTGCAACCTCCTTTTAGGGAGCTGTAGAGAGCAGTGATGTCAGTCTTCAGACTCCTCTTCTCCAGGCTAAACAAATACAGTTCTCTGGGGTTAAGTCTTTTTTTTAACTAGAAAATCTTGATTTCCCCACCACTGTGCAAGGTATGCAGGTCATGTCTTCAATCTATTTTCCCTCAAAATGTGAGAATTTTAATGTTATTCTTCTTAGCTTATGTTATCTTAATAGAGAGGAATTGAAAGAGGGCTCAGGAACTTCATCCTCATTCCAAAGCACAACCAGGAGTCTTTAAAATATAATGTAGCAGGATCCACTGGTTTCAATGGGTACATCTTTTTTTGGAACTGTATCACCATGGAAACAGGAAAAGATCATGGTCTTTGCACAATCCTTGTCTCTTTGTCCTCTGATATTGAACTCCACAGGGGAAACTTCAACAGTTATCTTTCTTTCACAACATTTTTTTGGGTCATTCTACAAAAAAAGGAGCAATTAACTCACCACAAATACCTCCAAGACCTTTTACAAGTTTTATATTTTGGCATCTATGGCTATTTTTCTGTAGATATCATATTGTATTTTGATTCTTTTAGAGGAAAATAATGGAGGTTAGGGTTTCTATTTCTTGAATGCAAACAAAAGCAGAATTGTTTTGGTTTTACAGTGTAGGGAAGTTTCTCCTGGAAGTTTCTATATCTTGTTTATATATATGACCTGATCATCTGTGTGTTTAATTTCAAGTAGCTCTTTCTAGATGGTCTTTTTTCTCTCAACTTAATTGCATACAATTATTTTACAGTGAAACACCAAGGACCTCATTTGTCTTTCTTTGAAAGGATTCCTCACTTGAGCAGACCTTTTTGTACCAATCTTAGAAATAGTATAACAGGAAACTACTTCTTCACTCTGTGTTATAGTATCTTCCTACAATGTATAATTAGAGGATCACAGACTATAAGGGGTTGGAAGGGACCCAAGGAGATCATCCAGTCCAACTGCCTTGCCAGAACAGGACCACACTATCTAGCACAGATCACAGAGGAACACATCCAGACAGGCCTTGAAAGTCTCCAGAGAAGGAGACTCCACAAACTCTCTGGGGAGCCCTTTCCAGTACTCTGGGACCCTCACAGCCAAGAAGTTCCCTGTTGTGTTGAGGTGGAACCTCCTGTGCTGCAACTTACACCCATTGCTCCTTGTCCTATCCCAGGGAGAAAGTGAGCACAGCCTGTCCCCCTCTCCTCCTGACCAGCCCTCAAGTGTTCATAAACATTAAATCCCCTCTCAGTTTTCTCTTCTCTAGACTAAAAAGTCCCAGGTCCCTCAGCCTCTCCTCATCAGGCAGTGATCCAGTCACGTAATCATCCTCATAGCCCTCCGCTGGACCCTCTCCAGCAGATCCCTGTCCCTCTTTAACTGGGGAGCCCAAAATTGAACACAATATTCAAGACGAGGTCTCAGCAAGGCTTCTTCAAATTCTTTTAAGTATATTCTGAAATTTATCTTTCCTTATTTCTGTATTTCCAACTTCAGTCTTTTTCTCCACTTGTTGTAAGAATCATAGAATCATAGAATCAGTCCGGGTTGGAAGGGACCACAAGGATCATCTAGTTCCAACCACCCTGCCATGCCCAGGGACACCGTACCCTAGATCAAGCTGGCCACAGCCTCATCCAGCCTGGCCTTAAACACCTCCAAGCATGGGGCCTCAACTACCTCCCTGGGCAATCCATTCCAGGCTCTCACCACTCTCACACTGAAGAACTTCCTCCTCATGTCCACTCTGAATGTCCCCACCTCCAGCTTTGCTCCAGTCTTCAAATTCTTCATCTTCCTATTTTTATTGTTGTTTGTTTGCTTGGTTATTTTTTTCCTGTTGTTGTTTATTTGTTTTTGGTTTTTTTTTTTAATATCTCTTTTTCTTTCTCCCAACCTCTTACCAGTGCAGAGCTGTAAAAAACACATTTTCTTCACTGAGAAAGGGTTGAATTTTGTTTTGAATGTCGAGTTTTGTTTTATTTCATTTTTTTGTTTGTTTTTAGCTATCCTTGGTTTATACTACAGCACTTACTATATCAACTTACTTTGATAGAAAATAACACTTATTCCAGCAAGACAATGAAACTATTTCTCTGGCTCTTAAGAGACCATAAATGAAATTAGCCAGAAAAATTAAACCATAAGGTTTTTTTAAGACAGAAATCAACTAACTCATTTTTTTTTTCTGTGTCTGTTCTTTAATTTCCTTTGCCTTGTCAACATTTAAATTTGTTTCCGTCAGGTAGTGATTTTTCTTATCCATGAGGAGTCTCCCAACCTTGAACACAGCAACCTTAGTTGTGGCTCAATAGATGTTCTTAGATACTAATTCAGACCATTTCAGCTTGTACATGTCACAGAATCACAGAATAACAGAAAATAAGGAGGAAGTTCTTCACAGAGAGAGTGGTTTGCCATTGGAATGGGCTCCCCAGGGAGGTGGTGGAGTCACTGTCCCTGGAGGTGTTCAAGAAAAGACTGGCTGAGGCACTTAGTCCTTTGGTCTAGTTAACTGGATAGGGCTGGGTAATAGGTTGGACTGAATGATCTTGGAGGTCTCTTCCAACCTGGTTGATTCTATTCTACAAGAAGTTGGAAGGGATCTCCAGAGATCATCCAGTCCAACCACCTTATCTAAGCAGGATCACTCAGGGCAGTCTGCACAGGAATTCATCCAGGTGGGTTTTGAAAGTCTTTGGAGAAGGAGACTCTACAACCTCTTTGGGCAGCCTGTTCCAGTGCTCTGTCACCCTCACTGTAAAGAAGTTTCTCCTCATTTTGAGGTGAAATCTTCTATGTTCCAGTTTGTAGCATTGCAATCAAAGATGTTGGCTCCATCCACTTGACACCCACTTCTCAGATATAGACATTGATGAGATCTCCTCTCAGTCTTCTCTCTAGACTAAACAGTCCCAGGTTTCTCAGTCTCTCTCCATAGGGGAGATGCTCCAGTCGCCCAATAACCCCATAGATCTTTGTTAGACATCCTCCAGCAGGTCCCTGTCTCTCTTGAACTGGAGAGCCCAAAACTGGACACAACATTCCAGGTGTGATCTCACTAGATCAGAGTAGAGGGGGAGAAGACACTCCCTAGACCTGCTGGACACACTTTTCTTGCTGCACCCCAGGATGCCACATTGATGGCCCATATTCTGCTTTGTAATATAGCTATCATATTTTCCTTGATATACATGAAAGCAAAAGGAAAATCAGTCAGACTGCTGGGTACAAACTGGCCTTAAAGAGCAATGGACTCAATATCATTGCTGTTGTGCAATTAATATCAAGAGCAATTCACTGTGAATAATAAGAAAATAAATTTTGCCTTCCAAGTTCTGGCTTGGAGGATGTTTTATTAGATGTTAAACCATTAAAAAATGAGCAAGACCTATTCTTTTATTGTCCAGTCATTAAGTTAACAAGATTTATTTCTGCCCCCAAGATTGGGTGTGTTTGCTAGTCAATGCCAGACATAAATGGACATAATAAGCAGGTGTAGCTGCCTCATTTCATTCTTTCTTTCAGAGTTTTTTTTTAATAACTGTTCAGGCTGCTACATGCTAAGTAATATTTTATGCTATGGGCGATAGCTCAGGAAGAAAAGTAATAATATACCAGACCCCAAAGATGGCTATTTGAACTGGCAGCTCTTTGTTGAAAGAGTCATTAAGGTCTGAGTTTTATTTAATACTTTAATAGAAATATGTCAAGGATATGACAATGGAGTGTTAGTGTTTGTAAATGAGATTTTGCACTCTCTTGTTTCTTCCAAGAATACATCCAGCTTGTATAGAAAATGTTCTCAGAAAATAAAAGCCAAGCCAACAGTTTCCAGGGGATGCTGCCAATGTTAATTAAATTGGCCCTTGTATTGTCCTCTGCAAACTTACCCTTATATACTCCTGTAAACAAATCTCAGATTCAATCTTTGATACATTATCATGAGGCAAATCCAGAGTAACTTCAGTGATCTCTGAGGGTCAGAGCCTGTACTCACTTAAAGTCCAAGGTAAATTCACTAAACAAAAATAAACTTGATATTGAAATTTGAATTAGTAGTTGAGGTAACACAAGGATACTCCTGATCTAGGGTAGGGTGTCCCTGCCCATGGCAGGGGGGTTGGAAGTAGATGATCCTTGTGGTCCCTTCCAACTCTAACTGATTCTATGATTCTAAGACTCTTCAGACATTACCCAAATATACAGCTTGGAGGGTTTTTTTTCACTATTCCATGAACAGAAGCATTTTGTTCACTGTCACAGCAAATCTATGATACAGTTTAATTACAGAAGAGAGGAAAAATCTTGGAGATTTCATTTTCTCAGAAGGATGCAAATATCCAAAAGGAAATATGAGGATACTGAAGTTAAAACCTCAGTTCTAGCAGAAGTAGAAAAGGAACTGAGATGACCAGTGGTGGTGTGAGCCATATTTTTATACCTGCTTCCATCATATTCTGGTATTCATTGCAGTGGAAGACTTAATCATAGACTCATAGAATCATAGAATCATGAATACAGTGATCTGTGGAGAAGACTTTTGGTGGAACATTAGATAAAATACAGTAGAGAAAGTCTCAAGACTTTCAAGGTTGGATGAGGCCTTGAGTGACCTGTCTTAGTGGCGGTGTCTCTGCCTTATGGCAAGGGGTTGGAGGGGTTGGTTGAGGTCCCTTCCAACGTAAACCATTCTATGATTCTATGATGATGTTTTCTGCCTTGATCATTTAATAATGCCCTTTTGTAAATTATCACTGCCAGGTTTGTGGGGTTTTTATTGTGGTTTTGGGGTTATTTTTGGGGGGTGAGACAGGGAACAGTTTGGAGTCACTATGGAGAAAAATGAGACATTTACTGTCACAAGACAGCAGTGAAAATTTTAAGCCTTCTCAATGTTGTCATTCCACATAATGAGGAACATAAAACATGGGGAAATAATTGTAAGCCTACTTGGAGAAGGAAAAAGTAGTGAACAACATATTTCAACTTTCTCTGTGTTATTCTTGATTATCCTTAAATGCATCCCTGGAGCATTATCACAACAGTGGAAAACTGTGTGGGATTCAGATAATGTCACCACATCAGGTTTGAGTTGCTCTGCTCATGCTGTCAGGAAAAGTTTCTGAATGTGGGTAATGTTTTCTGATCTTGATTGTCCTGCAATGTAAATCCACAATATCCTCCAGTTACTATTTAATTGCGTGATTTTGTCTCACCTCACGTGGTGGAGTTTTACTGCCCAAAAGTAAGTTTTCTATGATAGCTTTGTTGACTATGAAATTGATATATGACAAAAGACACTTTTTACCAATCCAAGAGGTGTAATTAGTTCACTGAGTTCAATTCCGCCTCAAACTGAGCAAAGACTGTTGAACTATTTTCATAATTTTCAACACTTTCATTCAGGTACTGATTTATATTCTTATAGCATTTGGAAACCTCTTTTAAAGATCTGTGCCCTTTTGTACTAGGAAACGTAGACAGCTGTAAGGATAGAGTTCTTAGTCAAATGAGGAAAGTTTTGATGGCATTAGAAAAAGGTCTGTAGCTATAGTTAAAAACAATGAGAAAAACATACCAAACCCAAGCAACCAAAAAAGCAAACCAACCCCCCCCCAGATTTTACAAGGACATTTAAGTAATTTAGTGTGACAACTTGCTGTCGGTGAACCACAGACCCCCAGCCAGTGTCCAGCAGTTATAGCTTAGTAATTTACCACTGCTGGATATTCTTCTGCCAAATGACTCTTCTGCAGTCACTTGAGTGTATGTTTAGAATGAAACCTGTAGATGATTTCTTCTCTCATGATGAATCTTTCTATTTTTGTCTGCTAATTTTGAACAGCATTATTCTATACTCGTGTACTGTTGGCAACACAGAAGGGCTGCTTCTATTTGCCACAATAACCCCATGCATCGCTACAGCCTGGGGGATGAGTGGTGGGAGAGCAGTCTGGTTGAGAGGGACCTGGGAGTACTTGTTGACAGCTGGTTGAACATGAGTCAGCAATGTGCCTGGATGGCCAAGAAGGCCAATGGCATCTTGGCCTGTATCAGGAATAGCATGGCCAGCAGGACTAGGGATGCCATTCTGACCCTGTAATCAGCACAGGTGAGGCCTCACCTTGAGCGCTGTGTGTAGTTCTGGGCCACTCACTTCAAGAAAGATATGGAGGTGCTGGAGCAGGTCTAGAGGAGAGCAACAAGACAGGTGAGGGGGATGGAGGGAAAGTCATATGAAGAGAGGCTGAGGGAGCTGGGAGTGTTCAATCTGGAGAAGAGGAGACTCAACGGGGACCTTATCACCCTCTGCAATTACCTGAATGGAAGTTGTAATAAGGTGGGGAAGGGAGCAAAGATGGAGGTGGGGAGATTCAGACTGGATTTGAGGAAGAAGTTGTTCAGCATGAGAGTGATGAGAGCATCGAATGGATTGCCCAGGGAAGTGGCTGACGTTCCATCTCTGGAGGTGTTTAAGAACAGGCTGGATGAGGCTGTGGCCAGTCTGAACTAGGGTAGGGTGCCCCTGCCCACAGCAGAGGGGTTGGAACAAGGTGATCATTGTGGTCGCTTCCAACCCTGACTGATTCTATAATTTTATGATTGGGAGTGCTACTCGTTCTTAGGGTGTTTTTATGTATGTTAACACTAAAAGCATTCAGCTTTTCTTGCCCATCTTTATTTCACTATACCAGAACTTGATTCTTCAGAAAACCTGCATCTGAGAACACCAAAACTGAAAAAGAAAATACAAACAATCTAAAATAAATGTTATTCTTGAAGAGAATGGGAAATCTTCAATTTTCTCTTCCATTCTGCCTTACCTCCTCAGGAACCAATATGAGATTTTTAGTACACCAAGGTTAATCAATTAAGCTCCAGCCTCACTTAAATTCTCTGAATTTACCTAACGCTAACTGATTAGTCACGGTAGTAAAAGCAAGTTTATGAATTACTCTATGAAAGTTCAAACAGCTTTGTAAAAATAGTTTTGTGAGCATTCTTTAGCTTATACACATGTAAGGAACTGGAGGATATGCAGTGAGATATCTGGGATTGTTTATCTTGGAGAATAAGAGACTGAGGGGAGAACTTACTGCACTCCACAACTACCTGAAAGGAGTCTGTAGTGAGGTGATGGTCAGTCTCTTCTCTTCAAGTGGTAGAATCAGAGGAAATGGCCTCAAATGGCCAGGGGAGGTTTAAATTAGATATTAGAATTTATACTTTCTAACTAAAATTGTTGTCAACTGCTGGAACAGGCTGCCCAGAGAAGTGGTGGAGTCACTATCTTTGAAGTAATTTAAAAAATGTGTAGACATGGCACTTTTTGACATGGTTTAATGGCTATGGTACTGTCAAGTTGAGCATAGAATCATAGAATCAACCAGGTTGGATGAGACCTCCAAGATCATCCAGCCCAACCTAGCACCCAGCCCTAGACAATCAACTAGACCATGGCACTAAGTGCCTCAGCCAGTTTAGTTTTGAACACTTCAGGGGATGGCAACTCCACCACCTCTCTGAGCAGCCCATTCCAATGCCAATCACTCTCTCTAGCAAGAACTTCCTCTTAACATCCAGCCTAGACCTCCCCTGGCACAACTTGAGACTGTGTCCTCTTGTTCTATTGCTGGTTGCCTGGCAGAAGAGACCAACCCCATCTGGCTACAACCTCCCTTCAGGTAGTTGTAGACAGCAATGGCGTCTCACCTGAGCCTCCTCTTCTCCAGGGTAAACAACCCCAGCTCCCTTAGCCTCTCCTCCTCTCCTCAGAGGGCTGTGTTCCAGGCCCCTTGCCAGCTTTGTTACCCTAAATGATGGTTGGACTCTATGATCTTAGAGGCCTTTTCCAACCACAATTCTTTGATTCTATGATAAAATCACATATTCAGGTTGCATCAATTAAAAAATATAGCTTACAATTTCAGGGTAAATAAATATTTAGGAGCACCTCCCCTATGGAGACAGACTAAGAGAGTTAGGGTTATTCAGTCTGGAGAAGAGAAGGTTCCAAGGAGACTTTATTGGGGTCTTTCAGAATCTTAAAGGGGCCTACAGGAAAGCTGGTGAGGGACTTTTTAGGATGTCAGGTAGTAATAAGACTAGGGAGAATGGAGCAAAACTAGAAGTGAGTAGATTCAGATTGGATGTTAGGAAGAAGTTCTTCACCACTAAGGTGCTGAGACACTGGAACAAGGCGCCCAGGGAAGTGGTGAAAGTCCCATCCCCGTACATTTTTAATGCCAGGCTGGATGTGGCTCTGAGCAATCTGATCTAGTGTGAGGTGTCCCTGCCCATGGCAGGGGATTTGGAACTGGATGATCTTTGAGGCCCCTTCCAACCCTGACAATTCAGTGATTCCATGATTTAGATATCAGCTGTTTTCACTCACAAAATGAAGATATGATGGAACTTTTGGCACCAGCAGCTTCTGTAAATTGTTTGGAAGTGGTAACCTACATTATGGGTAACAAATCTATACATGGCCCAAAGGATGTCACCTCAGATCTTGGGAATTAATTCATGTAAATAAAATGACTTTTCCTCACCTGATGCTTGGTTAACCTAGGGTTCTGCTAACAAAGGCAAATGGCTCCATGACAGCTGTTACAAAAGAAACCTGACAAGTGGAAGGCAAAAGGCCATCTACATTGAAATTTTGCCAATAGTTTGTTTTCCTGTCTCATCAAATTAAATATGTCAGTGTTTCCTAACATTAGGCTTATAGTACAAGACTTTTATGTAGTTTGTCTCTTAAGAATGGTTAAAAGCATCACTTTCAGCACCATATGGATTGTAGGCTGGAAGGCTGAATGTTAGGAGGAAGTGCTTCACAGAGAGAGTGATTTGCCATTGAAATGGGCTGCCCAGAGAGGTGGTGGAGTCGCTGTCCCTGGAAGTGTTCAAAAAAAGACTGGATGGGGCATTTAGTGCCATGGTCTAGTTGATTGGCCTGAGTGATAGGTTGGACTGGACAATCTTGGAGGTCTCTTCCAAGCCAGTTGATTCTATGATTCTATGATTCAGAGATTAAAAATTAAGCCCTCAATATCAGCAAAAGTATTTTTGTAAAGGTAATAATATAGCTATCACCGTGTCATGTAGTGCAATTGATAGTAGTATTGGAAATTAATGGACTTTGTAGTGTAGTTGATTAATGCACTCTGCACACATTGCATAAATCTTCCTGTCTGGAATTTTGTCTGGAATCCAGAACTAGACTGGATGTGAATGGCAAAGGAAGATTTTTTTATTCTCTAGGCTGTACTGAAAATTGTGCAGTGTTTTATAGCCTGACATTGTTCATAAATAAAATTTAGTAGCACTACAGGTTTGTCTAGAATTTAGCAGTATGTCCTAAGAAAACACAAATATATGGCTTATAGTGTGATGTTTTTCTCATTAGTCTCAGCAAATAAGTTCTTTCATGTTCTTTATGAAATGTAAGCCTAAATGGTTAGAAGGCTATAGTTTCAAAGAGAATGTGCTTTAAAATGCTGATTATATTGTTCCCTTTTGTGCTGCAACCAGTTATCCCTTGCTGTAAAACAAAAGAGATTGAAGACTGGAAATGTATGAACTAAATTCTGCTCCCAAAAAAATCATCTAAATATGTGTAACCAATACTTCCATAATTATGCCACTTTGGATTTATATAATTATAAGCAAAATCAGAATTCAGCACCACATTTCAATTACAGCAACAAAAACAAAGCAGCTCTCACAGTAGAAAAAAATAAATCCTATAAATAATATAAGCATTTCTTCCTCTGGAATTAGTTTAAAGTATTCTTTTATGTGGATAAATTTAAAGACTTCCAAAAAAATCAGTGATCATGAGCACTTTTTGTTGCTTTTGTTGTTGGTGGTTGGTTGGTTTTGTTGTTTTTATTGAAGTGAAACTTCAAAATATATAGAATGCATATCTACTTTCAGTGGTCTCATTACTGAACATATTTAAATACTTACATGGAGAGGTGATAGCCTTCCTCACTACAGTCAAAACAAGTGGTCATTATAATGAGCTGCTTTACCTTCCCACCTCTACTCTGGAAATGGCCTTCTCTTCAGTACCTTGGAGCAAAGTCTACAACTACCTGAGGGGAGGCTGTAGCCAAGTGGGGATTGGTCTCTTCTCCCAGGCAAGCAGCAACAGAACAAGGGGACACAATCTCATGCTGTGCCAGGTGAGCTCTATGCTGGATGTTAGGAGGAAGTTCTTCACAGAGAGAGTGATTTGCATTGGAATGGGCTGCCCAGGGAGGTGGTAGAGTCGCTGTCTCTGGAGGTGTTCAAGACAAGACTGGATGAGGCACTTAGTGCCATGGTCTAGTTGATCGGACAGGGCTGGGTGCTAGGTTGGACTGGATGATCTTGGAGGTGTCTTCCAACTTGGTTGATTCTACAGTTTTATGATTCTGTATGTATTTTCTCTTCAAGCTAAGAATTCCTTACAGAGAAAGAATTCCCAGGAGTTTTAGTAGCTCAGCATTAAGATAAAGGTCAAAGGAAATACAAGACTGGATGAGGCACTTAGTGCCATGGTCTAGTTGATTGGACAGGGCTGGGTGCTAGGTTGGACTGGATAATCTTGGAGGTCTCTTCCGACCTGGTTGATTCTTTAATTCTCTGATTCTATGATTCTCAGATTGCAGGCAAGGCAAGGCAAGCCAAAGAAAGTTGTTTTCAATTTGACTTTGTATTTATCATTTGCCCAAGAACCAACCTGGCCAATAGGCAACACCAGCAAGCAGCACAATCATCCAAGCAAATGGCATCAAGGCAGGCCTTAACCACATATGGTAAAGACATGGGTGTAGCAGAAGTAAAGTATGTCCAGTACACATGCCTATTGCCTACCACAAAAGGAGGACATATTCCTTGAACCCAGACTCCATGGCTCCTTTGCTCTCCTCCTGTGCTCCCTAGATGTCAACAATGAGGCAGGGGAGAGGAGGATTGTGTCTGGATGAGACAAGTCCTGTATTCAATTTATGTAAGGCTTATGTTGGCTGTTTTGACCTACCACCACAAGTAGGTTCACCTAAAGCTGTTTGTAGGCTTTTTTTTTATCAGATTGTAGTAATATAACGTTCTGGTGATTAATAAGTATTGTATTTTAACTTATTTTCAACTAATTTTCATGCCTTTCATTATTTTCTCATTCATAGCCAATTCATCATATGTTGGAGTTAAAGGCCTTTAGTATCTTGGATTATATCTGTTCTCTTAAACTTGTTTTCATGTCTTTCATTATTTTCTCATTCATAACCAATTCATCACATGTTGGAGTTAGAGGTCTTTAGTCACATGGATTGCTTTTGTTCTCTTAAACTATTATACTCATTGTTTTCCAGTCATATGGTACCTTTCTGTCGTGAAACATTTGTTACAATCCTCATGCCTGGATTACACCACCATATGAAGGAGCCATATGCTGTCACAATCTGGGAGCTGGGTGAACACTACCAGATCATGTCACATAGTTTGCATACCAGCTTCCAGTCGTTGGTAACATGAAAGTGAGAAGATCTTCTAACCTGCTATTAGTACTTCAAGCCATGCAGCTTGTTCTTAGTACTACTTTACAGCTTGGTTCATTGTAGTAGATAAAAGTGGCATTTGTGTGGAAAAGCCTGGAATTATTCAGTCGTGTTGCGTTTGCATTCTGTGGTTGGTACCTTTCTAATGTGACTCTAGCTGTGATGTATAGATCTATCACAACGTGCTGCTGTGCTTTAAATTTCAAGAAAAGATGAATGTAGACATTAGCATTCTCATGAGCTTGGTCATCAATATTTCAGCTTAGGTAAACGGGAGCTTTGCCTAATTTATTGGTTCTCATTATATCTGGCATGTAGAAGCTGAACTCCCCTCTGCTGGGGAAATTCCCCATCTGTCTGGAAAATGACCTTTTCTGCTCTGCAAATCAGTCTCACAGAAGGGACATGGTTAATATTGTAGAAGAATGACTTCACTTGTCATCAACTAAATTGTCATGATTTGGACCCATTTTTAAATTAGTTAACATTTGCTTCCCTTCTCATGTTTCATGCATAATTCATTCAGATTCTCACTATGCTTGAGCTATGTTTCTGAGTGGGGATGTTTTGTATAGTCACTGTTAAGAGCAATAGTAACACAACATTTGTCAGAGTGTCATAGTGAACAATGAAACCTCATTATATGTCACTCAGAGAGTTGAATGAAAAGTGATGCTACACCTAGGCAACTTTTATACCTAAATCATGGAAGGTGTAAGACGAAAAACAAGTGTTCATTGCTTTGATTGCATTCCAGTTTGATGTGTTCTCAGAGAGCTCTCACATAAGTCTCTGTTAATATCCTTCAGCTTGATCCTTCTCTATTGGAATTACTGAGAATTTCACCACTTATTTCACTGGGAACAGAAATAAACTGCAAGTGAATAAAATTACTTGTGTGTAAGAGTTTGCAAGATAAGATCCTCCAGGGCAGAGATTGTCAGTTTTGTTTGCACTGAATAACAGTGAAGATATTTTTCATGCTAGACTAAAAAACACCCAAAAGAATTGAACCGTGTAAGCCATAGCACATTGCTCTACTGCAATCACCCCAAAATAAGAGGTCATCACACATGTAGAAAACACAGGCAAAATTTACAGTTCAGTTTGACTACTGAGGCATATGTTTCTAATTCAAAAAAAAGATACTGAGCATTTGCACACTATTTTTTAACAAAAGGTTTCTTCTCTTCCTCTATCTCCCTCTCTCTCTGTGACTATCCAAATATATGGCTTTTTCTTATGGATGGATTACTTTGCTGCTATGGTGATGAAGTATCTTTACCTACTGGTCCTGAAGATAAACAAAATATAATCTCATCCCTGTATTGACTATACCTTTACTTAAATTAGTATTCAAATTTCATTTATTTTCTCAAAGCCCAAATCTGATCAAACCCGGCTCTGAAATGGAAAAATGAGCAAAACCAAATGTTCATTATCAACATACAACATCCAATGCCATAGCAGGAAATATCCTCACCATTGAGTGAAAGAAAAAGCATCAGTGTTCACTAGGTTTACTTGTCATTTTACCCCAAATTCATCTTATCCTAGAGTGTAAATTAGAATCATAGAATCAACCAGTTTGGAAGAGACCTCCAAGATCATCCAGTCCAACCTAGCACCCAGCCTTGGCCAATCAACTAGACCATGGCACTAAGTGCCTCAGCCAGTCTTATCTTGAACACCTCCAAGAACAGCAACTCCACCACCTCCCTGGGCAGCCCATTCCGATGCCAATCACTCTCTCTGCCAACAACTTCCTCCTAACATCCAGCCTAGACCTCCTCTGGAACAACTTGAGACTGTGTCCCCTTGTTCTGTTGCTGCTTGCCTGGCAGAAGAGACCAACCCCCACCTGGCTACAGCCTCCCTTCAGGGAGTTGTAGACAGCAATGAGGTCACCCCTGAGCCTCCTCTTCTCCAGGCTAAACAACCCCAGCTCCCTCAGCCTCTCCTCATAAGGCTTGTGCTCCAGGCCCCTCACCAGCTTACTTTATGGCTGTGAATGATCCAAGACTCCCCAGCAGCATGAATTGTCTCCTTCTAAGAATTTAATCAGAGAAAGTTTATGTGATCAAAGATCCTAAAAAACCCAGGAGTAATTCCAAGGATGACAATGTAAAAACATAAGCAAAAGCCTTGCCTTGTCAATATAAAGCCTTACTGTCAATCATTGTCAAAATTATAGAGCATAGCAGCATATCACATCTTTTCCTGTCAAAATGTTCCCTCTAACAAAGGTCAGTGCCTTCATGACATAAATCTGTTATCCCATTATTGTCATAAGTATCATGAGAAGAATGGAGTTGAGTCAAATGTTTGGAACGGATAGAGTCAGCCCAGCTTAATTCAGGAAAGGGCCATATTTCCCATTTTACTTTGTCAGGCTGCCAGCCATCAGCATGAGCGTTCCATTTCACAATCTGTTTGTGTTCCAGTGAGTGATAGCTTTTAGCTGGCCTAGAAAATAACTATCCCATTGCTAGCAAAGTGCATTCATAGGATCAAGTGCCTTTTGAACAGTTAAGTAGATTTTGCCCTTTAAATAGACCAGATGGCTTCAGATGAAACCTTTGAAACTATGGCAAATCTGTTGGAAAATTAAAAATATAGTAAATCCAGTGCTGAAATCAGGCATATTTACGAGCTACTCAATTATACAGCCACTTAAAATAGTTTGTAGCTCAGTGGAATTTATGAGAGAGGGTTTTTTTCCTCCACAAGAACCAACATCTCCACTAAGTCATGTGCATTTGTAATAAATGGAAAATAAAGAAAAATAATAATATCTGGCATAAATTAAGTGAAATTACTCATAGGAGTGCTTTCTTTCACTTCTATTTGAAAAGATCTGAAATAATCATAAAAACCTGTGAACATGACTCTTTTCCCAAGAACACTGAGTGGAACTGGGAGGAAATGCAATTGAAATCAATAAGTGCAAATTAAGCCCAGAATCACAGAATGTTAGGGATTGGAAGGGACCTCGAAAGATCATCTAGTCCAAACCCCTTGCCAGAGCAAGATCGCCTAAAGTAGGTCACACAGGAATGCATTTAGGTGGGGTTTGAATTTCTCCAGAGAAGTAGACTCCACATCCTTCCTCTCTGGGCAGCCTGTTCCAGGGCTCACCATGAAGATGATTTTCCTTGCATTTACATTGAAACTCCTGTTCTCCAAGTTTGCATCTGTTGACCCTTGTATGAGTATTGGACATCACTGGCTCTGTCCTTCTGAGACTCACCCTTTACATACACAGTACTTCCAAGTTAAGGAGGCTCAGCTCCCTCAGCCATCCCTCATAAGGGATCTCCCTTATGAGTACAGTAAATACTATGATCATTGAGCCTACTGGATATAAACATATGCTGGTTAGGACACTTATAAACACATGTCAGGAAGTAGAAATTATAGCTATCAAGTTTTCTGGTTGAGACTGACCTATTTCTTACAGTCAACAAGAAGGCTGGGCTGTTTGCTGCCTCCCAAAACTGTTGCATAAATGGTGTTCACAAGCATGTGACTTCAGAATTTGCTTTGACATAGTCATTACAATGTCATTGCCGTGCTAACATTAAGCCTAAGGAAATAGAGGAGGACTGTGATCTGGAGCTTATGCTCTCATATAAATTCTAGAGTAAATTCTAATGCAGAGCTTGAAGGATCTGATTATTCAGTCACAGAATACAAAATTGAAGTGTTGGAGGATTGATTGAACTATTTTTCATCTCTTACAGGTTAACTCTGTGATCTGTGCTAAATTACTCCTCCCCCCCTCCTCCACCCCTGAAAATCAAACAAAAGCTTTGCAGATTTCATATATAAAACACCTGCTGATCTCTCCTGAGTGAATGGACCTCCACTATTTACAATTCAAATCAGAATTTTAAAAAGCAATGAGAGAAAAAGCACATTGTTTGCCTGCCTCCTATCTTTCTTTACAATCTGAAAATGGAAAAATACAGAAACTGAAAAACAAAACCCAAAAAATGATGCAACTGGCCATAGATAAAATAAACATGGTCAATCTCATCTTTACTCCCAGGAGAAATTAATTTAGAGCTTCATTCCCCTCTGCATCTGTTTCAGATATCTTAGACTTTTTCTTTTTCTCCTTCTGGAGAAACTTCACTGACAAATGTCACATCACTTTGGAACTTCAGAAATACCTAATGCCTTCCCCTTCCTCACAGATTCCTTCCTCAAGGCATTGTATTTGTTCCAGCTGGAACTGTAATGTCCTCTTTGCTCATGTTCCCTTTAAGAACTCTCTATGGTGCAGCTGGAAGAAATTAATGCTTAATGCAAACAACTTTAAATGAGAAGTTGATGTTGCAATCTTGACTAGGAGGTCCCCAGGTGTTGTTAGAAAACTGTTTTGAATCGGGTCTTCAACTTTGCAAGAAGGTGTAAGTAAGATATTTTTTTATGTAATTAAAAGATTGTGTAATTCCTGGAGAAGAGGAGGCTTGGGGGTGACTTCTTTACTGTCTACAACTACCTGAAGGGAGGTTGTGGCCAGGTGGGGTTGGTTTCTTCTCCCAGGCAATCAGCAACAGAACAAGGGGACATAGTCTCCAGGTGTGCTGGTGGAGGTGTAGGCTGGGTGTTAGGAGGAAGTTGTTGGCAGAGAGAGTGATTGGCATTGGAATGGGCTGCCCAGGGAGGTGGTGGAGTTGCCATCCCTGGAGGTGCTGAAGCAAAGCCTGCATGAGGCACTTAGTGCCATGTTCTAGTTGACTGGCTAGGGCTGGGTGCTAGGTTGGACTGGATGATCTTGGAGGTCTCTTCTAACCTGGTTGATTTTATGATTCTATGAAAGCAAAACAAAGTGCCAAAGGGCAAGCAGGAACCTAGATTTGAAATAAGGAGGTCAGTTTGTGGACAGCAAACTTGAGGAGAAAGTCAAAGTTAAGCTTTGTATTTGGCTGTTAGGAAAAATATATTCTCAAAAGATCTTAAAATGAGTGCTGTAACTTAGGTGCTTTTTCTGCAGCAACTGATGTAGGATGTAAAATTGGATTGCAATACAGGTTGCTTTTATGGGCTTATCCTCTCAGTCTTTCAGGATATATACACATAAGGAAATTAAAGGTAAATCAATGATAATTCAGCTTCTGATTTCTAAGCTTTTTTTTATCCATCCCATGTCTGAGTAATTGAAAACAAATCCCCAGACCTGACACTGAAATACTTGATTTGGCCCTTTCATCATAGAGCCTAACGTATTTGAGTTATTTCTGCTATCAGAACTGACAAAAAACTACAAACCAGAGAGCAGGCACAGGGCTTATAAACCCACTAATTTTTACTTCTTTGTGAAGTCAGACATGAGGCATCTTCCTTAGCTGTTTTGATGACCACTTCTGGTGTCAGAGATACCCTATAGTAATGAGTTTTAGGAGTGCATTGAACATCTTGAGTAACTGTTTCTTAATGAGCTTTTTTGCTTTCTTTTCTTTTCCTTTCTGTTTGAGTCTTTTTAGTGTCCCCTTGCTCTTTGCAAACAATTCAATCTTTTCACCACTCTGAAATCTTATGTACTTTTTGTTTGTTTGCTTTTTTTGTTACTAAATGTCTTACCTTTGCATGAAAAACAGCAAGATAATACAATTACTTTTAATATTTTTAACTTAATAGTAATTCTTCAGCTTCTCTATTTTCATTAGTCTTTGGCTTTCATTAAATATAGATTAAAAAACTCTATATAACCACTGGGAGTAATGAAAAAAGATAACAGTCTTGTAGAAATACAGAGAGAAGATTCAGCTATTGTTTTTAAATTAGTTATCCTATTACTCATATCATAAAATACAAGTCCAGAAAATATTTCAATCATTATTAATTTCCTCTCTCACTTCTGATGCAATATATGGGCATGATTCATATTCTGGTCAGACCTAGCACAAGAAAATAAGAATTAGGAGAAAATATGTTTAAATGTTCATCTACAGTTGTGGTTAACCAAAGCCCAAGGAGGAAGAAAAAAAATCTGGGGAGGGACTTTTTGGGCTCTCAGAGAGTGACAGGACTAGAGGGAATGGAGAGAAGCTGGAGGTGGGGAAATTCAGACTGGACATGAGGAGGATGTTCTTCACCATGAGAGTGGTGAGAGCCCGGAATGGGTTGTCCAGGGAGGTAGTTGAGGCCCCATCCTTGGAGGTGTTTAAGGCCAGGCTGGATGAAGCTGTGGGCAGCCTGCTCTAGGGTAGAGTGTCCCTGCCTGTGACAGGGGAGTTGGAACTACATGATCCTTGTGGTCCCTTCCAACCCTGACTGTTTCTGTGATTTTAAGAAGAGGATGTACATATTGATTATCGACGTGTTGCTGAGATACAAAGTTCTCATTAGACCTGGTTATCTTCATGTATTTTACAGTCATAGTTTTGATGACAGACTTTTATATATTATAGACTATTTATTTATTTATTTATTATTTCCTAGGAAGTTGTCTGCATTTTCACTAGATCTCTGCAGATGTCCTGCTGGCATTATTAAGGTAAGTGTACTAGATGTGGACTATATATGTTTTTAAGAACATCTGTCATCGGCTCTGATCTACCACTGAGTGTGAAATCAATTAAGAATTGTTTATGGATGGTGATGTTGTGTGAGAGAGGCAGGTTGTGTCAGAGAAAAACAGTGGTGCCAAATGAAAGGAGTGGATAAGGCTATTAATGTTATACTTTCATGTGGTACAATCAGGTGAGCTGGTTTTGGAGGTCTGAGTCACCATTGCGTGCTTCAGCTGCACCAAGCAGGGTGTCTGTGCACATGCCAAATAGGAAAGTGGGGAGGATGTGGATTACATATCCATGAGTTATCTGTGTTTTGATAGTTGTGTTCTTGATCTTTTGATCAGATCCTTGGGGATCAACAAAGTAAGGCCATGCATGTTTTACAGAGCTGATCAGCTGGTGGTTTCAATGGTTACAAAGAGAAAAAGATAGAATGCAGTGATTCTGACTCTTATGTTTTATTTTTCTTCCACTCTTAAAAATTACCTCTCTCCCTCCTCCCCTAGTAGCCTTGGTATAATTTTGGTTACAAATTAAGAGTGTTGGGATTCTTTTGAATTGCATATGGGATTCTTTTGGTATCTATCTTTTGGTATCTATCTTTTGGTATCTATCTTTTGGTATCATCACCTGATAGTTTTGCTGTGTCATGTATGTGCAAATTTGGTTTGGCAGTCTGGCACAAGGCGGGGGTGGGGGGGCAGTATTATCTGTCTTTTCTGATGGACACCTTTACTACAATACTCATTTCAGCTAATTTAATATATATGTGGATTCACAGGTGTGATAATTTCCCTGGTGGCTGAATTGAAGATGGCATTGCACATATGCTTTATAGACACAAAAAGAGATAAATGGTGAAAATTTGCAGCTTTTGTCATTTGAAATACAAAAGGCAAATTTCAAATGTGAATGAGTGTTTGCAATTAGTAGCATATGGCTTCATCTCAGAGAGTTCATTCCCACCAATGAAATGGCTGGGCCAAGAAAGATGCATATTATTAGAAGTCAATGAACAATAGCTCATTGTGAAACAAGACAAGCTTCCATTCTTTACCACACAACTTTGCATGACTGTATGTAGTGAGAAGGGCACTAATATAATCTATTTACTTACTACTTGCTCTTACGGTTTTCTGTTATTTCATATTTGTACCAAAATAATTTTAAAGTTTTCAACGATATTTGAGTCACTAAATAAATTTCACTTAGGAACAGAGTTGTAGAAATACAGCCCTTTCCTGCAGAAACCTGCTACTGTCATTCCCAAGAAGACAGAGTGTGATGGTTTGGGTGTTACCTGCCCTTCCACACTTAAGAAAATCATCCAGACTAGACTCAGTTGNATGAAATGGCTGGGCCAAGAAAGATGCATATTATTAGAAGTCAATGAACAATAGCTCATTGTGAAACAAGACAAGCTTCCATTCTTTACCACACAACTTTGCATGACTGTATGTAGTGAGAAGGGCACTAATATAATCTATTTACTTACTACTTGCTCTTACGGTTTTCTGTTATTTCATATTTGTACCAAAATAATTTTAAAGTTTTCAACGATATTTGAGTCACTAAATAAATTTCACTTAGGAACAGAGTTGTAGAAATACAGCCCTTTCCTGCAGAAACCTGCTACTGTCATTCCCAAGAAGACAGAGTGTGATGGTTTGGGTGTTACCTGCCCTTCCACACTTAAGAAAATCATCCAGACTAGACTCAGTTGAGCTGGAAATTAGAATGGAGCTTTACATTTAAAGCTTAGCACAATATACAAACATATATTTACAATATCTACAGCTACAGACAGAAAAACACAAGTTAGCTACAGACAGAAATACATAAGTTAAAAATTAATACAGAAACACAACAGCCCTTCCAGAAACCAGTATCCCTAGGAGGGGCTCCCAACCACCCTTCCACCTCCTTTCCACTCCTCTACCTTATCTCAGACTTTGCCTTATGCTCAAGGTGAGTTTGGAGAGTCGACCAGAGGGCTTAGGAAGGAGGTGGATTAATTACACAGACAGCAGATTAGAGAGAGAAGGGAGGCAACCAAAGCCAGAGAACAACTCTGTTATCTGTTTGTGTTCTTATTTTTATCCATCTCAGCAAGCCTATGAGTGCAGCAGACATCACCACTGTTTCCTTTTCACAGCCTATATTCTAATTTCCCTCACTAAAATATCCCAGCTAGCTTCAAACTAGCACACAGGTTAAGAGATCAGGCAGAGTATCCCTTACAATGCAAAAGAAATCAGAGACCCAAGACTGGGTAAAACATTAGGACAGTGTTTTAAAATACACTTTTAAACTTCTTTCTGATTGGGTTGGTGCTTTTTTAAATAATAATTTATAATAAATAAAAGAGTAAGGTGTTCATAGGGCTGTTGGAGCTACAGATCTTTGGAGAAAAAAAATGTGAAGAGGTGACCAATGTAATAAAACTAAGAATATTTAATATAACAATTGAAAGTCTAACTTTAAATATACAATGATGGAAGTGAAGACCTTACTATCTATGCCTTATCTCTAGCTGCCCAGATCTCCATAATGTTATTGAATTCCCTTCCTCCCTCCAAGGTATTAAAGATTTTACAAAACAATATAAAGTGAGGAGGGATTTCTGGGTTCTGTATTTTCTCATATTAATCACTATGCTTTTTTGTTGTTGTTGTTCCTTTTGTGATGCATTCCAAACATGTTTTGCATGAAATTGTTGCTTATGACCTTGGATAAAATTAGTCAGCTCTTCTTCTTGTTTGTTTATTTCTGCATTATCCACATGATAGAAAAGCCATTGAGAAAAATGTGTAACATCTTTGACATTTAGAAACTTCAGTAGAAAAAAAGCATGTGCTGTAGCTACCCACCCTGTGAACATATGTAGAGCAGTTTGTGTGTGGTATATAGTGTCAAGAATGAAATGCTTGTGTTTGGCTACTGCATATGCAAGAGATGTAAGATTCTGTGGAACAGACTTCTGAAAGTGGCATATCTTACAAGTGTGATTGTCACTGTGGCCTTTTCCAATGTAAAACCCCAAAACATGATGGGATACTGAGCTTTTATGTTTGCAGTCTCGCCTGTCCAGTCATTGCCTCAGCCCATCCTGTTTATAGCAGACTTGTGACTGCTCTGATATATGCTGCTAACATCAAGTCTTTAAGGAGTTTGTACTTGTAGACCTGAGCTCAACCAAGTTCCTCACACATCCTACACAAAATGCCCCCAGTAGGAAATGGACAAAATCAGCATTAGCAGGTATTTTCTTCAGTACAAACATGTCAAAAAATAGATACTTTACACTTTCTACCCGGAACAAAGAGAAAGAATTGGAATCTGGCCTGAGGGTGTTTAATATTACATGAATTCAAGTTGTGCAAAGCAGTTCAAAGAATCCCTCTGTGAGCAGATACCATGAGACCATAATCAATTCTGTGATCCCAGCTACTCTACCATGCCATATATGCAAATAATCACCAGCCTGACACAAAGGTGGCTGATGACCAGCACTGTGGTATTGTCTTCTTTTTATTAATCTCTGCAGATAGCTTTTTGGAACAATTTCCTTCGTACCCTGAAGTCTTTGTGGCTGGGAAAGAGTTTAGTTTGCCTTCAAAATTCACTCGAGGCATTTCAGGCTTCTCAAGCAGAGCCAAAGCCACTGGAATAACTTTTAAAAAACTAAGCTGAAAGGAGACTGGTTCCTAGCAGGATCTATCTAACTGTTGATTAATGCAACCAAGTCAGGGCAAAATGTATTCACTCATAAAGGGAGTAGAGCCATGTGTTAAATTCTAGGATTCTGTGAATCTTCTTGGTTGATTCCTTCTTTATTCCTGATCTGATTATGGATATTTAAAGAATTTAATAACATAACTCCTTTAAGATGTAAGCCACATTTCACTGCTGCCCAGATGAAGAACTGGGAACTCAGCATTTCATTAAATATCCCTTTCAGATTATTTATTCCAAAGATGCTTTTCCTCAATATGCTCATTGCCTGCAAACAAAACTGTCATCACCTGTTCTCTACTTGTTTGCATACTGATAGCTCTTCTCCTCTGATAAATTCCATTAATTAATGAATAGTCATCAGGGAATTGTCTCCTTAGGCTCATTAAAGAAATGGACACTAAAATGATATGAAAGCAGCTGCCTCCTTTCTGTCATTCCCTTCTGATGGCTACTGCTTTCCTCATCAGTGCTAAATTATGAGTCTGCTTTGATTAGCAGTCCAGTTATTCACTGCAGCTGCATTTGGAGATGGAAATCTTAACTACACAGTCATGTTTAATTGATATTCTCATCAAACTGTTAACATTGTAAAAGAATGCAGCACTTCAATGCATCAAGCTTGTGTACGTGTATTAAACCCTGCTGGAAGTTTTTTTGACCTTGCAGGCAGATTGGAAAGACATGTGTGTTTTTTTTCTTGAAGCTTTCCAATAAAACACTGATTATTAGCTGAGCTCATTTGGGAATCACAGACCAAATTTGTGAAAAATCTCAGGCCAGAGATGATCCTAAACAGAAACTTCTTTGATCACCACTCCAGTGCCTAAATCTGAATGCTCATTTCTGTGCTGAAAAACATAGAAACTACTTCATTTAAGATAGAGGATGACATCCTCTGAATTTCACCTAAAGATTTCTAATCCAAACCTTTTCCTCAATGAAAGAATAAAGAGAGAGAATCTGTATCATAGGTGGAGAAAATGAACACAGTTTGGAAGATGTTTGAATTCAAACAAGGGTAGTTGAGTCAGAACTGACTATGCACTTATTTATATTTAACCTGTGGAAGGCTCAGACTTAAAATTCTGACTCGTCCTTTGTCGTTAAAACCTTATTCATAGACAAGATCACACCAGAACTGTTCTCTGTACTCTGAGATTGTTGAGACAGGCTGGCCCCCTCTTAGTGTAGTATTTAAACAGGTGATGCTTTGCAGCTTTAAGGTAACATAACAAGAATTGTTGCTAATTGCCTCTTAGTGGTTGGTGCTTTCACTCAGATTAAATCAGGTTACTCAGTAGGCTCTGAGATTAAGTGCAATATTAGATACATAGAAAGGCATAATGTCCTTGGTGTGGTGTTAACCTTGTGGTGTAGAATATCACGTTCAAGCAGAGTCCAAAAGAGAGAGAATGAGATCATTTGCATTGGGGTGTACCAGAAATCATCCAGAATCATGCTTAATTGGAGCAGTTCTTTAAACTCTAGCCCTAGAATTAACTCAATTCTGAAATAATTAAATGGAAAGACTTCAAACCTCTTTGTTGTCTTGTTCATGAATTTGTATTTCATGACTGGATTTGGACCATCATTAATAAACGTAAATATCTTCTGATGGAGAAAAAAACCAAACCAAAACAAACAAAGTTTACAAATTCAAATGTGTTGTCTTATTTGTATAACTAAAGGATCCTTGCCTGGCCTTGAAAACTATTCAACTTTGGAGAAATTTCTGATAGATGTTTCACAGTCCAAGAAACTGTTGTTGAAACTAGAGCTACTGGTTAATCCACAGGGTAAAAAGAATTTAAGTTTTCTAATTTTATTTCATATCAGGGAAAAATTTTCTAATGAATCTCCTAGTTGTATCCATGTATTGTGCTCTTGGGACATCATCTGTTACCATTTTCCTCTGCTCCTTGTTGTAAGGATAACCTCAGTTTTCTATGAGATGTAGTCTAGATAGTCTCAAGTGTCTATGAGATCTAGTCTATATAAAAACTGGCTATGTAAAAACTTACACTTTTGGAGCATAAACAGAAAAAAAATGGGATGGTTATGACTACATTTGGTATGTAGACATCCTGACTTGTTACAGATACCAGTAAAGTTGGGTTCAGAAAAATTGAGTTAAGGAATTTTCATCAAACAGGTGATCTTGGTCCTTGCTGTAAACATTTCAAATCATCCTGCTGAAAAGAATCATAGCTTTTCTACTGTTCTTGGTCTTGGCAGAGAGATTTGTCCTTTAAACTGAAGCAGCCAGGTTTTGAAATGGTAGCTAGAAGCTCACTTCTCCTTTTCAGTTCTTCACTTGAAATGCCTTCAGTCCTGTACCATGTTAAATATTGTTACTTTGAGTAAATGACCTAACATATCTCTTTTCTTCTCTAAAGTGCCTAACTTCTTTCTTTGATAGCCTGCAATTGCACTCTATTATTCTGTAGTAATTGAATAATGTCTCTGTTTGAACTGTCTTGTAGCAGCAATGAAAAGCTCTAGATTGCTAGGTATAATAATATGTATCACAATTTACTCCAAGTCTTAGGAGGATTCATATCTGTCATTAGGATTGTTTAGAAATGCCATGGCTCTGATGGAGAAAAAAAAAAGGATTCTCTACAGAAGTTTGTAACTTGGTTGCAAGTATGGCAACTCAGCTGCCTTTAATTAGACTAAATTAATTTAGGCCTAAGATGATTCATAGGCATGCTATAAAGTTCACATGTGAGTTCAAAAATGGTAGTGGCTTCTGTGGTTTTTGGTTGAAATGTAAATGAAGCAGAATTCTAACATGAATCAACTGCTATCCTTGAAATTTAATGCACATCTATTGGTTGTTGCAATTCCTAGCCTTATTCTTACTTATTTTGGACAGAAATGTTAATAATAGCTGTGTTCACTAAAGATATTCCAACTATTCAGTTCCTCTGGACTTCTCTGTGATCAATAGAAATCTCCTGAAAACTATTCACTAAACTGAGGATCCAGTCAGATTGAATTTATCAATTCATTTCACATAAACAGCCAGCCTGTGGCAGGGATGCTTTTGTCACTCAGGGAGGTTAAATACTAATTTATTCCATATATGTCAAAAGTTTTATGAAACCTGTCATGTTTTTTCACATCTCTTTATGTGTATACTGTTCTCTAACTTTCAAGTCATTACATGATTTATGCCTCTAAGATAATCTACTAACTATAATACACTTTTCCTAATAATTAAAAGGTGTAGCTGACATAGTATTTGATATTGCTATATAAATGCATTAGTTCCTTTTACAATGAAAGTCAAGAGGTAACCTTCCTACAGTGCTACACTTGATGTTCTTTTTCCACATCAGCTACCATAATAATCAAATGAAACAGCAAGAGAGCATCCATTATGGTAGAGCCAGATTACCAAGCTACTAGTAAGGCTCTCAAGACAGGAGAGGAGGACACTTATAAGGAGAAGGTGCTTGTGTAAAGGGAAAAGTAGACTCCCAACAACACAGATGAAACATTGAAGGAATTTTTGTTTAACAGCAGAGGCAGATGAAAGTGTGCTTTGTACCACTACTTTGACAAGCCTACTGCTTTTCTAACACAGGAGTGAAAAAAATAAGAGGTAACCTGAATCAACCTGAGAAGGGTTGTGTTCAGTTTGGAAATGTATAGTGTATAAATCTATCATGAATGTGTCTTGATTGAAGTAACTTGTAGCGAGAGTTCTGTTGGAAGTCTTGCAGTAGAAACGCTTCTTTGTTTGTGCCTCATTGCCTGAAGACACATTCTGCTGGGATTATTGACAGTAGTTGACGATGTGGTCAACTGCAGCTATTTCTACTCAGTCAGGAATCCTAGATTTTCCCAAGGCAAAGAATTACTTTTACATTTTGGACACACTTGGTATCTGTATTGCCTTGGAGAATATGATGAACACTCCTGCAGTACAGCTATAACAATATTTGGAAGAAAAATTGTTTAGGCTCATAGAATCATAGAAAAGACCAGGTTGGAAGAGATCTCCAAGATCATCCAGTTCACTCTATAACCCAGCCCCATCCAATCAACTAGACTATGGCACTAAGTGCCTCATTCACTTTTTTGGATGTAGTCTTCAGTCCAGCAAGGCTTCAAGAAAACTTCATTAGATGCAGGAAATTGCTGGTATCACTGACCTTTTCCAAAGTAAATATGTCCTATTAGCCATTACTGTGCTACTGGGCAGATTTGCTCTTGCTCAGAATCATAGAGCCAAGGAGGTTGGAAGAGACCTCCAAGATCATCCAGTCCAACCTAGCACCCAGCCCTAGCCAGTCAACTAGACCATGGCACTAAGTGCCCCATCCAGGCTTTTCTTGAACACCTCCAGGCACAGAGACTCCACCACCTCCCTGGGCAGTTCATTCCAATGCCAATCACTCTCTCTGGAAAGAACTTCCTCCTGACATCCAGCCTAGACTTACCGTGGCACAACTTGAGACTGTGTCCTCTTGTTCTGTTGCTGGTTGCCTGGCAGAAGAGACCAACCCTGCCTGGCTACAGACTCCCTTCAGGTAGTTGTAGACAGCAATGAGGTCTGCCCTGAGCCTCCTCTTCTTCAGGCTGCACATCCCCAGATCCCTCAGCCTTTCCTCACAGGGCTGTGCTCCAGGCCCCTCATCAGCCTTGCTGCCCTTCTTTGGACATGTTCCAATACCTCAACATCTCTCTTGAGTTGAGGAGCCCAGAACTGGACACAGCACTCAAGCTGTGGCCTGACCAGTGCTGAGCACAGGGGCAGAAGAACCTCCCTTGTCCTGCTGGCCATGCTGTTCCTGATCCAGGCCAGGATGCCATTGGCTCTCCTGCCCACCTGGGCACACTGCTGGCTCAGCTTCAGCTACTCTTCACCAGCACCCCCAGGTCCCTTTCTGCTTGGCTGCTCTCAGCCACTCTTTCCCCAGCCTGTAGTGCTGCTTGAAGTAGTTGTGGCCAAAGTGTAGAACCCTGCACTTGGCCTTGTTAAACTACCCCAGTTTTAGAAAAGATCCCCATGGCAGAGCACCTGCTTTGGTTTGGAGTCTGGGAGTGAGTAAATTGAGCAAACAAAAAGAGTTTCGCCCAAGCAAAGCCCTGAGGGCTTAGCACCTCCTGTCAGGTGTCTTGTGCTGCCCTCACCGTGCTTGCATAGTCAAAGAAGGCATGAAACTTTGAATTACTTGGCCAGAACAATGGTGCTAGTGCCTATTGGCCAGTTTGATTTCAAAATCGAGTATATAAAGGGGGATGATTTAGAAAACCATACCTTTCTACACTAGCCTTTCTACAGCTGCCTTTCTGCGGCAGCCTTTCCACCTACTGTAGCCTTTCTGCGCTGTGCCTTTGTCTTCAGGGACCATCTCCTCGTTCGCGGCTCATTAACAGTCGGCCACATGTTTGCAGCTCACACTAGTGGCTTAGCAGCATCTTCTTCCTCCTCTGCCTGAAATATTTGTATTTTACTCCGGGTCCAACGCGAGTTTGAAAGAGTCTTTCATACAGGAGTCTTAACTCAGAGACCAAAGGCGTTGTGAATAAGTGCTGGAGTGAATTTTCAGACTCCATAAGCATTAGTTAGAATATTTCCTGTTCTTGCATTATTGTTTTCCAAGTTCTGATTGATTAAACTGTTTAATTCTATGCAATTGCATCTTGTCAACCCAAAATCCAAAGAACCTCAGGGATTTTACCCGATTTTTGAATGTTAAAAATATTTGTACATAAATTAATATTCATAATTCAGAACTGATTATTCATTTCTAATACAGTCACAAACAAAACAAATAGATATACATTCCTTGCTAGATAGGAAAACAGCTTCACTAGCAGGGAAAATAAAGGCACCAACAAGATAAGGAGTTTCCAAAGCCAGGAATGTGAGTAAACATGAACAGAAGGAATTTAGGGTTATTTAGGGTTATTATAGCAACCCAAATAAAATGGATTTTAATGCCAATCTGCTTTTTGTGAAATGTAAATGCAATACACAGATGCTTTAGAGAGGACCAAATTTAACAGCTCTGAAATTTTGTATGTTTAAAACCATAATATAAATTTTAATTGGTATTTCCATATGGGAAGTTCTGTTCATGAGGCTGTGTGGCTTCCAAAAATAAAACCATTGCTGGTGTTTGTGGTGCTGGGGCTGACAGGAAATGTCTCACAACGACAAAGAGAAAATTGCTGTAAGCACTGGGATCAGTACTCTTGCAAAAAATGACTTCCATCCCCTGCCACCTTTCTTAGACCTTAGATCACAGGATGTTACGGGTTGGAAGGGACTGGATGAGGCACTTAGTGCCATGGTCTAGTTGACTGCACAGGGCTGGGTGGTAGGTTGAACTGGATGACTTTGGACGCCTCTTCCAACCTGGTTGATTCTATGATCGGGTTCAACTCTTCTGCCATAACAGGACCAGACAATCTAGCACAGATCAGAGGAATGCATCCAGACAAGCCTTGGAAGTTTCCAGAGAAGGAGACTCTACAACCTCTCTGGGGAGCCTGTTCTAGTGCTCTATGACCCTTACAGTAAAGAAGTTCCTCCTTGTGCTGAGGTGGAACCTGCTGTGCTGCAGCTTGCTCATGTGCTTCACGTTAAAAGTAGTTATTTTGAAACCAATGTTGTTGTACTCTAAGCTTTCATCGAGTAACAACAGTATTCAGGGGAGTACTTGAACAGTGGCCAAAAAAACACAACACAACATTAAATGATTATTACATTTATATATTCACATGTCGCAATCAGCAACCTATGTGTTAACTTTTTTCTCTCTTTATATTCTGTTTACTCACCTTCTCAAAGTAGAATCTGTTAGATGATCGGTCACTGAAAAAGTTACTATATTCTTAGATTTTGGGGACAAAATAAAGCTAAAGATGATAGCATTTCAGACAAGGGGTATTTAGCAAGCACAGCTTCCCCCTGGAGCTTTGTACTCCAGATAATTACATTCCACATACAGTAATTGAAACTTGTGAATACATCAAACTGTGTGTTTTCACAAACCAGATATAATCAACTCAAATTATTTAAATTCGCTATTTGACAGAATTGTTACAACTCTGCCAGTTTAAAAAAAAAATATTCCTAGGAAATATTGTTTCATAGCTACATTAAATGTCTACCTAGGGAGAGTGTGTTCCTATGGAAATCTGCAGGATAGCAACACTCAGTATCCAATTCTTGGTTTTACACAAAATCTACTTGGATTTACTAAAGATTTACTTTAATGAAAGCGAAAATTCTTCAGTCTGAGACCATCCATGTACCTCTCTGATTCAGAAATTACCACAAAATCAAGCAATTGGAAACTGCTGGCCAGAAGCTCAGCAGCTGTCAGCAGGTGCAGCTCCACTGAAGTGAAAAAGACAATGCTGATTATTTTTTTTTTTTTTACCAACCGAGAATTCCAGCTCTGTTTCAAGGGAGAATACCCATGCTGGTTGCCCTATATTATTGCTATAGACTTGTCACCTCCACAAAGGCTAAGACCAGGGATTGTACTATTTGTTGTGCATTTCATGTATGACAGATATGGCTCTCTAGGGGTTCATGAAAGTCAAACGCTGATTGTAGTTTCCAGCTCTTCTGAATCTTTGACGTGCCGTCAGTCCTTGAGAAATAGATTTCTCCAACATGTTTGCATTGAGAAGTGCTGTGCAGATTGAAAGGAAAAGGAGATTGAATAGGTCTAGATATCCTGAACTATGGTTGAACGTTTCCTAACACTAAGTTGAGGCATTCATTTATCCAAATCTGACTGACAAAGGGGTTATTATGCCTGATAGTGAAAAGAATAGTGCAGGAAACGAATGCATATGAAAACATTTGTGTTAGGAAACATCAGAAAGTTCCAAGGTGGTTGTTTTGTTTTGGTTTTTTTTTTTTTATAACGTCTCACTTCCAGATCCTCTTTGATAGTCCCTGGAGGTACAATGAATTAATGAAAAGAAAAAAGTAGGAAGCTGTAAGGATAACTTTTGCATCCCTTTAATTTTATCTGTGGATTAAAAAAACAAACACTCTCTCACATACACACCACCCCCTCCAAAAAAAAAACCAAACCAAGGAAATCAAACATCAAAAAAAAACCCAAACCAAACAAAAAAAAAATCAATCAAGCCAATCAACCAAAACCAAGGACAAACCTCCATAACAACCATAAACTCCAAGCAAATGTAAAAAAACCCAAAACAAAACAGAAAAAGACTCCCCATAGCCCTGCAAAAAACCCAAAAGACCCAACAGCAAAAAAACCTGAACAACGCCCCTCCATTCATACACTAATCCAAACCCACAACTCCTCCAAAATAAAAACCCAAACAAATAAAACAAAGCAGATGCTGCCCCAATTGGATTGAAGTTGGTAAAGAGTAATGCAACTACCAAATACTGCAGCAAGAAAACAGAAGGAAGAAGCTTTAAAAGAGGGTGTGATCTTTTACTTCATCTCTCTGCCTGCACAGTGCAAGACTGAGTTTAAGCTTATTAATTCAGGTTCTCTATCTGTAAGTTCCTTCAAGAGTCAGATCTCCCTGTGGGTAGACAGGCTGGAGGGAAGGGATGCCACTCAGAGGGACATGGACAGGCTGGAGAGATGGCCATAAGCCAACCTCATGTGCTTTGACAAGACCAAATGCAAGGTCCTGCATCTGGGTCGGGGTAACGCCGAGCACAACTCCAGGCTGGGCAGTGACTGACTGGAGAGCAACCCTGAAGAGAGGGACTTGGGAGTGCTGGTGGACAAGAAGCTCAACATGAGCCAGCAGTGTGCACTTGTGGCCTGGAGGGCTGCATCAAGAGAAGTGTGGCCAGCAGGTCGAGGAAAGTCATTCTCCCCCTCTATTGCGCTCTGCTGAGACCCCACCTGGAGTACTGCACCCAGTTCTGGAGCCCCCATTACAAGAGGGATGTGGTCATGCTGGAGCACGTCCAGAGAAGGGCCACGAGGACCTTGGAGCAGCTCTGCTATGTGGACAGACTGAAAGAGTTGGGGCTGTGCAGTCTGGAGAAGAGGAGGCTGCAAGGTGACCTTGTGGCCTTCCAGTATCTGAAGGGGGCCAACAAAAAAAACTGAGGAGGGAATTTTTTTGCTATCAAGGAGTGACAGGACTAAGGGGAATGGAGCAAAGCTGGAGGTGGGGAGATTCAGAGGGGAGGTGAGGAGGAAGTTGTTGATCGTGAGAGTGGTGAGAGGCTGGACTGGGTTGCCCAGGGAGGTGGTTGAGGCCCCATGGCTGGAGGTGTTTAAGGGCAGGCTGGATGAGTCTGTGGGAAGCCTGATCTAGAGTAGGGTGTCCCTGCCCATGGTAGGGGGGTTGGAACTGGATGATACTTGTGGTGTTCTGAAGTTGGTGGATGCAGAGAAGTGTCTTAGTAAGGAAGGCTAACCTGATTATCATTCTTCACATAATCACAGGATGTTAGAGTCTGGAAGGGACCTCAAAAGTCATCTAGCCCAGCCCTCCTGACAGAGCAGGATCACCTATGCCTTATCACACAGGAATACATCTAGGCAAGTCTTAAATATCTCCAGAGAGGGAGAAGTCTCCTGATAAGTTTGTCCAGGGTGATTAAGACTGATTAGAGTTCTTAGGGCCCAAACATAAGGATTGATTAATCTAAATTTAATTAATGATAGAATTCTATTTTTCTTTGTTTCAGTGAGTCCATTGGCATAGAAAATGAAATGTGACTGCTTACATTAAATTTGTACTAGTAGCTTCTTTTGGAATATATTTATTGGAATAACACTAAATATCCCAAAAAATGTAACCCTGAGATATTTTAAATCCAGAAAACAGTAAGAAAGTCCAAAGTAATATTAGCAAGGCATGGTTTGTATCACCCTGTTCTCCCCACTCACAAACAAGCAGCCTATTTACAAGAGACTTATTGCTATTATGGTTACAAGTTCTTTCAGCTTTACAAATAGATTCGTATCAGTGACATGTGCTAATGGTTGGGTTTATCGCCTGAAAATGTGACACTCCTATTAGCATATCTCAGTTTAGGTTCCCTAATGAGCATTCAAGTTTATTTTAAAAGACAGTGAAAAGTTATTACATATTAAACAGTTGCCACTTGTTTATTTAGCACATTTGCTGAAGATTAACAGCAACAAGGGCTGTTCTCATCTGCACAGAATCTATCTACCAAATCTTTCAGTGACGGCTATTAGCACAGGACCATTTAAAACAGCTACAGACTTACTTTTTGGCATGCAATAATCAATCCAATTTAATCTTTACATCCATTGCTTTAGTCTCTATATTTTTCCAAGTTAGATTTTTCTAATAGGTAGAGATGAGTTGAAGAGATCTGGGTTTTAAGATATCAGAGTTGCTTATTTCCTGTAAAGTGACATTCCTTATATATTAAGCTATGGGTCTTAAGAACTACTGTTATACTTTGTTCCCTGGGTATATTTCCATAGCCTCTTCAGGATGTGATGATAAATCATTATTTTGTACTTTTTCCTGGAAGGCTTTGACCATTATAAATAGATCTGATTTTCTATTTACTCCAGTGTCATGGGTTCAGCTGAATCTGCTGGTGAGTGTTCAGCACCATGCAGATGTCATGTCAGTCTTAAAATGGAAGTGCTGAATGGTGCAATATATCATGGGGTTTGTAGTTCAGATTGTAACATGAGAGACTTCCTCCTTTCAGTTGCTGCTTTCAGTTTCCAGCAGGCTTGGGGAGTGTCTTTTGCTGGTGCTTCATAGAATCATTCACATTGGAAAAGACCCTGGGATCATCAAGTCTAATCATTGATATTACTCTGCAAAGTTCATCCCTAACCCATATCTCCAAGAGCCACATCTAAATGACTTTTAGGCACATCTAGGGATGGTGATTCAAACACTGTGATTTCCTCCCCCAATGTCCAGTTTAAAACTACCTTTTGCAGTCTGAGGCCAAGGCATTTGCTTTTGCTGAACTTTTCTGCGAAATAGCTGCAGTAATTGCATGTTGCATTATTTTCATTAAACTCTGTCTGTCTCAGCCCACCTTTTTTTTTTTTGTTATTTTCTCCCCTAATCTCTGTGGAGAGGGTACTAGAGTGGACTGTGTTAAATCAGTGCATTCATTTTTGTATTAAGAACCTCTAGGACTTTGGGTTTGGACCAAATAACAACTTTTGACTAACAAATTAAACAAAAGATGTGAGCACTAATGTTATGAATGGTCTTATAGAATATTTCAGCCTGTATGGTCAGACTGAATGGGGCTCTGAGCAACTTGATCTAGTTAAACGTGTCCCTGTTTATTGCAAGAGGTTTAGACTACATGGCCTTTAAAGGTCCCCTCCAACCCAAAGTGCTTTATGATGTCTTAGATGGTCTTACCTTTTGTCAAAGCTCTAGTTTCCTTCTATTTGAATTACTTTCTGTTGTATCCACAAAAAGCAGGCATAATTTGCAAGTCAAAACAGCAGAATTCTTGATGTCCTTTGCTGCCCAGGGAGGTGGCGGAGTTGCTGTCCCTGGAGGTGTTCACAAAAAGACTGGATGAGGCACTTAGTGCCGTGGTCTAGTTGACTGGCTAGGGCTAGGTAACAGTTTGGACTGGGTGATCTTGGAGGTCTCTTCCAACCTGGTTGATTCTATGATTCTATTCTATGAATTACAGTGAGATGATTTTTGTACTGTATAAGCCAAGGGGGTACTGTGACTCTAGCTAATAGACACTATCTTGATACTAGATTTGCAGTTCCTGTTTCTTTTCTTACCTTCTTCAAGTTAACTGGACATGTTGGAATTCTAGGTTGCCTTCTGGCACTCAGCACTAACATCCTGGTGATCTGCCAGGTCTACTATACAAGGAAGAGCAGCTAGCTTTTTAAGATGGGATACTTACTTGGTCTTATCTGAGAGTAATGACACCTTATCATACCTTCTCCATGTAGAAGTGCAGCACAATGCCTAGGCAAGAAAACTGTACCCATCTAAATAAGATAGAAAAAAATACATCCACGTTCATTACTTTAAAAACCCCATTAGTTTATGTAATTTAGAGTGTAATGTGCAGGTTAGATGTGTGTATTTTGAAGTCTGATCCAATCACTTTAAAACTTAATGGATTTTCCTTTGAAGTCTGCAAACACCAGGTGTAGCAATTTGATTTGATTTTAGGAATGCTTTCACAAACATCAACTCCAACACTAAGCCTTCCTTACTGTGTTCTGGTAAAATCATTGTCCTGACTTTGAACTTTGCCTGCAGTATATTTCTGTACACAGAGTCAACAGCTCACATAAGAACAAGTGTCTTCATCTCATCATAGCTGTGTTGGTGTAGGTATAGGCTGGATGTTTGGAAGAAGTGCTTTACAGAGAGAGTGATTTGCCATTGGGATGGGCTGCCCAGGGAGATGGCGGAGTTGCCATTCCTGGAGGTGTTCAAGCAAAGCCTGGATGAGGCTCTTAGCGCCATGGTCTAGTTGATTGGCCAGGGCTGGGTCATAGGTTGGTTTGGATGACCTTGGAAGCCTCTTCCAACCTCGTTGATTCTATTCTATTCTAACTGGTGCTTAGGGGCCATGTTTAGTGCTTGTGGGAAGAGCTCTTTTTTACTCTGTTTTTTGGAGAATAACAATATCTTATTAGCCTCACTTTATCTGTAGCTTTTGTTTTGCAGCACTGTGGAGGCTGAGTGTGCAGGTATCAACTGCCAGCTGTATGCATCACAGAAATTATTTACAGCTTTGGCAGCTATTTCAGGAAGGTAGGACACCTGCTTAATAATCCTAACACACAGAAAAGAAGTACAACTGTGTACACACAGCTATGTCTGATCAGTAGTATTACACAATACAGAGAGATGTGAAGTGCTTGGATTTTGAATATTATTTGTATCTGACTGTGAAAATCTTCTGCCAGATGAGTCTCACCTTGAAAATTTTCTTTGATACATGCATTCACAAACACTCTTCCTTTTGAGTGACCACCCAGGTATGTATCATCCTTTATCTAGTTTTTGATAAGGAGTCTTAAGGCTTAAAAAATAATATAGCAGAAAATATTTCCTATAGCCTCCAAAATTATTATGGGAAAACGGGCTTCCTTATGACAGGAAGTGGAGCCACATTTAATTCTGTCATATCACTAACATTAATATAGTCCGTGCCAGACATTTAGTAGACAAAAAGTATCTCAAACTATCAGTTATTCTTGTTGGAGAGACATTACCTCTCACCTAGGAAATCTTAAATCCATTCTCAGCATGTGAGAAGTATAGAAAAAGGATCACTTTATAACAGACCTATATATTTTATTCCTGTCTACATATTCAGTACTGGCTCTAGCTGGAGCAATAATTCTGGGGAAGGCAGATCTCTGACCTGAAGTGCTCTACAGCCCTCTCTTGCTCTTAGTCACCAGCTTTGCTTTCTCTCTGTATTACTGCCGACATCATTACCATTACTGTTGAAGTGTGATTCAGTTCACTCCAAAGAACTCCTTAAACTTATGGTTTATAGCATGTGCAGTGCAGACAGAACAGGAAGGGCTCAAAAGTTGAAAGCCACTAAGTGACTGTGATCAAGTCTCATCCTTGTGTTTGCAGGTTCAGGATTATAGGAGTGCAGTACCAAGCTTGTGGTATGTGGACCTCATTTCTGCAAAATATGACAGAGGATTACAGTATAGTCAGTCATGCTTTGTTCTGTTTTGTCATCTCAAGGTAGTTTGTAGAGATAGAATTATCTGTGTCTCTGCATTGATATGGGTTAACTGAGATCAGCTCTCACTGCAACAGTCTCAGTAACAACAATTTTGGGGTGTGTATACTGGAAATGTTAAACTTTATTATTCAGTGCAGATTATAGTTCTGACTCACTATGACACATGGTCCAGCCTGCAACAAGAAAGAGAACCAGGAAACCTTCCTCATGTGCTTTGAAGATATCTTCCTTGAGGATATCTGTAACATTGGTCTAGCTCAGGGATAGTTGCTTGTGTATATATTGTTACAACCCAACCTCACACAATAAAAATGGAATCTCACACAATAGAGCATGGTCAAGTGATACACGAAAAACATTTCTGATCTATGCTACCCATCAAACTGCAAAGACATATTTGTAGTGCTTTGCCCTTTGTTAAACTAGAATGACTTGTGTTTGAATAATTTCACTGTCAGAGAAAGGACTAAAGACAGGTTAGCCTTTAGAAAATGCTTTAAGAACCTTTGTCTGGGTGCTGTATGAAATATCCTTTGAGTTTTGTCATGTCCCTGTCACATTTAGTTATATACTCCTGTCTTTCTCGTCCATTCTAAGTAAGGCTGCAGATTTTTCATGGCAAATTAAGGAACAAACAAAGCTAAAAATGTCCCAAAGAAAGAAATTACACAAAAACCTCACCCAAAACCCAAACCCCACGCCAAAACGAAACTGAAACTGAACAACCCACAAACTAACAAATAAACAAACACCAAAGAAATGTAAACAAACAAGCAAAAAAAAATCCACAGAGTTGTACATACAAATTAATTTTGCTTGGGTTTTATTTTTCCAAACCCAATCCTTGCATGCAAGGGTGGATTTTTTTATGAGATGTACTTATGACATAATATTTTTCTATTAACTCAGCCTATAAACATGTGATGTTTATGTAGATTTCTTAGATGTTTTCCTTCCTTTGGCACATTAAGCCTCCTGTGTTTATTGTTGGGCAAATGATACTCAGACATTTCTTAGAATCATAGATTCAACCAGGTTGGAAGAGACGTCTAAGATCATCCAATGCAACCTAGCACCCAGACATAGCCAATCAACTAGACCATGGCACTAAGTGCCTCAGCCTCATGAGGCTGTTACTTGAACACCTTCAGGGATGGCAATTCTACCACCTCCCTGGGCAGCCCATTCCAATGCCAATCACTCTCTCTGTGAAGAAATTCTGCCTAACATCCAGCCTATACCTATACCTCCCCTGGCACAACTTGGGACTGTGTCCCCTTGTTCTGTTGCTGCTTGCCTGGCAGAAGAGACCAGCCCCCACCTGGCTACAACCTCCCTTTCAGGTAGTTGTAGACAGCAATGAGATCACCCCTGAGCCTCCTCTTCTCCAGGCTAAACAACCCAAGCTCCCTCAGCCTTTCATCACAGGGTTTGTGTTGCATCCCTTTCATCAGCTTTGTAACCCTTCTCTGGACACGTTCCAGTTTTTCAACATCTCTCTTGAATTGAACAACCCAGAACTGGACATAGTACTCAAGGTGTGACCTGACCAATGTTGAGTACAGGGGAACAACCTCACTCTTCCTACTGGCCACACACTTCCTGATTCAGGCCAGGATGCCATTGGCCCTCCTGGCCACCGGGGCACACTGCTGGCTCGTCTTCATTTACTGTCTACCAGTACCTCCACGTCCCTTTCTTCCTGCCTGCTCTCCAGGCACTCTGGCCCCAGCCTGTAGTGCTGCGTGGGGTTGTTGTGGCCAAAGTGCAGAACCCTCTATGTTTCAGTATCTCAACATCTTGACCAATATCTCATCAATATCTCATCATCTTGATGATGTTTCTTTTCATATGGTTATGATTTTACAAATCTGTACTTCATAGTGCAGGATATTTGTTTGTTTTATTTTTTTTATAGAATCACAGAATCAACCAGGTTGGAAGAGACCTTCAAGCTCATCCAGTCCAACCTATCACCCAGCCCTATCCAGTCAACTAGACCATGGCACTAAATGCTCCATCCAGTCTTTTCTTGAATGTCCCCAGGGACAGTGACTCCACCACCTCCCTGGGCAGCCCATTTCAATGGCAAATCACTCTTGACAGTTATATAAGAAGCAGAGTGATCTAGACAGATTTGTGGTAGGTAGGGTTATGGTTTTGTATTTTCTATAGTAGGTGTGTTACCTACTCATCCTTATGTGCTTTATACACTTACAGATTGGAGGGAGAGGGCTCACTTGTAATGCAACTGCTGGCCTTTTTGTTGTTTGGTCTTGTCTCATGACTGACACACGGTCTACTCATTCACTTCTGTGCTCACAGATCAGAATAAAGAATTCAGAATGTCAAAATGTCACTAGAGAGTGAACAGGGAAACCTGTCAGGTACTCTAAGACATTGATGACAACTCCGATTTACAATCTCAGATGTGAAGGCTTAAAATTAAGATCCTGTGGATGATGGATCTCATGTTGCCATAAATTCAGCAACCTTTTTCCCCTGAAGCCCTGAGTGTGGATGCCCAAGCAAAATTACTATAAACCCACTATAGCTGAGAGAGAACATTTGCAGTCAAGTTTGAATTTACTGTATGGATGTGAATAATGTACAAACCAATGGTTTATCACTTGGACTTTCTCTGAGTAAACCAGTGTCCTATGCTAACATTGTTTTCTAGGGCACACATAAGTATATATGTGTTGTCCTCTTCCACTGAGATATTCATACGGGCACTCTTTCTAAGGTGCACCTTCAGCAGGCACAATTACTGCTGGCAAATACTAACACATTGCTTCCTTTACACTTTTGATACCTAATCCAGCTAATCTCATGGAAGAGGACTTGCCTCTACAGTAAAAAGGTCTTTTCTTTAACTTTCCATGGCAGTGACAATACCTACTGGGTATGTGTTTATAGTTTATTTTCTTTGCATGGTATTCCCTTTCCAGATGTTTGCAAGCAACTTTAATAGTGAAGTTATAGAGTCAGCTTCTCTCTTGAGCTCAGTCCTTATACTTTACGAAGTGGGAAAGAATTGGAGAGACAATCAAATCTAATAGCTTCATGTTAATATAAAACATATGAAAAATAAAGCACTTAGATTTTTGCATAGGCATGAGCACATTTTTGCCATCTTATGCCATTGATTTCCAAGCTCTCCACAGCACAGCATCTATCTTTTTTTTTTTTTTTTCAGTCCCTCACTCTCTTCAAATCTAATGTCAGGATCAGAATTCATCTGTCTCTCTATAGTTTTTGGTACCATTTGAGATATTCTGATATACCTGAGTGTGCTACTTTGAAGCTAGCTAGAATGTTTTGGTGAGAAGAACTAGATTACAGGCTGCAAAAGGAAAACAATGGTGATTTCTCCTTCACTCATTGGCTTGCTGAGATGTATAAAAAAGGAAAGCAAAACATAGATAACACACTCGGCACTTGTATCGCTTGGGCTGCTGCTGGGGAACTGGCTGGGCTGCATCTCTCTCCTAATCACACCCTCCATTTTCGGACTAATCAACTTCGCTTCCTAACCCCCTGGCCGAACCTCCATTCTTCCTTGGGACTGGGGTAAGGTTGAGAGGGGTAAGGGGAAGGTGAAGGGGTGGTTGGGAGCGCCTCCTGGGGACTCAGGTTTCTGGGAGAGGAGTTGTGTTTCTGTATTACCTTTTACCTTGCCTATTTCTGTCTATAACTGTATATACTGTAAATATCTGCTTGTATATTGTGTTAGCTGTAAATATAAGCTTCATTCATATTTCCAGAGCTAGCTGAGTCTAGGCTGGGTGATTTCCAAAGTGGGGGGGGGGCAGGGGACACCCAAACCACTACACTGAGGTATCCTCATGTGAGTCATGGATATAAAATGGGGGATCTGTATCCCAACGGAGCACTAGCTGAAAGACAAGTTCACATAGTTCAGATCAAAATACTCTGGTGCATGGATATGGGCCTGAACCTCTTTCTGAAACTTAGATGAAGTCATTCATACCCTAAAAAAAAACCCTACAATGGGAGTTCTTTGCCACTTATGCCTTGTAACCATCCTGTGCTGCTAGATGTGGTTCATAAAATCAAGCAGATATTTTCTGAATTTTGACACTGCTTAACACAGTTTGAGGTTATTTTTATGAGTATGGCTTTTGTGCACTTGTTACACACTGAAAGAAACCCCAAATGACAAAACAAACAAAAAACAAAACTAACAAACATATATATAAAAACCAACTCAAAACAAACAAACAAAACCCTCCAAACAAACCTTAAACACAGAGTTTTAAGTAAATAACAAAGTAAATTCTGGTATAAACTACACCACAACTGATTAAAAAATGGTTTCCTCTAAATCTAATTGCCTGTATGTTGGGTTGACTGGCAAGACCGTTTGTCGCAGCACCATCTAGGGGCTACAGCTAACAACAGTGCTGAACAGAGAACTTTCAAAACCATTCTTCTGTCTTCTTGGCACAGCTATGCAGATGAACAAGATTCATTTGGAATGTTAATATTTCTTGGTTCAGTGAACTTCTCTGACACTTCATTTTTTCCCTCCCCCAAATACAAAGAATTTAAAAAGAAAATAAAGGAAGAGATCTTGACTTGATTTTTAAATGAAATGTCATGATGGAAATACTACTTCCACTGAAAGTGATGTGAAAGCTTCCATTGATGTCTATGAGCTGAGATTTTGCTTGATTACTTTTTCCTATTTAAACACATTCCTCCTTTAATGAAATGCATTTGCATCTGTAACATTTGAGACAGACAATTCTAAAGCTTAATCTCTTTGGAGCATCTATAAACTTGAGTTGAAGAGTTGAAAGTAAATCAGAAATAATAACCAGGCATTTACACTTTCGGCTCAAGAGACTGTGCAGAAACACATTGTCTGTTTCTCTTCCATTTCTAATACATAAAACATTTCATCCATCAGTAGCTCCTGCCTCAAAGCCTCAAAAACTCCATAAATCCTGGATTATCTCTGTAGTCTCTAATAAGAAAGAAAATACTTGAGGTCTGACCTCCTTCTTAGCTTTCCTAGTGAAAGCACAAGCAACTCATCATATCAGTAGACTTACATGAAAGATTTACCAGCATCTGAGGAATTATAAGCGGATATAGGCATCCAGATTTAACAATCTGCATCAATCTCTTAGTTTTGTTTTTCCCTCCTACCTATTCTATTTTAAAGATTTTGTGTACAGGAATGCTCATGCTAATACATTCATTGCCAATCACTAAGTCTTTCATGGAGAATAAATTATGAAACTATGTAAAAAGCAAAGATATTGCAAAAAGACAAGAAAGTGGAAAACTGTTTAGCCTGGAAAAGAGGAGGCTCAGGGGGGACCTCATTGCTGTCTACAACTACATGAAGGGAGGTTGTAGCCAGGTGAGGGTTGGTCTCTTCTCCCAGACAACCAACAATAGAACAAGGGGACACAGTCTCAAGTTGTACTGAGGTAAGTCTAGGCTGGATGTTCGGAAGAAGTTCTTGGCAGAGAGAGTGAATTGGCATTGGAAAGGGCTGCCCAGGGAGGTGGTGGAGTCGCTGTCCCTGGAGGTGTTGAAGAAAAGCCTGGATGAGGCATTTAGTGCCATGGTCTGGTTGATTGGCTAAGGCCAGGTGCTAGGTTGGACTGGATCTTGGAAGTCTCTTCCAACCTGCTTGATTCTCTGATTCTATATGCTTGCTTTAATATTATTATTAGCTTCAATCAACTTAAACCAGGAATGAAGGCAGTACTCACTGCACTTTTACTTAAAAAGCATGAACTGGGGAATAGAAAGAATAGCAGATCAACTAGGAGTGAAACAGGGGGCCAAGGGGCTTGTTGGGATGTTTGAGCTTGCTGTTCAGTAAGAAATACTCCTGGATTTCATCCTGGATTTACAGAGGCTCAGGCTTGAAAACAGAACACCAAAAAGTACCAGAGGATCACCTCTCTGACTGACATAGTGGCATGATGAATATCCACAATACATTTCTGCCCTCATGCTTTATCTGAAATTATGTGTTTAATTAAGGATCCTTCCCTTGCTGGTCCATAATAGTGAGGTTTTATGTTGAACTTAAAGTGCAATTGATGAAGGGAGGAAGGACTTCTGATACTGAGTTTCCTAAGTGACTTTATTGTAGTTCAAAACAGACATTATTTTTGATCAGGTGAAATGTTTATAGTACCATAAATTGTTGTCCTGTTAAAGTCATGGTTATTCTGTTGAAAAGCTCAATATGACATTCAACTATTAGCCAAATTGGAAATAATTAGTTTGGTTTCTGCAACCTCTTCATTATGTCATTTTGGGGAGACCGGTACTTGTAGTCTGGAATTTGGAGCACCTCCTATGGATTAAAGTAAAATAGTCTGAATAATCTCAGCTGTGCTTTTGGAGAAACTTAGGTATGAAAATGCTCGAGTGTGCCATGCTGTCTCAAATCTTCTGATTAAAAAGACACCTTTTCAAAACTGATTTTTTTGGAGGCTCCTCATTGTAGTAGTTTGCTGTTAGTGTTGTGAGATCCAAACTCATTCAAATGAGCATCCATGTTGTGGCAATTAGAGAGGGCGTATTACAGTCACTGAATATCCTTCCTCTGTACTTGGAGCAGGGATGCTCCTCACCTTTGTACCCTGGGGACCTGCAGATAGTCACAGCTGATTTCTTCCTGCTGTAAAGGAACAAAGTGAGTAAGCAACCTTTAGTCTGTGACAAATCATAGGGCTTGAGGCTTCTTTGGATTCAATGTATTTTCCTTCCATTTGTGAGGGTTTTGCCTTGCTCTCTTGCTCTCAGTTTTCGTTTGTCATGATTACCATGGTGACAGCTTTCAATACAAATATGCTTCTGTTGTGCTTGATTGTATAGCTGAATTTGAATATGAGAATGAAGGTGTCACCAAACAGGTTGCTATTTTCCTTTATTTATTGCTTAGTCAAGTATTCATGTGTACTTCATTGTGTATGCCTATAGATACCGTGATGGTTTGGGTGTTACACGCTCCCCATACACTTAAGAAAATCACCCAGACTAGGCTCAGTCGATCTGGAAATGGAATGAATCTTTATATTTACAGTTTAGCACAATATACAAGCAGGTATATACAATATAAACAGAAATATATAGAAATATACAAGTTTTAAAAGTAATACAGAAACATGACAGCCCTCTCAGAAACCAGAGTCCCAAGGAGGGGCTCCCAACCACCCTTCCACCCTCTATCTTACCCCAGACTTTGCCTTACATTCAAGGTGGGTTTGGAGAGTCGGCCAGGGGGGTTAGGAAGCAGACAGATCAGTAAGGCAGCAATTTAGGACAGAGAAGTTCATGCAGCCCCCAGAGACAGAGAGCAAACAACTGTTATCTGTGTTTATGTTCTTGTTCTTATACTTCTCAGCAAGCCTATGAGTGAAGTAGACATCACCATTGTTTCCTTTTCACAGCCTATAATCTAATTCTTCTCATCAAAATATTCCATCTTAACTCAAACTAGCACAGATATTTATGAGTTAATGTTCTGAACACTAGAAGTATTCAAAAAAGACTGAATGAGGCACTTAGTGCCATGGTCTAGTTGATTGGATAGGGCTGGGTGCTAGGTTGGACTGGATGATCTTGGAGGTCTCTTCCAACCTGCTTAATTCTGTGATAGTGCATAAATCATCTAATGATTACTCCATTACTAATTGGTCAATAAGCATATGGGAAAACTGTGTGGGGTTTTTTGTTTGTTTTATCAGAGAAAAAGGAAGTTTAAATTTCTCTTTCCTGCATCATTGCAGCAACACATAATCTTCTCTGAAAGCACACTCCCTAGGGTGACAAATAAAACATGAACATATTTCATATAGGGAGTGAATGTTTATGGAAACATCTTCACAATATTTGCTTCTGTTTTCAGAAGCACTGCTGTTTATGGATAATAAAAAATGTCAATAGAAAATGTAAGAAAAAAGCACAGCCCCAGAAAGCACTATTATTTTGTCTAGTTCAACCTCTTAACAGCTTGGCTTTACCACTGGATCTGCTTCCTGATTATTATTATTCTGTCAATGGTGATAAAAGTGAGGGAGAAGGAATAGGTGTTTAACTGCTTTTACTGAACAGGTTTCTATGGCAGATTAAAATCACCATAGAAGTGAAGGTACTTTTAACATTAAAATGCACTTTAATGTCTATTGCTCTGTACAGCCTACTTAGCATTTCACTGTCAAAACTCAGACCAGAGCACATTTAGGTGGTTTCCTGATCACTTTAATGAAGTCTGAATTTGACTCTGTACATAAATTCTATTGTTTGCATCATTTTAATCTATTTTATATTGTTTTACCTTCTCACACCCATCCACCTAATATTTTGTTGTAGAAAAGTCCAGTTTTCAGTCAAAGATGCTTGGCTGCAATACAGTGGGAACGTCCATGAATCTATTCAACCTATGTCTGTGATTGCACTTTCACATTACCTTTAGGTCAGTGTTTACATGGTCTAATGCATATATGATTTATAGAATCAGTCAGGGTTGGAAGGGACCACAAGGATCATTCAGTTCCAACCCTCCTGCCATGGGCAGGGACATCCTACCCTAGATCAGACCGCACACAGTCTCATCCAGCCTGGCCTTAAACACCTCCAGAGATGGGGCCTCAACCACCTCCCTGGGCAACCCATTCCAGGCTCTCACCACTTTCATGCTCAACAACTGCCTCCTTACCTCCAGTCTGAACCTACCCACCTCCAGCTTTGCTCTATTCACCCCAGTCCTCTCACTACCTGAGAGACAGCTTTTTGTAGACCCTTTTCAGATACTAGAAGGCCACAATAAGGTCACACCCTCTTCTGCAGACTGAACAGCCCCAGCTCTTTCAGTGTGTCCTNCATTTAGGTGGTTTCCTGATCACTTTAATGAAGTCTGAATTTGACTCTGTACATAAATTCTATTGTTTGCATCATTTTAATCTATTTTATATTGTTTTACCTTCTCACACCCATCCACCTAATATTTTGTTGTAGAAAAGTCCAGTTTTCAGTCAAAGATGCTTGGCTGCAATACAGTGGGAACGTCCATGAATCTATTCAACCTATGTCTGTGATTGCACTTTCACATTACCTTTAGGTCAGTGTTTACATGGTCTAATGCATATATGATTTATAGAATCAGTCAGGGTTGGAAGGGACCACAAGGATCATTCAGTTCCAACCCTCCTGCCATGGGCAGGGACATCCTACCCTAGATCAGACCGCACACAGTCTCATCCAGCCTGGCCTTAAACACCTCCAGAGATGGGGCCTCAACCACCTCCCTGGGCAACCCATTCCAGGCTCTCACCACTTTCATGCTCAACAACTGCCTCCTTACCTCCAGTCTGAACCTACCCACCTCCAGCTTTGCTCTATTCACCCCAGTCCTCTCACTACCTGAGAGACAGCTTTTTGTAGACCCTTTTCAGATACTAGAAGGCCACAATAAGGTCACACCCTCTTCTGCAGACTGAACAGCCCCAGCTCTTTCAGTGTGTCCTCACAGGAGAGGTGCTCCAGCCCTCTGATTGTTATATGCCTCCTCAGAAAGTGGGGAGCTGTAATTATAAATTCATAGAATTGTTTCTATTGGAAAAGACTCTAAGATTAAGTCCAACCAAAAACCCAACACCACCATGGCCACTAAAACGTGACCCAGAGTGCCGCATCTACATGTTTTTAATACCTTCAGGGATGGTGACTTCACCTTCTCCCTGGACAGCCCATTACAATGCTTGAGCACCCTTTCAATAAAGATTTTTTTTTTTTCCTAATATCTAATCTAAACTTCCCTTGACGCATTTTGTGGCCATTTCCTCTTGTCCTATCACTTGTAAGTAGGGAGAAAAGACCAATGCCCAACTTACTACCACCTCCTTTCAGGTAGTTGTAGAGAACAATAAAGCCTCCTCTTAGCATCCTCTTCTCCAGACTAAACAATCCCAGTTTCCTCAGCCACTTCTCATACGATTTGGTCTGGAGAACAGCTCCAGCACCTCTATGTCGTTCTTGCAGTGAGGGGTCCAAAAGTGAACATAATATTGGAGGTGTGACAGGATCAGTACCCTTGCAAAATGTTGACTTCCATCCCCTGATGCTTTTCACAGACCTTAGATCATAGGATGTTAGGGGTTGGAAAGGACCCAAGGAGATCATCAAGTCCAACCCCCCTGCCAGAGCAGGACCACACAATCTAGCACAGATCACAGAGGAAGGCATCTAGACAGGCCTTGAAAGTCTCCAGAGGAGACTCCACAACCACTCTGGGGAACCTGTTCCAGTGTTCTTGAGCCTTACAGTAAAGAAGTTCCCCCTTGTGTTGAGACGGAATCTCCTGTCCTGCAGCTTACACCCATTGCTCCTTGTCCTATCCCAGGGAGCAAATGAGCAGAGCCTGTCCCTCCCATCCTGACCCTCAGCCCTCAGATATTTATAAACGTTTATTAAATCCCTTCTCAGTCTTCTCTTCTTCAGACTGAAAAGCCCCAGGTCCCTCAGCCTCTCATCGTAAAGCAGTGCACCAGTCCCCTAATCATCCCTGCAGCCCACAGCTTGACCTTCTCCAGAAGATCCCTGTCCCTCTTAAACTGGGAGCCCAAAACTGAGTGCAGTTTGGGGAGTTGTTGGTTGGTTTTTGGTTTGGTTTGGTTTTGTAAACCTGTATGTCTTGCTGGAAATGGAGGTACTCACTAGCTCAGCAAAAAGAGTAGTATCTTCCAAGGAAGGAGAAACTAAAACCTCTGGAGAGGGTGGCTGAGGTAGCTGAGTGGTAAACACAAGTATAAGCAATGCTCAAGTAATTCTTTGTGTTCCATGTGACAAAGAATTCCTGTCTTAGCCAGCCTTGATCTGCTTTGCTATGCATTTATATGTCAGAGCTGAAGGTCATGGAAAAGTTACAGGGCAGAACCTTTCCATTTTGTTAATAACTTACAACTCTAATTTCACACTATACCAGCCCTTTTCACTTGAGCTCTCAAAATCCTACAGCAAAACCCACTTGTTCACTGTTCAAAAGGAATGTCTCTGATATCCTAGATAGAAAAAGGAAACATAAACAAGCTTTGCTTAAGCCGGGAGTGGTTTAGCTTGCAGTTTCTTTCAAAAAGCCCCAGGGCACCTCTGAGCAGTACTTAGTTGTCAGTAACTCAGACCCTGAAGGTATATGGAAATCAAGAGATTGACAATCATTTAGCAATGAGGGGGGAGGCAACTCTCTTGTCAGTGTAGGGAAAAATAATTTTTAAAATTACTAACTAGCAGTTGTAAGCATTTGGTTTTGAGATGGAACCACATCAGGTTAGGAAGACTTACGAGAAAGACATGGAACGATTAGGGCGAGTACAGAGGAGGGCTACAAAAATGCTCCGAGGGCTGGAGCACCGCTGCTATGAGGACAAGCTACAAGAGTTGGGGCTCTTCTGCTTGGAGAAGAGAAGGCTTCAAGGAGACCTTATAGTGGCCTTGCAGTATCTGAAGGGGACCTCCAGGAAGGCTGGGGAGGGACTATTGACAAGGTCTTGTAATGATGGACAACGGGTAATGGGTTTAAACTGGAAAAGGGGAGATTCAAACTAGATGTTAGGAAAGGGTTCTTTGCAGTGAGGGTGGTGAGACACTGGCACAGGTTGTCGCTGCTACCTTCTTGGAGGTGTTCAAGGCCAGATTGGATGAGGTCTTGAGCAACCTGTTCTGGTGGGAGGTGTCCCTACCTATGGCAGGGATTTGGAACTGGATGGTCATTGAGGTCCTTTCCGACCTAAACCATTCTGTGATTCTAGGACTTGCATTATATTAGTTCACTACTAAGTGCTTCAGTGTCCAAAATTCACCCTTCTGTTTCTCTACAACGGGTCACATTACAGAGACTCATATCTGAGACATGTTCCATTAGTATTTAGCCTTCATTGCAAATTCCAGAGTGCAGCAGCTCCTATTGAATTCAATTAATATAAACATTTATGAATTAGGTTTTGTCTCTACAAAGATGTATATCATCACTGAATCAAATTATATGCCACTGCATCTGAAGGAAAGAAAAAAGATTTAGTATTAGATCATTACTTTTCCATACAGAATAAAATATTTCCTGGCAACTTAATATCCTAATTTAAGGGCAATAAATGTTATGTCTATTGGTGGAGTTGCCATCCCTGGAGGTGTTCAAGGAAAGACCAGATGAGGCACTTAGTGCCATGATCTAGTTGATTGGATAGGGCTGAGTGATTGGTTGGACTGGATGATCTCGAAGGTCTCTTCCAATCTGCTTGATTCTCTGATTCTATATGCTTGCTTTAATATTATTATTAGCTTCAATCAACTTAAACCAGGAATGAAGGCAGTACTCACTGCACTTTTACTTAAAAAGCATGAACTGGGGAATAGAAAGAATAGCAGATCAACTAGGAGTGAAACAGGGGGCCAAGGGGCTTGTTGGGATGTTTGAGCTTGCTGTTCAGTAAGAAATACTCCTGGATTTCATCCTGGATTTACAGAAGCTCAGGCTTGAAAACAGAACACCAAAAAGTACCAGAGAATCACCTCTCTGTCTGACATAGTGGCATGATGAATATCCACAATACATTTCTGCCCTCATGCTTTATCTGAAATTATGTGTTTAATTAAGGATCCTTCCCTTGCTGGTCCATAATGGTGAGGTTTTATGTTGAACTTAAAGTGAAATTGATGAAGAGAGGAAGGACTTCTGATACTGAGGTTCCTAACTGATTTTATTTTAGTTCAAAACAGACATTACTTTTGATCAGGTGAAATGTTTATAGTGCCGTAAATTGTTGTGCTATTAAAGTCATAGTAACCTGGTTGAGTCTATGATTCTTTTTGATTTTTTTCAATGCTCTTTTTCCATATGCATTTTTTTCCCCTATTTTTAATAACTTTTATTTGAAATTCTCAATATTTGCATCATGGTACCCCATGTCAGTCAGGCTCCTTCTTAATTTTAAACATTTAAAAAGACTCCTGCGATTTATTTTTGGTTTTCAATATTTTATATTTAAATTCAAATGATTAGTTAAAATCTGTCCCTAAGATGTAAAGAGTTTTTGAAATAGCATTTCAGTGCACTGCTGATTTGTAGCCCTAACTTTATTAGAAGGAAATATCAGAGGAAAAGCTTTTTTTCCTTTGGATGAAGCTGCACGTAAATGGGATATTTCACAAATAAATCATAGAATCAACCATGTTTGAAGAGACCTCCAGGATCATCCAGTCAACCTAGCACCCAGCCCTTGCCAAACAACTAGACCATGGCACTAAGTGCCTCATCCAGGCTTTTCTTGAACACCTCCAGGGATAGTGAGTCCACCACCTCCCTGGGCAGCCCATTCCAATGCCAATCACTCTCTCTGGCAAGAACTTCCTCCTAACATCCAGCCTGTACTTCCCCTGACACAACTTGAGACTCTGTCCCCTTGTTCTGTTGCTGTTTGCCTGGCAGAAGAGCCCCACCCAACCTGGCTACAGCCTCCCTTCAGGTAGTTGTAAACAGCAGTGAGGTCCCCCCTGAACCTCCTCTTCTCCAGGCTAAACACTTCCAGCTCCCTCAGCCTCTCCTCACACGGCTGTGTTCCAGGCCTCTCATCAGCTTTGTTGCCCTTCTCTGGACACGTTCCAATAATGTTAGTCCTCTCATATTTTTCAGCTTCTCCTCTCTAATCTTCTTACTGAACATTATTTCTGCTTGCCCATGTGACACCCTGGAAATCAATGTAGTATTTCAGGTAGGCTGCAGCAGAATATTCTGTGTAGATGTTAATTGATCTTGTTATTAGTGCTCAGATTTCAAAGTAAAAGCCCCATGATGATTTACACACCATTGTAATTGGATGTAATAATGGAGATTTCTTTCATAGTGGCTTTGCCTTAAGAGCAATATTTTATGCCTAGAGATTTCCAATGTTTATCAACCTCCCTACATTTCCTTGTAGATCTCTCTACTGAAACTTCCCAACATACTAATTTTACTGTCATCACAGCAGTGCCCATCAGGTTCTATAGGTCAAGGGGTTTTAGCCTAAGTTTCTCACTTTCCTTCAATTTCCCTAGCCAAAATTTCTTGGTGGCTCATTTCAAAGTAGCCTCATGAAAAGGTGTGATATGTCTGAGGAAGGCACAGTACAAGCCACAAAGAGATAAGGAATTTACCCCAGCAAATTTGACTTTCCAGAAGAGTGAGGTTTCACCTTACAAACAGATCTGCTGTATTTTGAGTGCTTTTGATTACCTGTTCCTTTAGGCTCAGGTGGCAACTCTGAACAAAAAATGAAATGGAATAAAGAGAATGGAGTAAAACCATGTTGTAAACATATTATACATGCTGCTCAGGAGCAAACTTGGTTTTTAACAGCTGTCTGGTGTGTACTGTTTTTGCAAATAATCCTGTCAACAGCTGGAACTTCCTGGGTTTGAGGACAATCTTCCTCCCTCGCACAAGGAATCACTATTTAAAAGTGCCTCTTCAATCATTTCTCATCATCTGTAGTGCTGAGGGACATCTGCACAGGGCCAGGTATGCTACCTGTAGCACATTACAGTAAACTATAGAAAGCTATATGAACCAAAATCCAACTTCTTATCTTCAAGTGCCTATGAGACACTCATTGTGCTGATTCTGAATTGTTCACACTTAAAGATGCTAGCATCCAGCACTTTGCTATTATTACATCTGGAGATGCAAAACAACGGTCACATTCAAATCTAGATTCAAGCTTTGATCAGCTAGTCTTGAATATTTGAAGGATGAAACATAGAATCATAGAATCAACCAGGTTGGAAGAGACCTCCAAGATTATCCAGTTCAACCTAGCACCCAGCCCTGTCCAATCAACTAGTCCATGGCACTAAGTGCCTCAGCCAGGCTTTGCTTGAACACCTCCAGGGACGGCGACTCCACCACCTTTCTGGACAGCCCATTCCAATGCCAATCACACTCTCTGTCAAGAATTTCCTCCTAATATCCAGCCTAGACCTCCCCTGACACAACTTGAGGCTGTGTCCCCTTGTTCTGTTGCTGGATATGGTTTATTTTTTTAATTTATTGTGAAGGTCATTTATTGATATATTGAAAAGGCATCAACAAGTGAGATACGGCTTCACCTTTGCTTCCAATCTTCTTCTGCCTTTGCTTCTGTTTTTTATTATTATTTTGGTAGTCTATTCCTCATTTTCACAGTAGCAGTGAATTATTGAAATACACAAAAACCCTGCAAGATGATTTTTTTTTAATATTGAGTTTATAACATTTGATTTGGTACTCCAAACTTTCTAGATGAAGGACATGATCTTGAAGAATTCACAGTAATAGAAATCAAAGAATTAATCAATAAAGCAAGAACCCCATGGCTGAACAGAGAGCTGAGTTAAAGGGAAATTAGGAAACAGATGACATAGAAGCAAAGCTGCAAAGGACATTTGCATAGCTTAATAATGCATGTTTTTTTGAAGCTAAGATATCCTGTCTTAGGTGAAATTCAGACAGTTTTAGCCTAGAAGCAACTAAAATATTTTTATGATCTTAGTCAGATATTCTAACAGCATTTCATACTAATAAAATGTTGTCTTATATCTAAATTGCAAAATTCCACAGCAGAAGGTGCTTGGATGTCAGTCACAGCTGAGAGCATGATGGCTATAGAACCTCTCACGGCAAGTGGTGGTCTGCAACAGTAAATGAAATTCAATATGCCAAGGAAAACAAGAGAGTTTAAAAACACAGGTAGAGGCTGAGGGAGCTGGCATGTTCAGCTGTGAGATGAGAATGAAAAGGAGGAAATTTTTTGTCTTCAGGTCTTTGGCAGAGAGCTAAAGAGATGAAAAAAAGCAAGGCTTTTTTTTCAGAGGTGAAAAGTAAAGGGCAAGAGGCTATGAAAACAAGCTGCAAAACAGAAAATTCTGGTTAAACATAAAGGGGAAAGAAATGTAATGAGTCTGAGCATAGAAAAGGGAAGCTGTGCAATCTTCAGCCTTGTTGGTTTTGAAAACTCATACTGGATGAGGTCCCAAGAGAGGTGTTTTAACATGTAAACTGACCCTTCTTCAAGTAGGAAGTTGGACTGGACAGCCTCCAGAGGTCCATTCCAATCTGCTGTTTTATGTGCTCCTGAGAGTGTTTGTATTAACTACAAATAAATTCTCCCCTTCTGCTCTTATGAGGCCCCACTTGCAGTAATGTGTCCATTTTTGGAGTCCACACCACAAAAAGGACATGGACCTGTTGGAGCAGGTTCAGCATCCAGCAGGGTGATTAGAATAGACTCACAGGGTTGCACTCCAGGCCCCTCAGCAACTTCATCGCCCTTCTCTGAACATGTTCCAGTAGCTCAACATCTTTCTTGAATTGAGGGGCCCAGAACTGGATGCAGTACCTGAGGAGTGGCCTGACCAGTGTTGAGTACAGGGCAAGAATAACCTCCCTTGTCCTGCTGGCCACACTGTTCCTGATCCAGGCCAGGATGCTATTGGCTCTCCTGGCCATCTGGGCACACTGCTGGCTCATCTTGATCTACTATCTACCAGTATCCCCAGGTCCCTTTCTGCCTGGCTGCTCTCCAGTCACTCTGTCCCCAGCCTGTAGCGCTGCCGGGGGTTGTTGTGTCCAAAGTGTAGAACCCTGCACATGGCCTTGTTATATTTGTTTCATTTCTATTCCATAATATGTTTTTTACTAAGGTACATTCCTTGCATATTAATACTGACTGATGTTGCTGAGCACTTGCCCAGACTCTACAAGCATAATCAGAAGGGAGAAATCATTCCACTCAGAAGTAATTTTGATTCCCCAAAAGATTCTAAATCATCTGTAACTGAGATTTCTGCTTCCAGGATCATTGCTTTCCCCATTACATGCCCTGAAATTAATGTTTGCTGAAAGCAAATAAGAGTAAAATTAAATATTTTCTGATACAAATGATAATTGGGCACTTGTCTGATAAGATGGTTTTATTTCAACAAAATGTGCTCATGTAACTGTGCATTTCCGATTCCACAATCCTGTAATCTTCAGGATGATACTTTTTTTTTCCCAAGTCATCATAATTAAAGGCAGGTGTTCAATTTAGCCAGCAGAAGGGATGAGTTAATGGTGTAATTATTAGTTGTGAAAGATTTTTAATTAGAATTCTAAACTATTTAGGTGTGTAAAATGCAGGTAGATGCTCATCAGTGGGCTTGCTTTTTCAAGTGCATAGGCACTAACTCAAATAAAAGGACTTCAACTCCTATGCATTTTCAAAATGTCATTAAGACCTTATTTACGTCTCAGGGCACTAATTAAAAAAGTGTTCCTTTGTGCTACTTCAGACCTAAATTGTTATCCAAGCTTTCTAGTAACAAACAGATATTACTAATTGAAGTTTAACATGTTCTTTTGTTCCTAATGAAATGAAAAGCATTAGACTGCACTGTGAAATTTTATCCTGATTGTCTTTTTCCAAGCAGAGAACAAAAGCATTTATCAATCTATTCTGATTTATCTACTTTTTCATTAACAGTGCTAATAATTTATATTTTTGTATGTATTTTTATATATACAGTAGATTTTTGTATGTATTTGTATATATGCATATATATACACCTAGCATTTTCTTCTACTCTATCATTTTTCCAAGCAAAGAACAAAAGGGTTTATCAATCTGTTTTGACTTATCTACTTTTTCACTAAGAATGTTAATCATTTAGATTTTTATATATACAGTAGATTTTTATATGTATTTATAGACATACATATATATACACCTAGTATCACAGAATCATAGAATCATAGAATGATTCTATGATACTAGGTGTATATATATGTATGTCTATAAATACATATTCTTAGTATTTTCTTCTATACCACATAGTTTATTTTTGCCTTCAGCTTAGAATCATAGAATCAGTCAGGGTTGGAAGGGACCACAAGGATCATCTAGTTCCAACCCCCCTGCCGTGGGCAGGGACATCCTACCCTAGATCAGGCTGCCCACAGCCTCATCCAGCCTAGCCTTAAACACCTCCAGAGATGGGGCCTCAACCACCTCCCTGGGCAACCCATTCCAGGCTCTCACTCTCATGCTGAAGAACTTCTTCCTTACATCCACTCTGAATCTCCTAACCTTCAGCTTTGCTTAATTCCCCCTAGTCCTGTCACTACCTGATAGCCTAAAAAGTCCCTCTCCAGTTTTTTTTTCTAGCCCCCTTTCAGATACTGAAAGGCCATATCCCACCAGGTTTTACACCTCATGAATAATTGCCTACTACTTCATTTTTTCAGTGTTTATGAATTGCTCCCAAATTTGCACAAAACATATTGTGGTCTTTTANCTTCTTTACACATCTCAGCAAGACAGTGAGGGAAGTAGACCTCACCATTGTTTTCATTTCTTAGCCTATGATCTAATTCTTCTCACCAAAACATTCTAGCTAGGCTCAAACTAGCACAAGAGATTTCAACTGTTCATGGCTTTTTGACTGTTTTTTGGTGAGGGATTTTTTTGTTCTGGCTTTTTTGTTGGTTGGTTAATTTTTTATTTGCTTATCTTTGTTTGTTGTAAAGTGCAAAATTATCCACATATAGGGTAAAAAAGAACTATGTATAATGAGGACCTGTAAATTAGTTGTTAATAGAATCATAGAACAGTCTAGATTGGAAGGGATCTCAAGCATCATCCAGCTCCAACACCCCCACCATAGGCAGGAACACCTCCCACTAGAGCTGGTTGCTCAGGGCTTCATCAGGAAACAGTTCTTGGAGTTGCTGTAGATATTAATTAGAAAGATTAATATCTGTCTTTAGTATGGTCAGAAGGCAAATATCCAGCTTTAATTTAGAAAAGCTTTAGAGCACTGAAAACCATCTCTATTTCATTGGCTGGTTCTTTGTATAAATTTTTAATGGCACATGCTCTAGTCATACTATCACAACAAAAATTAGAAGAGGTAGAATAATTCTGAGGGTAATGACATGGAGTCTAAGAACGGAATAGAGGACTATTACTCACTTTGAAAAGAGAGATGAGTGATCCTTCTTTGGTGGGATCACAATGCAGGGTCACAAAATGCAGAAAGTATATGTATCACTTCTCAGCCTAAGTAGGATTTACCCTTCACTCTTGAAACATTGAGCAGACAAATTCTACTCATAGATATCAAAAATTAACAGTTTCTAAGTAGTCTTTAAACAGTTTACTTCTGGAATATAGAAGAACACATCATGGACAGAATCAGTTACTATTTCTTCTTGCTTAGGACTGAGCAGCCCCGGTTTGCCTTCATAGGAGAGGTTCTCCAGCCCACTAATCATCCTCTTGGCCCTTCTCTGGACAAGTTCCAGCATGTCCAGATCTTTCTTGGAAAAGAGGTTCTGGAACTAGACACAGTACTCCAAGTGGGATCTCACCAGATTGGAGTAGAGGGGAAGAATCAACTCCCTTGACCTTCTGGCCACACATCTCTTGATGCAGCCCAGAATCTGGTTGGCTTTCTGGGCTGCAAGTGTACACTAGTGGCTCATGTCGAGCTTCTCATCCACCAGCACCTCCAGGTCCCTCTCCTCAGGGCTGCTCTCAAGCCAGGTCAGGTCATAAAGATTAAAACAAAGGATGAGATTTAACAAATATCATATTGAGGCAATAGCAACTTAACCTACCACCCACAAGCTGCTAAAATATCTGTGCAGTTTCAAAAAGTACATTTTTGTACTGATAAATAATATACTTAAATGACTGAACTCTTTTACCTCCTACAGGAGCACTGATGCCTTTTCCTGACATTACTCCATATTGTGTCTACTCTCCCCCTAACTTCTAAACTGACATTAAGTGCACACTCATTGCTTAATACTACTGTGACCTTTTTAAAATCTACATTGGGATTCATTGTGGGGGTTTGTGGTTGTTGTTTAATATTCTAATACCTCTCATACTGTGTCTGTGGTGTGTAGACAAAGAACTTTTCTTAAATGGAGGGGTTATTTTTGGGAAGTAACATAGTCATGATGGATTTATAGCATTTAAGAGAACCAATACAAATCTTAATGATGACCTAGCATAAACTCAAACCATAAAGTCAAGAATTTAGCCAGATGATTCGTATTTCAAGAAGGCATAGTAGTCATGATGTCATAGAATCAGTCATGGTTGGAAGGGAACGCAAGGATCATCCAGTTGCACCCTATCCTAGATAAGGCTGGTCAGAGCCTCATCCAGCCTGACCTTAAACACCTCCAGGGATGATGTCCTCCATCAGCACATCCTTCGTCTTGCTAGAATCATAGAATGGTAGGAGTTGGAAGGGACATTTGAATACCATCTAGTCTAACTGCTCTGCTAACACAGGTGCACCTAGATCAAGCTTCATAGGAACACATCCAGGCAGTTTGGAATCTTTCCACAGAAGGAGGGTCCACAACATATTTGGGCCACCTGTTCCAGTGCTCCAACACTCTAAAGTAAAGAAGTTTTTTCTTAAGTTCAAGTAAAACCTCCTGTGTTTTAGTGTGTACCCATTGTCCCTTGTCCTATCACTGGCCATCACTGAGAAGAACCCAGTCCCATCCTCATGACCTTCACCCTTTAGATATTTATAACCATCGATAAGGTACCCCCTCAGTCTTCTCTTCCCCAGACTGTACAGCTCCAGGTCTTACTAATAGGAAACTTCTCACATGATCAAAGACTGTCTCATCATTTCTATTAATTGAGAATGAAAATGACAGTCCTTCAGACATTCCATGATAATGGATGAAAACACCTGACGTGATCCATGATGTCTGTGATGTCCAGGCTTTCATCTTTCAATGAGTATTACCCTATCAGCATTTTTTCATCAACCTTCCTTTTAAATAGAAGAGCTTGCTGCCCTGTCTATGTTTAGATAACTCAGAGCAGGAGTCTGGATTTCTGCCTTTCCCTACCATTTTTTCTTCTTTTTCTCTAGTCAGTGGTAGTTTTGCTGAACCATAAGAAAGCTTTGAGGAGCAGATTTAGTTCTTCTCCATATGAATATAGGCAGATCAGGATAATCTATGTGAGGATTAGCATATATCTGTTTTGGGATCTTTTAGTACCTCTTTGTGTTTGAGTAATTCTTGTTAAAGAGCATCGTGCTTCATAAAGCTCATTTGTTTAATTCCGCCTTTTTCAGGCCAGCAGGTGATAATGTTCTAATGATGTAGCTTCAAAGTAACAGGAGCAGAACAGAAATGTTTAGACACAGTGAAACAGATGTTCCTATTCATAGTAATTTGTAATAAGTAATAATAAAGTAATAAATAATGAAGGAGCAGTGATTTGGGATAGGAAAAAAAAGCCCAAACCAGCCTAAAAAGGTATTGCTTTGTGTGTTTAATTTCTCAGACCTGAACCTTGCTTCAAAGAGCTGTCATTACCCAGTTTTGTCAAGGGCTTCCTGCTGTTTGGTGTCTGTGTTTTCTGTGCTGACCCAACACAGATGATTAAATCAGACAGCTTATTCCATGTCATTTTTGACTGAAGAAAGCAAGAAAAACACAAAGAGTTATCACATTTATTTCTGTCTTTATTCTTATATAAAAATAATCTACATTGTTCAGTGCAATAACAGTCAGAAAAAAATAAAGGCTTTTGAATTTTATATCATCAAACAATACATTTGTAATTCACTGGTCTGGAAAATATCTGAACATTCTGAAATATTTCCTTCCTAATAGAGACTTCACAAAAGAAATGAAGAATTGATATGTGGATATTGAACAAGCGTACTGTTTGTGATAATGTCAGAGTTACAGGTTTTATGGTCCTCAAGCCAGTCAAATAGATAAGAAAATGCAGCTCCTACCAGGATTACAGGATCACAGGATATTAGGGGTTGGAAGGGACCCGAGGAAATCATCAAGTCCAACCTCCTCTGCCAGAGCAGGACCACACAATCTAGCACAGATCACAGAGGAACACATCCAGACAGGCCTTGAAAGTCTCCAGGGAAGGAGACTCCACAACCACTCTGGGGAGCCTGTTCCAGTGCTCTGTGACCCTTTCAGTAAAGAAGTTCCCCTTTGTGTTGAGGTGGAACCTCTTTTGCTGCAACTCATACACATTGTTCCTTGTCCTATCCCAGGGAGCAAGAGAGCAGAGCCTGTCCCCCCACTTCTGGCAGCCCTCAGATATTTATAAACATTAATTAAATCCCCTCTCAGTCTTCTCTAGACTAAGAAGTCCTGGGTCTCTCAGCCTGATGTATGTGTGATGAGATCTCCAGTAGCAATAAAGGAAAAAAAAAAACATATTTAATATGTAAAGGTATATATTATAGGCTGGATGTTAGGAGGAAGCTCTCCACAGAGAGAGTGATTGGCATTGGAATGGGCTGCACAGGGAGGTGGTGGAGTCACTGTCCCTGAAGGTGTCCAAGAAAAGCTTGAATGAGGCACCTAATGCCATGGTCTACTTGATTGGATGGGGCTGGGTGCTAGGTTGGACTGGATGATCTTGGAGGTCTCTTCCAACCTGGTTGATTCTATGATTCTATATTGTTCAACTGTGAGGCTTGAAAACGGATTAATTAGTTTCAATTTCCTGTTAGTAAAATCAGAGAAATCATGAGAGGTAATTGCTAAATGAATGGTAGCTACTTTGGACATGAGACCACTAGTTATGATTTTGATTTTGTTAGTTATTTACTAGTAATTTTATAATTTAAACTAATATTTATCCTGAGCCACAGATATTTATCTGGCTACTAAAAATGAGTGCTTGATTAGGCAAGAACGTGAGCAAGTTGGATATTCTGTTCTATCTACTTCTTTAAACTTCTTGGATCAGAAAAATAGAAATAGGACCCATCAGTGATCATGGAATCATAGAATCAACCAGGTTGGAAGAGAACTCCAAACTCATCCAGTCCAACCTAACTAGTGGTCTCATGTCCAAAATTGTGCTAGTTGGAAGCTAGCTAGAATGTTTTGGTGAGAAGGACTAGATCACAGGCTGGGGGGGGGTGGGGAACACCCAAACCATCACAAAAGTAGCTACCATTCATTTAGCAATTACCTCTCATGATTACTCTGATTTTACTAAGAGGAAATTGAAATGAATTAAACTGTTTTCAAGCCTCACAGCTGAACAATATAGAATCATAGAATCAAGCAGGTTGGAAGAGACCTCCAAGATCATCCAGTCCAGTCTAGCACCCAGCCCTATCCAATCAACTAGACCATGGCACTAAGTGCCTCATCAAGTCTTTTTTTGAACACCTCCTGAGATGGCGACTCCACCACTAAAGTCTGACAAATACTTTCTTTGGCTTAAAGACCACAACTCACATTTTGATCAGGGCAGGCTGTTCAAGATGTTCCAGAAAGCTGCAGTAATATCAGACCCTACACCAAAACACAGTCCAGACTGCATTCCTATAATTCAGTCCTTTATCTCAACTCCTACAGGAATGGCAGAGCATGGATGTTTCTATGATCCAGTTCATAACTCTGTCTTGTCCAATCATAACACTTCTGATTCACAATATCCTCAAGGTGTTCTCCAGGACACAGGCTATTGGAAATGGTTTGGGGTTTTTTCTGTATTCTGACCATCTGCTAGTGGCTTTTTTTTGAGGTAGAATCTGAGCTTGACAGGAATTTGGCTTGAATCAGTATCCTTTTTTTTTTCTTTTCTTTTTTTTTTTTTTCCCTTTGCTTGTGTGTTTCCTTGTAACAAAATAACCTAAAATATATTCTCCAAAGCAAGGAGTGACAAGTCTATCAAGTTAAATCAGTCTCTCTTTAAGCTGATTTGTCATGATTCATCTCACCTCACCACAGAAATCTACGTCAGGGCCAGTAAACCACATCTTATCCTCAACAGAGACAAAAAGGCACTTTCAGACTGTGAGTCAGTACGTCTTACGGTAGATATCTAAAATGCATTTATGCCATAAAATGGTATTAACTGTAAACACCTTGCAATAAATCCACAGCAATGTCCTTTCAGGATGCTCACTCTAACATGTTTTTCACATGACCTTTTGAACCCTGACATGAAACCACTGGGATCCAATCAGAAGTTTAAATATAACCATTCATTTCTTCCATGCATTCCTTTCAGGACTTCTTAATGGAAAGGTAAGATGGAAAATTGCTATCAAGGAACTTAATTTTACTCTTTACTCAGATGGCAGGTCATTAACAAGCATGCTTCATTTTTATTTCTGAAATAATTTCAGTGTCAGTATTTAATGGGACACAAGAAGAGTTTTTCTGGGAGGGAACATCTAGCCTTGTATTTGGCCTCCAGGAAAGGCAGTAAGGGACGATGTCCATTGAAACCATCAAATCCTGATTACTGTCTGCAGTCCACTTCTCTTGCATTCTCCCAGCAGCCAGAAATGTTGGTTTTGAGATATTAGAGGTTGCCTTTTCAGCTCCTTTTCATGAGTGTCCTGTCTATGATTGGGGGTTTTTCACTCTTTTTACACCAGTTTCTCTTGACATCAGGTTTTGGAGGTTCATTTTACATTGTCTAAAGAATTTCAATTATTTGCTTTAAGCTCACCTCCTGCAAGTTCCAGACACTGTCCCACCATTCTTGTGCTGTGGATTTCACATGAAAAAAAAAAGAAAAAAACCAAAACCAAACAAAACAGCAACCAATCAAACAACCACAACCCAAACAGTTGTGAGTTTCCCATACTTTACCCTTTTGGCCATATAAATTGTGTAATTGACCATATTTTGCTCCTCATATTTCTCCTGCACAGAGCACCACCATCCTCCTTGGGCAGCTGTTACATGGAATCAACCAGGTTGAAAGAGACCTCCAAGATCATCCACTCCAACATATCACCCAGCCCTGTCCAATCAACCAGACCATGGCACTAAGTGCCTCAGCCAGGCTTTGCTTCAACACCTCCAGGGGTGGCGACTCCACCACCTCCCTGGGCAGCCCATTCCAATGCCAATCACTCTCTGTGTGAAGAACTTCCTTCTAACATCCAGCCCATACATCCCCCAGCACAACTTGAGACTGTGTCCTCTTGTTCTATTGCTGTTTGCCTGGCAGAAGAGACCAGCCCCCACCTGGCTGCAGCCTCATAGAACCATAGAATAGTTCGGGTTGAAAGGGAACTCCAAAGGTCATCTAGTCCTATCTTCCTTATGTTGTGGTAAATGATGCTTTCTCTTCTGCTTGCAAGACCTTTTTCTGGTGACATTCAGCATGAGGACTTCAACATTAGGTTTCCCAAACCAGTGGGAGCTTAAAAGAAGTGCTCCAAATCAGGACAAAGGGACGAATACTCTCTTTGGATGAACTCCCACCTGGAGTATTGTGTACTGTGTACCTGGAGTATTGTGTTGGAGGCTCCAGAACTGCACACAAGAAGGACATGGAACTGTTAGGGTGAGTACAGAGGAGGGCCATGAAGATGCTCAGGAGGTTGTAGCAGCTCTGCTATGAGGACAGGGTACAAGAGTTGGGGTTCTGCAGCCTGCAGAAGACAAAGCTTTGAGGAGACCTTACAGTGGCCTTCCAGTATCAGAAGGGGACCTCCAGGAAGGCTGGGGAGGCACTATTTACAAGGTCTTGTAATGACAGGACAAGGGGTAATGGGTTTAAACTGGCAGAGGGGAGATTTAAACTAGATGTTAGGAGAGGGTTTTTAGAGTTAGGGTGGTGAGACACTGGAACAGGTTGCCCAGGGAGGTTGTGGATGCTTCCTCCCTGGAGGTGTTGAAGGCCAGGTTGGATGAGGCCTTGAGCAACCTGTTCTGGTGGGAGGTGTCCCTGCCTATAGCAGGGAGTTGGAACTGGGTGATCCCTGAGGTCCTTTCCAATCAAAACCATTCTATGAAAATACTTTGAGTGGCCTCTAACATTAGAAACTTAGAGATAGATCATGTGAAAGTTCTTACAAATGAAGAAAAGACAATTCCATGCCTTTTTGCTAAATTTTCTGAGTTTTGTACCCAAAATTATTTAGCATTTGGAAAGACAGAGCCAAGTACTCTAAGTCCCATTGACCTAAGAGAAAATTTGAGGGAAAGATGGATTTATTTAAATCTCATGCCTTAAGGGTAAGATTTAGCCTGGTGGGGTTAAATGGGTCTTAAAGAGATAAATGGGCCTTTGCAGAGGTTTAAATCCCGTGCAAAGAAAATAAACAATGAATCAGAAACTACAGGAGGCTTGGTATGTCAGGGTTTTTTTTGTCAGAAGTGTAAACTTCCCAAGAGTGCAAAACCATGAAGATTAATTGAGCTCATGAAGGCCTCAGTTTCCTTCAAGGGTTTTTAACTGGTTATATATTAGCTGGACCATTGTTTAGAAAGAAAGAAATGAGAAGTGAAATCATGATACTTGAAGAAACTGATAGTAATTACAGCTGCAGCAGTAATTACTTACTACCGCTTTCAGTCTAGCATGACATTTCCTCATTAGGCTTGTTTTCACTACATAACTTTTGCTCCAGTTCTTCTTTTTATCTTCAGGACAAATACAATATGTGGCAGTTTTACACACACACCAACTCAGGCCTTGTCTCTGGAGGTGTTTAAGGCCAGGCTGGATGGGGCTATGGCCAGCCTAATCTAGGGTAGGGTGTCCCTGCCTATGGCAGAGAGGTTGGAACTAGATGATCCTTGTGGTCCCTTCCAACCCTGACTGATTCTATGATTCTACAATTCCTACATGCTCACAGAAACTGCAGTGTTTGAAGTGGTACAGTCAGGTAAGACCAAATGGCTGTAGTCAAGGAGGAAGTTCTTCACAGAGAGAGCGATTTGCCATTGGAATGGGCTGCCCAGGGAGGTGGTGGAGTCACCGTCCCTGGGGGTGTTCATGAAAAGGCTGGATACGGCACTTAGTGCCATGGTCTAGTTGACTGGATAGGGCTGGGTGCTGGGTTGGACTGGATGCTCTTGGAGGTCTCTTCCAAGCTGGTTGATTCTATGATTCTATATGTGTCTGTCTTCTGCATTGTAAAATGACAGCTACAGGTTCTCTCTTTATTGAACATAAAAGTCACAACAATGTAACATGATAAATATGGTGAAAACATAGAATCATAGAATCCACCAGGTTGGAAGAGACCTCCAAGATCATCCAGTCCAACCTAGCACCCATCCCTAGCCAGTCAACTAGACCATGGCACTAAGTGCCCCATTCAGTGCTTTCAAGCCTTCTGAGGAATTTTATCTATCATTAGAAAAGCAATCAAATAAAAAAAAATCGAAAGAAATTCAAGCAAATATAACCAACAAAATCAAACAACCAAGAAAACCAAATAAAATAAAAAAGGCCAAAAAGAGGCCCAAACCCAACAACCAAAACTCAAACCAAAGAAATGACAACCGCAACAATAAAATAGCTCAAAAAACCCTTACCAACCAAAACAAAATCAAAGCACAACCCCAAAACCAAAGCAAAGTCTTCTTGCAGCTACTACATTTCTGTGCCTCTATATAAACTCAGAAATGCCTGGAGAGGGCAGGCCATGTCACTTGGAACTCTGCAGCTCCATTTCTGTGAGCTTATGTGTTGCTTTAAAAGTCAAATCTAGGGCTTATTTGTCACACATCTCTTGTAAAATCGATGAAGAGAAAAATGTACCAAAAATCTCTCATTTCAGTGCAGCTCAGAAATTCCACAGGGTGCTAAGCCAGCCTGTATGGTGTGATTTGTGTTGTGCTACGGCAGTCACTTGTTTGTACTTCCTTTAATAAGATAATGTAGAAGTTCATAATGTGCCTTACATGTATGATCCATCTTGCCTTCTGAGGGAGCTCCTTCAGCAAATCTTTTGTCATGTTTGATCTCTGATTTATATATAAATATATAAATCATGGAATCAACCAGGTTGGAAGAGATCTCCAAGATCATCCAGTCCAACCTAGCACTCAGCCCTAGCCAATCAACCAGACCATGGCACTAAGTGCCTCATCGAGTTTTCTCTTGAACACCTCCAGGGACAGTGACTCCACCACCTCCCTGGGCAGCCCATTACAATGCCAGTCACTTTCTGTGCCAACAACGTCCTCCTAACTTCCAGCCTAGACCTCCCCCAACACAACTTCAGACTGTGACCCCTTGTTCTGTTGCTGGTTGCCTGGGAGAAGAAACCAACCCCCACCTGGCTACAGCCTCCCTTCAGGTAGTTGTAGACAGCAATGAGGTCACCCCTGAGCCTCCTTTCCTCCAGGCTGCACACCCCCAGCTCCCTCAGCTTCTCCTCACAGGGCTGTGCTCCAGGCCTCTTACCAGCTTCATTGCTCTTCACTGGACATTTTCCAGTATCTCTACATCTCTCTAGAATTGAGGAGCCCAGAACTGGACACAGGACTCAACTAGACCATGACACTAAGTACTTCATCCAGTCTTTTCTTGTACACCTCCAGGGAAGGCATCTCTACCACCTCCCTGGGCAGCCCATAATTTCTTATAACTCTCTGGTTATTGAAATGTTTCAGTTGAGGAATGGTGAATCAGTTCATGAGACACTATCAGTATCTCATCATTAATGTCTCATTAGTGGATATTTGTAGGCAGGATTACATGGTACATAAACACAACTAAATGGTGGAGAGAAATGATCTAGTAGTTGGTAGTGGGGGAAAAAATGCAGAGACCCAGAAAAACATTTAAAATCAAGTAATAAAATCAGTACAGAAACTCATGAATGGAGTCTGATATCCCATTGCTTGATGACTCATTATGAAATATTTATTTCAGGAAGAAATGAACTCTGAATCTGGCATATATGTAACAGTTTGTGCCACCATGGGTATTTTGGAGTTCAGTAAGATCTGGCTGCTGACTTGGCCTCAGCTTGGCCACTTTCTGATATCCTTCTTCTCCCACAGGTCCTGCTTATCTTCATTTTTTAATCCATCCAGACAGCTTTCTCTGAAAGTGATACAGTCTTTAGATGTATCAAATCTATATGAGCATTTTAATAGGCAGAATTTCTGATTATAAGGACTTTTCCTCTGTAGAAAACTTGGCTAAAAATGGTTAAATGAGCTGCAGTTGTTTTTATGGGTTTCTTTATAGATAGCTCCTAACAGAAATGTGATTGTAAATTTTAAGTGTTAGCAATTTATTCCTAAAATTATTTGAAGGTCTTATTTTAGTATTCCACAAATAGGAAGGTCATGGACCTGGTGGAGTGGGTCCAGAGGAGGGCCACGAAAATGATCAGAGGGTTGGAGCACCTCTGCTATGATGACAGGCTGAGGGAACTGGGGTTGTTCAGTCTGGAGAGGAGGAGGCTCTGGGGTGACCTTCCACCCTTCAGTATCTGAAGGAGACCTACAGGAAGGATGGAGAGAAGCTGTTTACAAAGGCCTGCAGTGTCAGGATGAGGGACAATGGGTTGAAGCTTGAGAAGAGCAGATTTAGATTGGATGTTAGCAACAAGCTCTTTATTACGAGGATGGTGGGGCACTGCAACAGGTTGCCCAGGGAGGTGGTTAAGGCCTTTTCCCTGGAGACATTCAAGGTGAGCCTTGATGGGGCCCTGGGTGACCTGGTCTAGTGGGCATGTCCCTGCTAGTTGCGGGGAGACCAGACTGGATGATCTCTAGAGGTCCCTTCCAGTATCACAGTATCACCAAGGTTGGAAGAGACCTCATAGATCATCAAGTCCAACCCTTTACCACAGAGCTCAAGGCTAGACCATGGCACCAAGTACCACGTCCAGTCCTGCCTTGAACAGCTCCAGGGACGGTGACTCCACCACCTCCCTGGGCAGTCCATTCCAGTAGCATCTATTGCTTCTTGCTATCATTGCCTTACTCTTTGATTCCTCTTGATAAAATCATGTCAGTTGCTTTGGTACTTTACAGATGGGACATAAGAGGTACCTCTATGTTTCTGCCCCCACATACATGCATATATATACATCTCCTTGTCTTTGGCTGCCAGCAACTCTGCAGCCTGGACCATTCCATGATCTCAGTGGTGGAGTGAATATTTTTGGCTGGGAACTGTTAAAAAAAACCAAACCAGTTTATACACTAGCAAACAATCTCAAATCCTATTAAAGCAAATGCAGACCAGTGACAAGAGTATATGAATAGTCTACTGAGTGCACTAGAGTAGTCTATCTATGCAGAGAAGTGGTGGAGTCACCACCCTTGGAGTTGTTTAAAAGAGTTGTAGATGTGATGCTGAGGGACATGGCTTAGAGGTGAGCTGGCAGTGCTGGATTAGCAGTTGGACCCAATGGTCTTTAAGGTCCCTTCCAAATGAAATGATTCCATTATTTGTAAGACTTGGATACTTAGTGAGAAGAAGCATACCTGACAGTCATCTCCTTCAAATAATTACAGGCAGTGTGTTAACATTCAAGCCTCCATTCTCTCTTCTGTCAATCATTTTATTTTGCTCATTTGAAAAAAAATAGAGTGAATCAATTGCAAATAGGGAGCTCTTAACTCATTACAAGAAAATGGTGTGAATAAACTTTGAGCACAGTAAATTAATTGAATCTGCTTCATGTAACATGGTTCAAAAATGAGGTTTTTTTCCCCAACATGTTGGGTGAACCCTAACATGCATTACCTTGATTTTCAAGAGAAAGGTAACCAGAAAATCCTGCCATCAGAGAGAATTCCTGTTGGTTTGAGTTGAGCTAGGACTATTTGAAAGGTAGCTTATATTTTACAGAGATTTAGAAGTACGTTTGTCAAGCAGTTTGAGTAAGCTGAGGTGGGAAGATGATATAGAGGTGATAATCTCTTTCTGAACAACACTGGCTAGAGAATATGTAAAGAGCAGCAACAAACTTATTAGTATGATAGCAATGACTTAAGAGGCAAAAAATAATAGAATGAAACAGCTGTGGTTTACTTTCACCAGATGCACCCTCTAATTGTGTGTAAATATCTGAAAAGCATAATCAAGCAAGAACAATTCATACACACCCTGTGCGTGGGTGAGAGCAGGTGTAGAACAGCCCTGAAGCCTAGGTGGATCTCAGGATGGATCACAAGTCACTCAGCCGTGTATTTTCTCTATTTCTTTCTTATCCTTTCCATCTTTATATTCTGTCCAATGTAGCTAAAGACTGCTCTCTGAAAGTACTGCAGGCTCAGAATTATCTGTAATTTGTAGCTTCTTGTAGTGAGCTCCTTGGCTTTTTTCTAAACTGTTGTAAAAAAAACTATACATTTTTTTCCCAGATAACGATTTTTAATTGTTATTATTATTTCCCTTTGATATTATACAGAGTAAATAAGAAAAAAAATTCAGTTTACTTCTATGAGATCTCTGATTTAATAAGCCCCTGTGACATCTTGCTTAACTCTGAAGTTAAACAGCCCTGATCTTTTTCATCTCTCCTCACATGGCAGTCTTTTCAGGCCTCTAATAATTTTCATTGCCCTATCATAGACCTTTTCTACTTCTATTCTTTGAGATAGTATGACCAGAATTGAGCACAAGATTCAAGGGAGGATGAGCCATAAATTTATATAATGGCATAATAATAGTTTAGAAATTTGGGACATTGTTGAACTCACTCCTTATGCTTACTGCACATTTCTGAACAGTTCAGTAAATTCAAGGGATGTTTATTATCTTATTAAGCTTTCAAAGGAGCAGAATTGAAAGGCCAAGGGTTTATTTGTGGATTCATTAATTAATTTCCTATGTTTTTGAAGTGTAGCACTGGTTTTGACTGAGAGGAAGTTAGTTTTATTCATTGTAGCTCTTATGGGGTTCTGTTTTGGGTATGTGCTGAAAACAGTGTTAATAACACAGGGAGTATTTTAGTTATTGCTAAGAAGTGCTTGCACAAAGTCAAGGCCATTCCTGATTCTCGTCCCTATGTGCTGAAAAGAGTGTTAATAACACAAGGAGTATTTTAGCTATTGCTGAGAAGGGCTTGTACAAAGTCAAGGCCTTTCCTGTTGGCAACCATTGGCAAGTAGGCTGGAGGTGCACAAGAAGCTTAAAATGGGACACAGCCGTGACAGCTGACCCCAACTGACCAAAAGGGTAAGATCATATATATATATATATATATCCTAAACCATATGATGCTCAGCAAAAGGAGGTTGGGGAAGAAAGAGGAAAGGGAGGATGTTTGAAGTGATGGAAATTGTTCTTCCAGCTTTGTGTGATAAAATTCTGCTTTCTTGGAAGTCGTTGAACCTCTGTCTGCTGATGAGAAGTGCTAAATAAATTTCTCATTTCACTTTGTTAGCATGCACAGATTTTGCTTTATCTATTGACCCATACCATGAATTTTTCAGTTTTTCTCTTCTGATTCCCTTCCCAATCCCACCAGGAAGAAATTGACTGTGTGTGAATTAGCTGCCTACTGAGCCTATATTGCAATGCAGTACAAGTGATGCACCTCAGAGGTAGTGCTTGCCTTCAGTTCTTATTTTACACAGAAGACTGAGTTTGGTGAACTCCATAAATTAGAACACATTTTGAATGTTAGAGGATGCTACTATCTCTTCTCCACTTCTAGAAACAGTTGAGAAAGGGCAGCTTTCAGAGCAGGAGAGGCTGAGGGAGCTGGGGTTGTTTAGCCTGGAGAAGAGGAGGCTCAGTGGTGACCTCATTGCTGTCTACAGCTACCTGAAGGGAGGCTGTAGCCAGGTGGGGTTGGTCTCTTCTGTCAGGCAACCAGCAACAGAACAAGGGGACACAGTCTCAAGCTGTGCCAGGGGAGGTCTAGGTTGGATGTTAGGAGGAATTTCTTCCCAGAGAGAGTGATTGGCATTGGAATGTGCTGCCCAGGGAGGTGGTGGAGTAGCCATCCCTGGAGGTGTTGCAGAAAAGCCTGGATGAGGCAATTAGTGCCATGGTCTAGTTGATTGGCCAGGGCTGGGTGCCAGGTTAGGCTGGATGATCTTGGAGGTCTCTTCCAACCTTCTTGATTCTCTGATTCTGTGGCTGTCTTTCCTATAAGCCAAAACTATGAGGAGCATTTTAGCCCCTGGCAGTTCTTTGGGAGGAACACATAACTCCTGGACCTTGGTATCATGCAGATCCAGTCACAGGTTTACAGAACACATTGGAGATTCAGGTCTACTGGAGATTTGGTTGTGTTTTTGTTTTTTTCTTTTTGACATGGTAATGTGGTGGAATTTTTATTATTAAAAAAATAAGTAATATAGAAAATAAACAAATCCACAACAAAACAGCTACTTGGAAACAAAAATTCTACATAGTCCTAAATTTCTCCAAGTATATATCTTTGGAAGGTTTACATGGCCTCTTTAATTACACATACTTGTTATTAGTAGGTGAGTATTTGCATGTAGCTGTAATTAACAGATTTTAGATATAAAAGAAATCCTTTGCCTTCCTCCAGACAGACTATTAGGCATCAATTTAGCTCCATGATTGGACTAAAAAAAACTTCTATTCATCTTGAAATGTCAAATTCATGAACTGCAATCTGAAGTGTCCTTACTTAAAAATGTCATCATTTACTTTTCAGGCATATTCAAGTTTAGAATTCAGTCTTTGTGATCATTTGGATAAGCAAATCCTAATGTTAAGATGTCTTCAGAAACACAGCTCAAAAAATGATGTGAAAATCTCCCTGACATCTCCCTTTAGAAAAACCCAAAAGAACCAGAAAGTAGTTTGCAGTCTCTGTTCAGGGCTAATACATGAATCCTGTTCTGACAGGTACTGCTTAGAGAGACGGTTTATTTTCTAACACTTGCAAACTACACAAATGGAAAACGTGCCTGTTTCCCATCCTTTAGCTATCACTGAATTTATGTGCTATTAGTGCTTTTAAGAAATGGAGTTTCTGTTTCTTTCCTTGGTTTTGTTAGAGAAATATCTTAGTTGAACAATATACTCTTTTTTTTCTCAACATGAGCCTTGAAATTCCTTTGCTTGCTTTCATCTAACACAAGGGATAGTCAATTGTGCTCTTCTGCACTGAATCACTGGGCAATGAAGAATCTGATGAAGTACAACAAGGATAAATGTAGAGCTGACTTGCTGAAGAGTAGCTCCATAGAGAAGGACCTTGGAGTCCTGGTTGATAATAAGTGAGCTGTGGGACAGCATGTGCCCTGCTGGCCACAAAGGCCAATAGTATACTTGGGTGCATTAAGAAGAGTGTGCCCATCAGGTGGAGGAAGGTTCTCCTCCTTGTCTACTTCAGTCTAGCTCCTGTGGGACCTGCTCTAAGTGATTTTGCTTTGNGGCCGAACCTCCATTCTTCCCTGGGACTTGGGTAAGGTTGAGAGGGGTAGGGAGAAGGTGAGGGGTGGTTGGGAGCCCCTCCTGGGGACTCAGGTTTCTGGGAGGGGAGTTGTGTGTCTGTATTACCTTTTTACATTGTATATTTCTGTATATATCACAAAGTTGGTGAGAGGCCTTGGAACATAAGCCCTACGAGGAGAGGCTGAGGGACCTGGGGGTGTTTAGCCTGGAGAAGAGGAGGCTTAGAGGAGAGGTGACCTCATTGCTGTCTACAACTACCTGAAGGGAGGCTGTAGCCAGGTGGGGGTTGGTCTCTTGTGCCTTGGAACCAGTAACAGAACAAGGGGATACAGTCTCAAGTTGTGGCAAGGGAGTTTTAGGCTGGACATTAGAAGGAAGTTCTTCATGGAGAGAGTGATTTGCAATTGGAATGGGCTGCCCAGGAAGGTGGTGGAGTTGCCATCCCTGGAGGTGTTCAAGACAAAACTGGATGAAGCACTCAGTGCCATGGTCAAGTTGATTGGGTGCTAGGTTGGACTGGATAATCTTGGAGGTCTCTTCCAACCTGGTTGACTCTATGATTCTATGACCCTGTTCCCTTCCAATCCCTAGCATTCTACGATTCTAAACAGTACTATGATTCTATGATTATTTGGTTTCACCTCATCCTGATGTTACTTCCTTTTGTAGTGTAACTATAAAAAATAAATTCTTATTTTAGCAGGTCCATGTAGGAAGAGGTAATTAATCAATGTGAGATGATATTTTTCCAGAGTTAATATGGTTTATAAATTTTGATATTCAGGACTCTCACCACCCCCCAACCACTAATTTTAATAATAATGGGTTCTTCGCACGGTCATGAAAACATTTCACAGATAATAACACAGGATTTAGAAATAAATAGCAAAAAAATGTAAATATTAATTGAACTGGAAGATATGGTTCCTGCTATCAACACACCACTTGCAGTCAATATATCACTTGTCCACTAGATTGTCACGGGCTATGATGCCACAGGCATCAGAAGAGTCAGGGAGGCGCTCTTGTTGCAAGCCAATCCAATCCGTTTATTGCACTCCAAACATGTTTTTACAACTTTCATCAGAAGGCTACAAATTGTATTAAACTGTAATTGCTTACATGTACTTGTGTTAGAAATTACCTACTAATTGGCGTAGACGTACATCATATTCTCTCAACAATATGTACATTGTGTCTAAGTAATCCAAGTCAGCAGAGATAGGCAAAAACCACAGGCTCCAGCCTTATATTTGTTTATATTTGTTACACCGTTCTCTAAGGTCATTCCAACCTTCTATTTTATCTTAACTCAGTACTTCTGAGCTTGTGCACTCTCGCATGCCCATGGCTTATGTTCTAGTGTTTCAAGTTCCAATAGCTGTACTATTCCAACACTAGATGGACTAAAGGAGCACCTTTCTGCTTATGGCAGAGGGCTTAGTGAATTACAAGAGGCTTTAAATATTTACTCAAAAAATATATCTTCTAACTTGTGGGGCTAGCTACAGCTTCAGATAATACCCAAACACTTTCAAGGAATTCTGTTACTGTCTTGTCAACCGCTAAGACGTGATTCTTGCCAGATTTCACAGAGTGCTAGAAAAGGAGGCAGACAATCTCTGACCTTGTTTCCTGGCTGCTCTGGATGATCTGTGTATCTCCAGGACTTCCCATCTTGGCAGGAGACTTTCAGGTGCAGGCAGGATGCCTTGCCATGTGCAGTCTTAGCACTATGTCACACTGGCTATACAGACTGATTATGTGTAGGTATTTAGAGCCTGTTCCTGGCAAACTTGAGGCAGTGTTGTTTCCAGGCAAACAAATCACTAGTGTCCCTTTGTTACTTTGTGGCAGAGCTAGTTTATAGCTTAGCATAGCATGGCATGATGCAAAAAGACAGTAAGGCTGCCACGAACAGAGAGCAATAGCATCAGGCAACAGCAGGCATTGAATACAATGGCAGAGCAGGTTGTATTACCTGTGTATCTCTTGTTATCAATGTAGCCTGAGACTAATGGACCTTTGAACACAGAATATTCAGTCAGAATGGCAGTAAGCCAAGCCTGACCATAATAGGTAAAACCATAGGCTTGCTTTACCCAAATTTGGGAAAAGCATAGGCCTTGTACAAGGCAAGCACAAGCTAAGCCTGTGTGTCTTGTTTACTACAGGATGTAAACAAGTCTGGGCAGGCCAGAGTCCTTAGACTCAGTGGCTCCAGCGTCTTTGTCCTCTTTCCTATGGTTGCTTCTCCCCAAAACAGAAGGAGAGAGAGCAGAAAACATGTCTGGTCAAGCCAGGACAGGTATAAGCCTATTTGGCCTGCTTAGGCCTACCACAACAGTACAGAAATAGGAATGAGCACTATATGGGTAATACAATGGACTTCTAGTGAGAAAATTGTAATTGCTTTCATTGTCATAGCAATGACCTTAGACAAATGGATCTAAAATAATACAGATGCAGCTTTCTAGGCACCATTTCCACATAGAAAATAGAGTACAGCCTGAGACCATAACATTTACATTTGACAGGAGGTGGTTTTGTTTGGGTTTGGAGCTTTTTAATGTTGTTTTCTTTTCTCCTCATAATTTATTAAAAGTTTCTAAGTTTGCATTGGGATTTTGAGTTGTCTTGTTTCACCCTCTGATGTCACAACATTTAAGTTTGTGCAAAGTCTTTGTATTTCCAGCAACAATTTATAGCTCTCACAACATCAGAAAACAAATCCCACCATTCTGAAAAATGGTGCAACAGTGAAGACAGTCTCAGATTGCCTGAAGTTAGAGCTCAGGAATACAGTCAATTTATCATTGTTAATCCAATTAGCAGGCATCTCCTGAACCCCAGTAGCTCCTATTAGCCGCATGACTCTTTGACTCAGAGAACTATGGTGAGCAACAATCACTTTCACCCTGTTAAAAGCATCTTTCCAAAGGCGCACAGTCTTATTTTGAAGATGAAACAGGATGTGGTGGTTTGGGTGTTCCCCACACCCCCACACTTTAGAAATCACCCAGACTAGACTCAGCCAGCTCTGGAAATATGAATGAGGCTTATATTTACAGCTGGCACAATGTACAAGCAGATATTTACAGTATACACAGTTATATACAGAAATAGACAAGGTAAAAAGGTAATACAGAAACATAACTCACCTCTCAGAAACCTGAGTCCCCAAGAGGGGCTCTCAACCACCCTCTGACCTTCCCCCTACCCCTCTCAACCTTACCCCAGTCCCAAGGAAGAAAAGGAGGTTCAGCTAGGGAGGTTAAGAAGTGAAGGTGGATCAGCCAAAAGAAAATGGAGGGTGAGGTTAGACAGTAAGATGCAGTTCAGCCAGCAGCCCAGAGCTCCCCAGCAGGCGAAGCAAAGTGCAAAGTGACTTTATCTATGTTATGACTTACATTTTTATACATCTCAGTGAGCCTATGAGTGAAGTAGACCTCAGTCTATGATCTAGTCCTTCTCACCAAAACATTCTAGCTAGCTTCAAACTAGCACACAGGGTATATAGAAAATACGAATGCTTTCATCTGCAGAAGTATTTTGTGATGATACTACCAAGAAACTACAATCAGGGATCAGAGATCCTATAGGCTCAGCTTTGTATAAAAATGTATGATGAGTCACTGTTTGTTTCAAAGCCAACAGAAAAAGGGGGGGAAAAACAACTCAGAAGCAGAAAGGAAGGATGACTAGAGAAGAAAACAGTGAGATAATACTCATTAGCATATCTGAGTTTTATAGTCCTATTAGAAAAGGTCACATTTCTAATACCTCAGTATAAAAATCTGGAAGCATCCCCTGAAAATTAACCTTTCGGTTTCAATTTGTAACCTAAGCACCATAACTGCTATTGCTTCATTAAAAGCAAAGCCACCTGCCTACAGGTGATCAAATAAACACCAAGTTAATGATTTCTCTGACAGAATTTCTTCATGGGACAGCACTCAAGTAGAGTTTTGGATAGCACACTCATTTCATAGTAATCACCACTGAGATAATAATAAGGTTTAGTTGCTACTGTTATGAACATGTTTTGTAAGCTTTTGTATTTCTACAATGTGTAGGCAGAAATAACATATTCCTAATTGAAATGAACCAAAGGGGTGGGAGAGCATCTTCTGGACTTATTGTTGTGACTTATCTCAGGAAATAAAGGTGTGGCTACATTTCAAAATGCTGTTGTTCTATTCCAGCAGAAAACCTCTTGCCTGTGCAAAACATTCACTAACCACAATTAAATCTCAAGTATGTGCCAAAGTGCATGGTTTATTGAAGTGAGTACCTGAAAGGAAATCTTGATTTAACCTGTAGAATCAACCAGTTGGAAGAGACCTCCAAGATCATTCAGTCCAACCTGTCACCCAGCCCTATCCAGTCAACTAGACCATGGCACTAAGTGCCTCATCCAGTCTTTTCTTGAACACCTTCTGTCCAGTCTGATCTATGACAGGGTGTCCCTGGCCATGGCAAGGGCATGGAGGTGTTGAAGAAAAGCCTGGATGAGGTACTTAATGCCATGGTCTAGTTGATTGGCTAGGGCTGGGTGCTAGGTTGGACTGGATGATCTTGGAGGTCTCTTCCAACCTGGTTGATTCTATGATCTTTTGATATTATGACTAGTATATTGGCCTCACTTTGATGTCATTTATGCTGCAGTAAATTGGAATTTCAATAATGCCAGTCCTTTAATTGTGTTGCTAAAAGGATGGGGTAGTAATGGTAATTTTTCCTTTACTCACATCATCCAACAGAAGACTAACCTCAGAAATTCAATGGAGGAAAGCAGAGACATGTAAGACAAGAAGCAGAGCCTAAGAAAAAGAAATTATTGTTGTTATTAGATGAAAATAAAACTATTTAGAAATTCCTAAAGGTGTTGACACACAGTCTTACACTTAAATGGAAGGCTGTCAAGCAAAAGAACAAGCACAAGCTTGGTCTTTATGTAAACAGCAATTACTAGGATAAAGGATTTTTATAAAGCAGCAACTCTCCATCTTTTTTCATAGTTCTTTTCCCCAGGAAGGAAATGTAAACACCTTTTGGAGAAATGTTTTTCTTCTCAAGATTTAAAGCAAGCAACTACCTTTTTCTGATACCGTGCTAGCCATGCAATGAACAAAGAGATATCTTCACCTGACACGACACAGACTGCCTTTCTCTTTTCACTGTTACACACATTTCCTGGATGCTGCTTCAGAGCATTTGCCTACATATTGCAAGTATGTGAAAATGAAGCTAGATGAAAGACAATGTATGCAATTCTGAGACCCTTTGAAAGGGTGAAATCTCAGCTAAAGCTGGTACTGGAGGTACAATAAGGCAACCTTGGAAGTTTAGCTGAAAGAGAATCATAGAATGGTTTGGATTGGAAAAACATTTGAGATCACCAAGTCCTTCCATTAACCTACCACTGTCAAGACTGGTCAGTGTCATTAGAACATGTCACTAAGCACCACATCCACTCATGTTTTAAATTCATAAAGTGTAAGGAACTTGGTTTGTTTTTATCATTGCTTTTAATTTCCCATGTTTTGTGTTTGTTTTTTTTTTTTTTTTCTGTAGAATAGGAGCAGTATCTGATTCTTTGCTCTTACTTAGACTTGAAAGAAATTGGACACCAATGCTAGTCATAGGGTAATACAATTTGTGGAATCTTCAGAATTCTAGTGAAAACTTACCCCAAATCAAGCATATTTATTTAAACTCTATCTATCCATCTATCTCTGATAGCCTTCTATGAAACCTTGACCAAAAAAGTAAAGGAAGAGCTGTGGATGTCATATACCTTGCCTTCAGGGAGGCTTTTGATAGCAAAGCTGTCTCCTTTAACATCCTCATGAAAAGCTCAAGAGATGTGACATAGACAGTTCCTGACTCCAAGTCTGTGTGTTTTGTCCCTGCTATTTACACTTTGTAAAGTGAGTTAACAGACTGCAACTTGCCTACATCTGTATCTTCTTTGTAGCTTTACACTCTTCACCCCAAAACATGCATGTGCCTCAAAGACAAGGAGAGACATTTCTTATTCTGCCAGTGATGGTTTTACAGCCTGATGCTCTGGCATGTGTTAGATGACTTGAAGTGTGTCATGACTTAGCAACGGGGTGCATCAGCTACTGGACAAGTGGTGAGGAATCTGTTGAGTGCAAGACAAACTTGAAATGTCCAGCTTTAGGGTGCAAGTCTTACAGAAAAACTCTTTTCAGAAACATATCTAGGCTTCTTAGGTAGAATGGCTTTAATTGCTCAAAAGAGATATTCTGGGAATATGGCCTTAAACAGAAGGTACAATTAGGCAGCAAACTAGAGCTGCTCTGTTTGCTATCATGTAGTTTTATGGTATTGCAATATGGGACAAATCATGTCCTAGGTGTCTTTGTCCAGCTCTTTTGAACACAGAGAAAACCTGTAGAGTAGTTTTGAAGGAAGTTTATTTGCAACGGCTAAAGTTCAGTGAGCTGAATCCCACCCGGTGTATTCACATGCATAGCAGCTGTTACCAAAATCTCTCTCAAGTCAAATCTACCTGTTTATGTATCTCAGCTGTAATCAGTTCAGCTAGCAGCTGAGGAAGCAGTTCCAAATCCAGATCATTAACCTCCCAGCAGTACAGCCAGGAGTGGAGATGGTGCAGAAAGTGCTTACTGCAAAGCTTGCTTTTCTAACATAAATAACCCCCCAACTGCTTCTCATGTCTGTAACTCACACAATTCAATTATGGATCATTTCAATAGTGATTAGTGAGACATAAATATATATGAAATTTTATCCTTATCTCCTCTTGTCTGTTAATTTTGCTCATTTTTCTGAGACTCTGACCTGTAGAATAAGCGTTCTGAGTACCAGTCCATCTTTTCATCTGCAACACAACATGTCCCATTAGGGGAGCAAAAGGCTGGAGCAAAGAAGCTACCGGAGCATCTCGCTGTCTCCCATTTGAAATGCTCATTGCTTTCCCTATTGTTAATCAGCAGAAAAACCTTGTTGTCTCAAAGTCAATTCTGTGGTAGTAAAGTTCCAATGGTAAAAGGAAGAAAGAACTCAAACACTTATGGTCATCTTTTGAAGGTTTGTATATTTAGTTACTTAATGTCAGAGTGTCTACAGTAGTTTAAAATTTTAGACTAAGGCAGTAATCACATTTTAATTGAATTATTTAAAGTGTGCAATTTGTCACATCTAGGAGTAATTTTAATTACTTAATTGCTTTGGTGTCATGTATGAATCTCATTTTCAGTAACATATTTCTTAAAAGTTACTGTATTGACTAATATTAAAATTTAAGTATCCAAATCAAGCAATTATTTAAGCAGTTAATTACTTAATGTGAACTTAGAAATAAGAGTAATGAATGTCAGCTAAACAGCATTAAAGTATGACCCTGAATTCTTCACACAGTAAATATTTAAGCTGCATTCAGTGAAGCTGTTTGTTGAAGTGAATGAGTCTGAGTGTTGAAGGGATGGAATTTATCTCTTCTAACCATTCCCTTATTTCTGTGTTATGTGATTGAGAGGACATACAAACAAGTAGAAATAACTGAGGTCAATGAAGGAATTCCATTTTTTCAGATAAGAGCGTTCCAAAAGGCACAAGGAATGTGAATTCATTTTGCATGTATCATAGAATCATAGAATCAACCAGGTTGGAAGAGACCTCCAAGATCATCCAGTCCAACCTAGCACCCAGCCCTATCCAGTCAACTAGACCGTGGCACTAAGTGCCTCAGCCAGGCTTTTCTTGAACACCTCCAGGGACAGTGACTCCACCACCTCCCTGGGCAGCCCATTCCAATGCCAGTCTCTCTGGGAAGAACTTCCTCCTAACATCCAGCCTAGACCTCACCCAGCAGAACTTGAGGCTGTGTTCCCTTGTTCTGTTGATGGTTGCGTGGCAGAAGACACCAACCCCCACCTGGCTACAGCCAGGTTGTTCAGCTATAGGGAATTACATTTGCAGACATTTGGTACTAATTTCTGAGTTACTGCAAGGCAACATATTCAAACAAATCTCATAAAGACAAAAATTGCCACAATCTAATCCAAATTTTGGTGAACTAAAAGCCAGATGATACAACCCAGTCACCGTTCTTTTAATCCAAATAACTGCTATTTCATTTTGTACAGAAGTTAACATATTGAGACATGAAATACCAGCATGTTCATCTGGAAAAGTTGTATTGAGAGTAAATAAGGAAAGAACTACAACCATAATTTCAAAATCTAACATGCCCAACATTTAATTCATGAAAATGTGCTGAAGTTCTCTTCAGAGAAATTGAGCAAATTGAATGTACAATGAAAGTGGTCTTAAGTAACTACCTAGGGGAAGAAATAGATTGCTTAATTTTAACTGAAAGTCAAACACATTAGTGTTGAAATCCTTAGAGACATTTAATGATCACACAGGTCTTAGGGTTATTTATTGGTAGCAACAAAGATTTAGTGCATTTCAGAGCTTTTGCTACTTTTTCATTTTGCATATAACATTTGTTTTGTCTCTATTAAACTTTGGATTTCATGACATTAATCAGCTTCCACTTAACTAGTAATTAAAAGATAGTTCAGTACAACATGATGTAAAAAGTCACAGGGCTCTCCTAATCTCACCTCACTTCATTTTTTATAGCTAAAAACATCACTGCCTCACTCCAAAGCAAGATGGGCCCTGCATAGGTGTGAGGCAACCAAGCTGTGTAGTCGACAATAACTGATAGCTTCTCTCCATCACGTTTTTCAGCTGTGGTAATTGATACTGAGTTATTGCTAGTCAAAAGAAAATATTCTTAGGGGAAGAAAAAGAAAGGAAGGAAGGAAGAAGCTTGAGATAAAATGACGGTTCTTGGAGTTCCTCTGTGATATTTAAGTCGACTCATCTCATTAAGTAAACCTTCTGTCATGCTGTTCCTTGTCATAGACTTTCCTCAGGTCAATTCAGTTGCTGGAAAGTCTGAAGATACCATTCTAGGAGGGAAGGAAACAGATACACAGAGCTGTGAGTCAACCTGGGGGCAGCTAGGGCTGTAGGCAATGTCTGAGAGTTTCAATAACAATAAGTATGCATCTAAATACTCATGAGGAACTTGGTGATATATAGACATCTGAGCATCTGTGATATTATGCAGTAAATTGATACAAAATAAGCAGACTAATTGGTTGCTATTGCTGCCTTAAGGGAATTTAGAGTTAATAGCATCAGTGTTTCCAACCTTCTGGTTTCTACACTTCAGGTGAAAAAAAACATGCTACCACCAAAAAAAAAAAACAAACTTAAGTCTTGAAATTACCTTTCTTGGCTTGATGATTCTGTTATCTTGAGTAATGTGTTACCAGTCTTATCTTAGGTTTGACAGATCTTTCCACTCAAATTTAGCTCTTCCCACCTTCTGATAATATGCCCTTGTTATTTTGACTTTACTACAACTCTGTCTTTTTGTGTAAAAGGAGTTTCTAAACAAATTCATGTCTTTCTGAATCCTAAGTTCTCTGCCAGAATCTGATATTTACAGTCATCTGACAGAGAATTGGCTTATTCTCTGTGTGTTTTGCAGTGGATGTGTAGCTTCTTCCTCTCAGAAGAAGTTAAGCTTTTTTTTTTTTACTTCTATATTGGTCCAGGACCTCAATAGAAAGAAACAAACAAAAAAAGGGGAAAAAAATAAAACAACCAAAAAAAAAAAACAACCAAAAAACAACCATAACAGATTTCAGAACACTTCAATAAGTTTTAATAAATATCTTAAGCTTTGACTTTCTTTGTAAAAAGAGAATACACAGGCATATATTTATATATGTGTAGATCCAGGTTGGATATGTAATTCAATACATCTCCATCCAGTTGTATATTTGATTGACATATAACTCAAAGAAAATATTCAATAGCATCTTTATTGATGATCTGGACTAGGGGATTGAGTCCAGCATCAGTCAGTTTACATATGACACCAAACTAGAAGCAGGTGTTGATCTGTTGGAGGGTAGGAGAGCCCTGCAGAGGGACCCAGACAGGCTGGATGGGCAGGCAGAGGTCAATGGGATGAGACTGAAGAAGACCAAGTGCAGGGTTCTGCACTTTGGCCACAACAACACCAAGCAGAACTACAGGCTTGGGACAAAGTGTCTGGAGAGCAGCCAGGCAGAAAGGGACCTAGGGGTACCGGTAGATAATAGCTAAACATGAGCCAACAATTTGCCCAGGTGGCCAAGAGAGCCAATGGCATCCTGGCCTGGCTCAGGAAGAGTGTGGCCAGCAGGACAAGGGAGGTTATTCTTCCTTTGCACTCAACACTGGTCAGGCCGTGCCTTGAGTGCTGTGTCTAGTTCTGGAATCCTNGCACTTAGTGCCATGGTCTAGTTGATTGGGTAGGGCTGAGTGCTAGGTTGGACTGGATGATCTTGGAGGTCTCTTCCAACCTGGTTCATTCTATGATTCTAATAATATGTTAATTAATGTTTGTGAGAGGATCATACAGTCCTTATAACCTGTTTAAATGCATGAAGTTCTTATATGTTGAAGCCGTGGAATAGAAATATGACTGTAAATGGAGATCCTTAAAGAAAGGAAAATTGAGACCTATAAAATCCAGGAGTCTCTTTAGCTAACAGCTAATCCAAGGCAACAAGTTTTCTACTCCACGTGCCTCACTAAGGAGAAAATAGCTGCTAAACAGTGTACCCAATGCACCCCACTAGAATTGAGGGACATCTCTGTTTTTTATCTCTTTCTAATTGGAAAAGTTTGGGGATGAGGGAGGAATACCATTATGAGCTCCACTGTGTGCAATGTCTTACTTTGAGGTTTACTCTTCTAAACATGAGTCACAAGATTTGCATTTTCAGAGACAGTTTAGGCACTTATCTAGGACTTCAGACCCCCCAGGCTTGGGAAAGTTCATGTTTAGCAGTATGTAAGTAATTCATTCTGGTTTGGTTTATTACCTTTATCTTTCTGAGTACAATTAGGCAGAGCCTTATAAAACTTTAAAATTCCCTGTATGGAAAGACAAATGCTCTTATTAGATTACTTATGGAGAGTGATACTACCACCTAAAAGAAGTGGAATTCAAACCTATGAATCAAGTCTCTGAATTTCAGTTCAAGAAGAGGAAGGTAACACAATAAAAATGGTTAAGCCACACAGCTGTGAGCTAGAGTCCAGTGTTCTGACCCACTTGCTTAGGATAATTTAAGGGACTTGCTTGGAAGGTATTCCACAAATCAAATATCGATGAGTGACCTCTAGGCTAGTTAACAATGCTATCTGAGTTCTGCATATACCCTCAGAAGAGTTGGCTCTCTGGAATAACAGTAGATAGATGTACCCCATGCACAGCCCTCAGTCTGATCCCTGTGCTTCAGAAAGGTTCAAACATCCCTTTGTCAGGCAATATTTTCCATTAACTAGATTCAAAGCCCTGCAGAATACCAATACCCATCTGTCTAAATGCTTATGTGTAATGCGGTCATATGTAAGCATCTGAGCAGCTGTGGTGGTCTATAAAACCTACAGAATGAGGTGACTAATGGCTTACTCTTGCTGCAACTCTATGTATGGAAGCATGGAGTTAATAGCATCGTTGCTTTGAATGTTGTAGATAATGTACTTGACCTGTGATTATAAATAATCCATGATAAGCACCAATAGTGGAAATCCTGGTTTTACCTCATTACTTTATTTTACTTTACAAATCATAAGACAGAAGGCAGAACTATGTTTCCTTAAACAGCTGAACTGGATCTACTTGTTCTGTACTGAAGGGGTCCTACAGGAAGGCTGGGGAGGGACTATTTACAAGGTCTTGTGATGCCAGGATGAGGGGTAATGGGTTTAAACTGGAAGAGGGGAGATTGAGACTAGATGTTAGGAGGAAGTTCTTTACAGTGAGGGTGGTGAGACACTGGCACAGGTTGCCCAGGGAGGTTGTGGTTGCCTCCTCCCTGGAGGTGTTTAAGGCCAGGTTGGATGAGGCCTTGAGCAACCTGCTCTAGTGGGAGGTGTCCCTGCCTATGGCAGCGGATTGGAGCTGGATGATCCTTGAGGTCTCTTCCAACCTAAAGCATTCTATGATACCCTATTTCAAAGAAGTTGTTTGAAAAGAACAGCAAAAAAGACCAAAGAACAACAAAGAAGTTTATTTCAAAGGGTTATTTAGCCTGGAGAAGAGAAGGCTCTGGGGGCACAACCACATTGCTGTCTACAACTACCTGAAGGGAGGCTGTAGCCAGGTGGGGGTTGGGCTCTTCTTCCAGGCAAACAGCAACAGAACAAGGGGACACAGTCTCAAGTTGTGCCAGGGGAGATATAGACTGGATGTTAGGAGGAAGTTCTTCACAGAGAGAGTGATTGGCATTGGAATGGGCTGCCCAGGGAGGTGATAGAGTTACCTGGAGGTGTTCAAGAAAAGCCTGGATGAGACATTTAGTGCCATGGTCTAGTTGACTGGGTAGGGCTGGGTGCTAGGTTGGACTGGATGATCTTGGAGGTCTCTTCCAACCTGGTTTATTCTTTGATTTAAAGCTCCTTTTAATTTTTTATTTCTGGGGGATTTTTTTTTTTTTTTGGTGTATTTTGTTTTGTTACTTTTACTGTGACGTCTTTTATGTTGTTACTGTTTTTTGATGGGGTTTTTTTTGGCAGTAAAACTACTACTAATATCACACTGGTAACAAAATTGATATGCAATCAAGCACAAGATGGCTTAAAAAATAGATTTATGCTAAAATCACATCTTTTAAAATAAGCAATTCATTTCTCTAATCAGTTTTTCTTTCAGCTTTTCAACCCCTTACCATTAAAATAAGCAGGATTATTAAAGTGCATAAGCTTAGTCATTAGCAGATTGCTGAGATTGGTGCATTGATTGACATCTGTCTTTTTTCATATTAGCAGCTTAATCTGCTTGTATGGCCAATCAAAACAAAAAGCAGGTTGATTATTTGGTGAGTGTTTATCTCCAACAGATAATTTTTCTGCCTGTATAATCAGAATACTGATATTCTTTCAGAGTTCATCTGATACAAGCAAACAATTCTGAAGGCTGTAAAATTACTCCGCCACAAGACCTGATCAAGTATGTGAGGCAAAACTCTTGATAAAATGCCTTCCACTATATATTTTCCTAACTTATAATTGTAATTCATTGTGTATGTATCTACATAAACCACCTTGAATGTGGAGATGAAGTTTAGTTTTGTTCCGCAAGTTTTCCAATTTCTCTCACTTTGGGGAAAAAAAAAAAAAGGAAAAAAGAAAAAAAGAGGGGATAAAAAGGCATTTAATTGATGTTTAGTTTGCTTTTAGAGTGATTCCTTGGAGCTGCCTTATTGTGCTTGTGTGGTAGGTTAGGAACTTTTCCCCTCCATGCACTATTGAAATTTACCAGACTATCTCAGATGACTTGGAAGTAAGATGAAGTTGTATTTATAGCAGTGTGATGGTTTGGGTGTTACCTGCCCCCCTGCTCTTACGAAATCACCCAGACTAGACTCAGCCAAGTTGGAAATTAAGGAATGAAGTTTTATACTTACAGCTTAGAACAATATATGAGCAGATATTTGCAATCTCTACAGCTATAGACAGAAATATACAAGTTAAAAAGTAACATAGAAACACAACAGCCCTCCCAGAAACCACAGTCCCCAGGAGGGGCTCCCAACCACCCTTCCACCTTCTTTCCACTCCTCCACCTTAACCCAGACTTTGCCTTACATTCAAGGTAAATTTGTAGGATCAGGCGGGGGGTTACAAAGCAGAAGGATTAGTTAGGCAAACGGCAGGTTAGGGAGAGGGGCATGCAGACAGAGCCAGAGAGCAACTCTATTATCTCTATTTGTGTTCTTGCCTTTATACATCTCAGCAAGCCTATGAATGAAATAGACACCACCATTGTTGCCTTTTCACATCCTATCATCTAATTCTTCACACCAAAATATTCCAGCTAGCTTCAAACCAGTACAAGCAAAGCAAAATTAACAAACATATATACACAATATATTTACAACTATTTACAAAGTAAAAATAACACAGAAATCCAAACTCCCTCCCAGACAAAGAAAACTGCCCAGAAGGGGCTCAAAGCTACCCTCTCTACCCTTTCTTTCTCCCTCTGCTTTCCCAGACAGGCAAACAAAAACAACCAGCAAAGCTTACATTGTTATTTGTCAGTGAAGAGATTAGAGCAAAGCGAAGAAGCAAATAGGAGCAGCACCAGAACCGATAGGAACAAATTTTTTCCTTTTTGGCTTTTTATCCATCTCATCAAACAAATGAATTATATAAACTTCATCATTATTTTCTTTTTACAACCCATGATCTATCTTCTCTCATTAAAATATTCCAATTAGCCTCAAACCAGCACATCCTAACTACCTGAAGGGAGGTTGTAGCCAGGTGGGGGTTGGTCTCTTCTGTCAGGCAAGCAGCAGCAGAACAAGGGGACACATACTGAAGTTGTGCAGGGGAGGTATAGACTGGATGTTAGGAGGAAGTTCTTCACAGAGAGAGTGATTGGCATTGGAATGGGCTGCCCAGGGAGGTAGTGGAGCCACCATCCCTGGAGGTGTTGAAGAAAAGCCTGGATGAGGCACTTAGTGCCATGGTCTATTTGGTTAGGGCTGGGTGCTAGGTTGGACTGGATGATCTTGGAGGTCTCTTCCAACCTGGTTGATTCTATGATTCAATTCCAACCAAAGTGACCTTACATTTTGTAAACAAGGCCTTTGAAGAAGGAAAGTGGTGTTTTCTTGCCATTTGACTGCCAACTGCATTGCCTTTCATCTTTTTTTTTCTATTAGAGAGATTTTTCAAAGGAAACAACAATGGGTTTTGTAATTAACACTACACCTTGACCTGCATCTCACAGTTAAAACACTCAGATTAGCAGTGTGTCTAATGGAAAGCGAACAACACTGTGCTAAATCAAAAGCAGCAAATCTTTTCAAAAAGACCATGAACCCTTTCACAAGAAGTCCATGATAAAAATGCTTGAGCACTGAGTGCTCCTTAAATCAGAATACACATTCCAGTAGGTCAGTAGGACAAGGGAGGTTATTCTTCTTCTGTACTCAGCACTGGGCTGGGTGCTAGATTGGACTGGATGATCTTGGAGGTCTCTTCCAACCTGGTTGATTCTATGATTCTGTGATTAGAAGTAGATTGTATTGATCAGAGCCTCATTCAGTCAAAGTTCGTGGATCACCAAGAAAGGAGACTTTTCAAGTTGTTTCAATCAGTGGTAAAAGAGAAAAAAATTCCAAGGATGTTTCATCCTCCTTAAAAATTTGAAGTGCTCTTTAGAAATCTGCTTCCAGCAGACTTAAAGTTTGGTTTCTATATATGCTAGCAGCAGAAAATCTCACCAGACCAGTGGTCAACAATGTCATGCTCTCTATCTTACAGCAGATTGCTTTATGATAGAACAAGAGGTGATTCTAGTTGTGACAGGGGAGGTTTAGATTGTTCATAAGGAAAAATTTCTACCCTGAAAGGGTTGTCAAGCCTTGGAACAAGCTGCCCAGTGAAGTGGTGGAGTCATCATCCTTAAAAATCTTATATATGTTGTGCTGTGAGACATGGTTTAGTCAGGATCTGGCAGTGCTAGGCTAACAACTGAACTTGATGATCTTTAAGGTCCTGTCCAACAAAAATGATTTTATGATTCTGTGACAAATCAGACTTAAGCCGCAGACAAAGGAGTGGTATTAAAACAAGATAATTTCTGGTTGTTTAGTTGGAATTGGCATCAAATTTTGATGGGTTTTGGTTGGTTTTTTTGGTGTGTTGGTTTTCTGTGATTGTGGATTTGTTTGGTTTTGAGTTTGGTTTGTTTTTTTTTTTATTCTACTGTTGCTGATCCCCAGGACTACTGGAAGATGCATCACTGATTTAGTACCACATTTGAGATTTACTTTAGAACAGTATAGTGCTGGACAACAAACCTTAGAGACTGCTTTATTGGTACTTCCTTTAAAGAAAATAGAAGAAATAGCATTTTATTGAGGTTGACATCATGAAGGCTTTTTTAAAGCAATACTTACAGATTTTTTTTTAGGGTCTTATGAAGCAAGAGCACAGGTGCTGACAAAAGAAAAGGCTGTAGCTAGACTAGTGATACCTGATAGGGCATTTTGCTGATTTGGGCCAAGGAAAGCTTGAGTTAGCTGCAACCTATTTTCCCAAAGAATTTACAATTAGTTCAGCATTATTCTGTATTATTTTTTTAACCCAAACCATCTGGATTAGATCTCAGTTGGAAATAAGAAACATCTTGTGGTGTACAGAAAGCAGATTTGTGAAAAAGGCAAAACTGTCTACTTTGTACCATTGGAATGAGCTGCCCAGGGAGGTGGTGGAGTCGCTGTTCCCAGAGGACTTCAACACAAGACTGGGTGAGGCACTTAGTGCCATGGTCTAGTTGATTGGATAGGGCTGGATGCTAGGTTGGACTGGCTGAGTTTTGAGGTCTCTTCCAACCTGGTTGATTCTATGACTAAAGCTGTGAGGATGCCTTCGTGGTCAGACATTTCAAAGTGGCCTTTCAGGATCCACAAGAAAGTTGGGGAAGGACTTTTTAGGATGTCAGGTGGTGATAATGGAACAAAGCTAGAAATGGGTAGATTCAGACTGGATGTTAGGAAGAACTTCTTCACCATGAGAGTGATCAGACCCTGGAACAGGTTGCCCAGGGAGAAGCCCCATCCCTGGAGGTATTTAAGGCCAGGCTGGATGAGGCTGTAGACAACCTGATCTAGTGTGAGGTGTCCCTGCCCATGGCAGGGGGGTTGGAACTAGATAACCCTTGTGGTCCCTTCCAACCCTGACTGATTCTATGATTCTAAGTGGGGTTTTCTTTCAAGTCATGAGTATCATTAACTGGTATTATACTAAATATACTTCAGGCATCATCCAAAGTATCTATTTATTGTTCATCCAGATAAAGTAAACTGCTGCCTCTAAAAGAATTAAATAAATGTGCATATAAATAATACTTTGTTTGTGAAAGAAAAAAATCTGATTTAAATGAATTAGTTTTCTGATTTCTTAATCTTCAGCTTTATTATAACTTTTCAGTTATTAACTTTGCAATTTAATTTGATTGTGTGGGCCACATCATCACTGGGCGTAAATCACTCTACTTTTTCTGATGTATTGATGCTATACTATGACCTGCACAACAGAGAGCTTGAAATATGGAGTTGTTGTTGTTTTCCATTGATAAATAGCTTTAGGTTGTGACATTGCTCTAGTGAATCTAAATTCTTGAAAATGCTTCAGTTTTGGACCAGTTGGAGATGCTTTAGGATTCATTTTGCATTTTCCCTTAGATTAAGTAGATTTTATTAAGCCTTCCAGATGACAACAGCTGTTTCATCCAGTGTTTCCAAACACCAGATTTCCAGAAGACATATAATCCTGTCATATTTTATCAGCCAAGTAGCTTTAGATCCTATCAATATTTTCTGGCTTAGTATCCTTGGCTTCCATCTTAGACGTTGTGAATGAGACTTAACATCTAACTTAATGACTCTTAATACCTGACTTACACTACATTAAAATATTAATATGATTCAAGTCAGGAAGCAAAACCTGGGTGTTTTAGAAACAATCCTACACTGCATTATGGGAGTTCTCTAGAATTTCCACTTATTTTCTCTCTGAAGTCAAGACACACCAATGTTACCATCCCTGCTGCACAGCTGAGCTTTCCCATGGGTGTGTGAAACATTCTGGAAGTTACAGAAAGGCGAGCTCTGCTCACTCAGGAAAAGCAGAAACACCAATAAACTGCAGATACTATTTTTTTGGGTGAACTGTACTAACACTTCAATGTTATCATTTCAGATGGAGTCATATTTTATGTTAGAATAGGTAATTATTTGTGGTCAATTGGTTCAAGGACCATTCTTCTGGAGGGTTATGGATTGACTGCTTCCTTCTGTAATTTCTTCAGCCTCTGTGAATAACTACCCTCCTCACAGTGATCTCACTAAAAGTCCTCTTCAGGGCTGCAAGACAGAAAAGCAAGATAAAATAATGAGGAACAGGAATCAGAACTATTCAGTATTTCCTGTCTTAGTCTATACTACACTTTTCTAAAGTCCCAAATTTATGACTGAAGAGTCCTTTAGGTATTCTCACATATATCACATGTCTGGCAATGTGTTTCTCTGACATCAGACTAAACGATCATAGAATCAACCAGGTTGGAAGAGACCTCCAAGATCATCCAGTCCAACCTAGCACCCAGCCCTAGCCAATCGACTAGACCATGGCAATAAGTGCCTCAGCCAGGCTGTTTTTGAACACTTCCAGGGACAGAAGGGACTTTGAACACTTCCAGGGACTCCACCACCTCCCTGGGCAACCCATTCCAATGCCAATCACTCTCTCTGGCAACAACTTCCAACGTCCAGCCTAGGCCTCCCCTGGCACAGCTTGAGACTGTGTCCCCTTGTTCTGTTGCTGGTTGCCTGGCAGAAGAGACCAACCCCACCTGGCTGCAGCCTCCTTTCAAGTAGTTGTAGAGAGCAACGAGGTCACCTCTGAGCTATATCTCCAGATGGATTAGAAGTTCTCACAAAGGTGAGGGTTTAGTGTGGGAATCTACTCTCTGCAGACGTCAGAGCTCAGGTTGAGTACTCTGTTTACTGCTCTGAGATAATTCTGTAGTTTTGGATGAGAAACAGATTATTTTTCCTCGGATTTAACATTGTGAACACACCCAAAAAAAAAATTTATTTTATTATTGTCTATTTGGAATGTTGAATTTAAGACAAAATTATAATCTCAGGAAAGGCTTCCAGTATCTGAAGGGAGCCTACAAAAAAACTGGGGAGGGACTTATTAGGATATCAGGGAGTGACAGGACTAGGGGGAATGGAGCAAAGCTGCAGATGGGTAGGTTCAGGCTGGGGGTGAGGAGGAAGTTGTTCAGCATGAGAATGGTGAGAGCCTGGAATGGGTTGCCCAGGGAGGTGGTTGAGGCCCTGTTCCTGGAGGTCTTGCAGGCCAGGCTGGATGAGGCTGCGGCCAGCCTGATCTAGGGTAAGGTTTTCCTGCCCATGGCAGGGCGGGGTTTGAGCTAAATGATCCTTGTGGTCCCTCCCAACCCTGACTGATTCTATGATTCTATGACCACTGTGTTAAAACTGTATTAGACAAGATTGTAATAGATCCCTTTCATACAAAGCAAAATATCTCCAGCGATCACATTTCAAATAAAAATCTGCACATAATCTGAAATGAAGCATAGTAGACTCATTTTGAATTAATAAACACATATTTCTCTATTATTCTGTGAAAGGCACAGGGGAGAAGGAATTTTCTTTTTCTTGCCCTAGAGGTTTTTCTTATGATAAAATGCCGTTGAGTTGTCTGTTAGCATAATAAGGTCTTGACAAAGAGTTGAGAGGTTTTCCCTGAGTTCAGCAGAGGGCTCCAGAATACACACAGGCTGGGGAGTTTCTGTCTTTATCACCTCCAGAGTTCAATAGAATGGTTAAATTCCCTGCCACAAGCTAATTACACTTCTCTGTTGCATAGAACCTTTGTCCTTCCATAATTAACTATGAGCAAGAAAAGAAAATGTCCTTTTGTTGTTTTTAATGAATTAATCCTTCACAAAAATAATTCCTGTGACATAATCACAAAAGGACATTTGTCCCCTGTCCTCATCAGCACATGTACCGTAACACATAAATGTCCTCCTGTGGCGAGTCTCTTTGTCTCTTCTGTTCAAGAACATACTCTATTGCAAACATGTCACAGGAGTATTAATACCTTCAATTGCTGTACAGGTAGATAAAACTGTCTAGATCATTATAACAACAAAAAAAAACCACTACAGTGAAAGAATCAAATGTTTTGATAGTGATTCTCACTCTAAAATCGAAGGAACAGTTCTATTAAATGGATTTTCCTTCAGACATAAAAACCTCACATTGCCCTACTTAATCTAGTCATTTGAAACATGGCTTAGATAAATCTGTTTGACTAAATGAAGGAAGTCAGTCTCTGTTTGATTGTTCATCCAAGGTATAGGCAAGGAATCCATTATGTTACAAGACTGAGTAGCTCCAGAATGTCCTTTGTAAGATTAATAGGTATCATGCCAAATGTAGATTTAAGTGGCTTGTTCTGAGCCTGAGTGCAGCTAGAATATTTGGTGTTTTGCTAAAGGTAGGTTAATTTTCTAACACTACACAGAGCAAGTTCCTTAATTCTCTAATAAGTTCCTTTCTGTAATTCCTCATGGAATCTCAATGGATGGTCAGATCGTGGTAAATTGATGTTTTTATTACCAATGAACTTCCATCAATTTTGGTATACTTTCAAGGACATGCAGTAGTAGAATCATAGAATGGGTTAGATTGGAAGGGACCTTTAAAGTTCACCTAGTTCCACCCTTCCCTACAGTGTGCAGACACACCTGCCACTAGGCCAGGCTACCTAAATCCTCATATTCACAGTGAGAGTGGTGAGATGTGGGACTGGATGATCTTGGAGGTCTCTTCCAACCTGGTTGATTCTGTGATTCTATGCTGAAATGGGTTGCCTGGGAAGGTTGTGGGTGTCCAAAGATCGGTTAAATGAGGCCTTTTTTTACAGTTTGTAGATAGGCCTAACTACATCTGAGAATCATAGACTGGTAGGGGTTGGAAGGGACCTGCAGAGATCATCAAGTCCAACCCCCTGCAAAGCAGGACCATTTAGGGCAGGTCATACAGGAATGCATGCAGATGCATTATTATTATCTCCTCTCTAGAGGAGATAGTAGAATCACAGAATCATAGAATCAACCAGGTTGGAAGAGACCTCCAAGATCATCCAGTCCAACCTAGCACCCAGCCCTAGCCAGTCAACTAGACCATGGCACTAAGTGCCTTGAGGGACCTGTTCTAGTGGGATATGTCCGTGCCTATGGTGGGGCCTTGAACTAAATGATCTTTGAGGTCCCTTCCAACCTAAACCATTCTATGATTCTCTGATCCCTTCTGCCCTTGAGCACTTCCAGGAGTGGGGCATCCATAGCTTCTCAGGACAACCTGCTTCACCACCATCATAGTAAAGAATTTCTTCTTAAAATCTGATCTAAATATACTGGCTTACATGTCCAGAGAAGTGCAACAAACCTGATCAAAGGCCTGGAACACAAACCCTATGAGGAGAGGCTGAGGGAGTTGGGATTGTTTAGCCTGGAGAAGAGAAGGCTCAGGGAGGACCTCATTGCTGTCTACAACTACCTGAAGGGAGGCTGTAGCCAGGTGGGAGTTGGTCTCTTCTGCCAGGCAAGCAGCAACAGAACAAAGTGACACAGTCTCAAGTTCTGCCAGGGGAAGTATAGGCTGGATGTTAGGAGAAAGTTGTTGGCAGAGAGAGTGATTGGCATTGGAATGGGCTGCCCAGGGAGGTGGTGGAGTCGCCGTCCCTGCAGGTGTTCAAGAAAAGGCTGGCTGAGGCACTTAGTGCCATGGTCTGGTTGATTGGATAGGGCTGGGTGCTAGGTTGGATTGGATGATCTTGGAGGTTTCTTCCAACTTGGTTGATTCTGATTTTGTTCTATCACTACATTGAGTTTATTTTAAGTGTGGGTACTATATCACCTCCAGAAGACCAAAGCACCAAATGAACATATCGAGTAGCAGTAGAATGCATCCACTGTTACACCTGTTCGATATGGGAGTCTACTGTTGCTATGACTTTGTCATGAAAAGCCACCAAATTTGTCAGGCATGATTTGCCCTTGATGCAGCCATGCTGGTTACCACCAATCACCTCTGCTTTGTTTTCTACTTGCCTTAGCAGAGCCTTCAGGAGGATCTGCTCCCCGAGCTTTCTAAGCACAGAGGTGAGACTGCCTGGTCTGGTCTTGTCTTGTCCAGTCCTGCTTCAACATCTTGCTTTCAGGACTGCCTTTTTGATATACAGTGTGCCTGTGTATAAAGTACAGATCGAACACCTCAGGAGCCTGGTGAAATATGTATCAGTCAGTAACATTTCACATATCTCTATTGACTTTCCTGTACTAAATACATCACTATTGACAGCTGCATTGCCTTTTACACAACACTGCACTGCTTCTGCATTGATCAAACAGATTTAGATTGAATGAATGTAAAGTGCCACAGTTAATTCATTCGATAGCTCCATGTGTCAAGACTTCATCTGAGTAAAGGTACTTTTGGAGTGATTCAGAAATTTATTTAAAGTGTCTCTTTAATACATATTCTAAATTGGAGGCTTAATTTTTTTTTTCTCTTCTGCAGCAAAAGGGAAGAAATATTCCTGGTTGAGGTGACAGCATTTCATAAACACAAATCTGTATACACATTTGAGATATAGGAATCAGCACTGGATGTAGAAACATGAACAGAAGTGTTCAAGGCAAGGTTGGACGTGGCACTTGGTGCCATGGTCTAGCCTTGAGCTCTGTGGTAAAGGGTTGGACTTGATGATCTGTGAGGTCTCTTCCAACCTTGGTGATACTGTGATACATGTTTCTGCTCTTGTGGAGCAGGATACATAAGCTGTGAGTGGGCTTTTTTCAGTAGTAGTGACCAGGCTAGGGAAGAAACATTTTACAATAGAGTTGCATACTGATCAGAGAGGTAGTGGATGCCCCATGCCTGGAAACATTCAAGGTTAGGTTAGATGGGTCTCTGATCTAGCTGCAGATGTCTTTGCTCATTGCAGGGAGGTTAGGCTAAATGACTGCTAAAGATCATTTTGTAATGGCTGGTGTGAGATTTTATTTTTCAAATTATCATAGAATCAAGCAGGTTGGAAGAAACCTCCAAGATCATCCAGTTCAACCTAGCACCCACCTCTAGCCAATCAACCAGACCATGGCACTAAGTGCCTCAGCCAGGCTTTTTTTGAACACTTCTAGGGATGGTGACTCCACCACCTCCCTGGGCAGCACACTCCAATGCCAATCACTCTCTCTGTGAAGAACTTCCTCCTAACATCCAGCCTGTACCTCCTCTAGCACAACTTGAGACTGTCCTTGTTCTGTTGCTGGTTGCCTGGCAGAAGAGACCGACTCCCACCTGGCTACAACCTCCCTTCAGGTAGTTGTAGACAGCAATGAAATCACTGCCTAACATAATGGCTCTTTGTCCACAGAACTTTCCCAATCTGAATGTCAGTTTGCCAAACTTGACCATATTAGGTAAAGTCAGGGCTTACTTTTACCTTTTAGGGCAGAACATGTGTGGGTACCCTGTCTATCAGAGAGAGAAGGAGACTTAATGACACCAAGCCTTTGTCTTCCTTTCCTGCCCTTTCTTCAGAAGAGAGGGAGGACAGGGAAACATATCTGGACAAGCCAGGACATGTTTAGGCCTATTGTGGCCTTCCATGACACCTTTCCAACTCAAATTATACTATGATTCTATGTATTTTTAGTTAGGTTCTTTGCCATTTGTAGTTTACATCTAGTCATTTTAGTGGCTTTAGTTTTTCAACACTGAGCTTTTTCTTTTGAAATTTCATCCTTATTTATCCTGGTTTATGTTTTCCTTCTACTAGCTCAACAGAAAACAATTATTATGGTCTGTAATTCTCATTGCCTTGTAGTAAAATCCACCATCTACAGCTTGGTTTGTTTTATTATCTGTGATCTAAGGGTTGTGTATATTAGCACAATATAGAAATCACTGCTGAAGCATCTTCCTGCAGAGATGTGTTGGTCTTCTTCCATCAACTACAGAATAACTGAACAGTGAGCACAAGTTTGACTTCTGTTTTGCTGTTTGGGGTGCAGGTTAAGCACAAACAAGCATTATTTGTGAAGATACTTCAAAGATAGGAAAATAGCATCATTTCCTTAATGCACTGCAGATTTGGGTCAACATAAAGTTTATTTACCATGTCTGGTAAGCAACATTGTCTTTGTGATGCTAATTGCCAAGTCAGAAGTTCATGAAGCCTGAATAATGTGCCATTAGCTTCAGGTCTTGCTCTGGCCTAGAAATGTACTCTGTGTACTTCTTAAAGAAAAAGGTCTTTGACACCTTTGTGGCTGCCTGCAAAAACTCTAAATTAACAAATTAATCTCAGTTATGGCTTTTGCATTCTGAGTTACTTTGGCAACAAACCTAAATAAAACCACTGAAAATGACTGCTTCATTTGAACTGTCAGAAGCATCTCATCTAATTCCACTGGGTTCAGCACTTCTGACTCTAGGAATTCCTCCTTCTACAGTCTGCCACCTCTCAGCAATCCCCTAGTACAGGAAATATAAGAACAGATTTTTAAAAGGAAGGGACTAGAGTTATAAATTATAAGACAGCATTGTGATGGAAAACTCTACCTCCACTGCAGCAGGAGTTTAAACCCCCAGGAAGCTGTTGAGTATGTCTGTAGCTGCATATTGGTAAGTCTCTTTCAACATTAGAAACCTCTGCTTGGTTTGGAAGGACCCACAGAAGTCTTAAAAATGTCAGATTTGAAAGCAAAGCAAAGGAGAAATTTAATGATGAAATCAAATGTAACACTGAAGGGTATCTGACGTTTGGGTTAGTGGAGGTATCACTGTGCTTCACATCTGCTCACCATGGACAAACTCCATGTGTCGTTGCTATTACTCAAACTACCAGTCATGACAAACAGCCCAACAAGTAGGATGTGTCACTTGGTAAAAGGTGCTTAGAATCTATTTTCCAATACATTTTCTAACGAGGTTAAGGTTAAAAGGAGAAAAGAGCAAAGGCTCTGTTCTTTGTATTCAAGGTCCAAAACAAAGGCTTAAGTGCAGGGGAAAAGATTAAAGGAGTAAGGAAGAAGCAGAAGAGGTCAAGAGCTAAAACTGCATGGAAACAAATATATTGGAAAGAAATGTAGTTGAAAAGAAATGTGGATAAGCGTCTGGGAGAAGTTCATATGGATACTAGTTTTTTAATTGGCAAACATCTGGGAAATGTGAAATGGTGTAATAAAGACTTTTTGGGTTGTGAATATTCCTCAGAACTCTAATGAAAAAGCATTAGTCCTTTCATAAATGCATTAGTGGTTGAAAAGTGGTTTTCTTCTCCTACTATAACATTGACAAAGTCAATCACAGCGGTTTAACTACTGCCCCACAGCAATGGAAAATGCTGCTGCATTTTGAATTAATCTTGCTGTCACAGATTTTGGTAGGAAGCGTGGGCATAAGATTCCTCTCTTTGAAGTCAATTGGATTTTTTTCTTTCACCATCTACTTGAGTGGGAACAAGATCAGGCACAATTATCAGCATTTTCAAGCGCGAGCTCTAATTTAAGCCAAACGCGGGCAGCCCAGTTTGGCTGCACAGCATGACATGCCTTGGGCTTAATTTTCATAATCAAAGCATATTCACAGCATTCCTGAACAAAGCAAAGACAGCTTCTCTTTCTAGCTGGGTGGTCATTTGTAAAAAGCACTGCTTTTGTACGTTCTTCTCAACATATTTCTGACTGGCTGAAACTTAGGAAAAAAACATCTATTCATAGCTTATATCTAAAAAAGGAGTTGCAAGGGAAAACTCCACAATCTTGGATTCTTAGGAGCAGAGGTCTTTTCTTTCCTTTTCGATATTCCCAAGGAAAATAATGCATGTGTTGGTTGTTTTGTCAGTGTAAGATTTATAATGCCCTTAACTATTCATTTCCTTGCCACAAAGTGCATAGGTTTTGTAAATGATGTGAGAGAGACAACACCGTAGTTTCCTTGGCAACACAAACTGGTTTTCAAAACAATGCTTTTCATGTTTGGAATAAGCATTGATTTGTACAATCTGGCAGGCAAAAAGAAGGGGGGAAAGAAAGAAAGAATGAAAGAAAGAAGGAAGGAAGAAAATTAAGAAAGTGAAAACAAAACAAAGCCCCCCAAAATAAACCCACAACTCTTTTAAGGGAAACAGCAGGTGAAAAGGTTGCATATCAACCTTCCAGTACTTAGTCATCTACATGATATGAACATTAAAGAGCTCAAACTTCTAAAAAAAAGCAAAAGAAGAAATCCAGAACTGTCTTTTCTTTGTGGGTTTTTTGTTGTTGAAGTTCAACAAAAGTAGCCTTTTAGTTTAGATTCAGTGGTGAATGTAATTTGGACTTTTCCTTTCTAAACTTGTCTCACTCTGAATTTTAAAATCTGGCTTATGCTTAGATGCTAATAAGATGCATATCTAGGCAGACTTTTCCCAGGCTTTGATGGTTTTGGTTGTTTTGTTTGTTTGTTTGTTTTTTCTGAAGAAGAGGCTCAGGGGTGATCTGATTGCTGTCTACAACTGCCTGAAGGGAGGTTGTAGCCAGGTGGGGGTTGGTTTCTTCTTCCAGGCAACCAGTAACAGAAGAAGGGGACACAGTCTCAAGTTGTGCTGGGGGAAGTATAGGCTGAATGTGAGGAGGAAGTTCTTGCCAGAGAGAGTGATTGGCATTGGAATGGGCTGCCCAGGGAAGTGGTGGAGTTTCCGTCCCTCGAGGTGTTGAAGCAAAGCCTGGATGAGGCACTTAGTGCCATGGTGTGGTTGATTGGCTAGGGCTGGGTGCTAGGTTGGACTGGATGATCTTGGAGGTCTCTTCCAACCTGCTTGATTCTGTGATTCTAAACAGACTTATTAAGGCTCTGGGCAGCCTGATCTAGAGTAGGGTGTCCCTGCTCATGGCAGAGGGGTTGGAACTAGATGATCCTTGTGGTCCCTTCCAATCCTGACTGATTCTATCATTCTAATTTATTACTCCAGCATCACCAAAAGGTTAGATAAGATGGGTTCAGGATCAGCCCCTAAACTAAATGTCTTTATTTTTAAAACGTTTTCTAAGAGCTAACTGGAGAAAGAGAGGTTGCTTAGCCAGTATGGATCTTCAGTCTTGAGAGCTCTAATGCTTCTTTTGGTGGACAAGGGTGTCTGAGAAAGTTTATTTCTTTAATCAACATCTCAAACAAACTTCCAATAATTTTAGAACAAGTGTTAACTACTTTCATTCAAGACTGTTGGTTTTCCTCCCTCCTTATAATTTGTCATGGTTTGGGTGTTACCTGCCCCCCTACTTTTGTGAAATCACCCCCTACTCTTGTGAAATCACCCAGACTAGTCTCAGCCAAGCTTTATATTTACAGCTTAGCACAATATACAAGCAGATATTTACAATATATATAGCTATAGACAGAAATATACAAGGTAAAAAGTAATACAGAAACACAGCAGCCCTCCCAGAAACCAGAGTCCCCAGAAGAGGCTCCCAACCACCTTTCCACCCCTCTACCTTATCTACTTTGCCTTACATTCAAGGTGAGTCTGGAGAGTCAGCCAGGGGGGTTACAAAGCAGAAGGATTAGTTACACAGACAGCAGGTTAGGGAGAGAAGGGCAGGCAGCCAGAGCCAGAGAGCAACACTGTTATCTATATTTATGTTCTTGTTTTTATGGATCTCAGCAAGCCTATGAGTGAAGCAGACATCACCATTGTTTCCTTTTCACAGCCTATCATCTAATTCTTCTCACCAAAATATTCCAGCTAGCCTCAAACTGGCACATAATTTTATAGATTACTCAGCACCAATTATGCTATATTGAAGAAGAATGCCGAGGGCACTAGTACTGTTCCTATGGCATAGAGGGGTCATACATAGAATCACAGAATCAACCAGGTTGGAAGAGACCTCCAAAATCATCCAGTTCAACCTAGCACCCAGCCCTGTCCAATCAACTAGACATGGCACTAAGTGCTTTTCTTCAACACCTCCAGGGATGGTGACTCCACCACCTCCCTGGGCAGCCCGTTCCAGTGGCAAATCACTCTCTGCCAAGAACTTCCTCCTAACATTCAACCTATACCTCCTCTAGCACAACTTGAGGCTGTGTCCCCTTGTTCTGCTGCTTATTGCCTGACAGAAGAGCCCAACCCAACCTGGCTACAGCCTCCCTTTAGGTAGTTGTAGACTACATGTTGACGTCATTTCAGTATCTCTGCTTAAGAATGCTCAGTGTTAGGAGGTACTTTGGTTAATCTGAAGCCTGATTCTCATTCAAAGTAGTCTTTCAGAGTTGCAAGTAATGAGCAATATGAACACAGAAATTTGTAATGCTATTATATATGGGGAAACCACAGATGTCATCGTTTACCCACTCAGTTCCTTAAATTGTGTAGTGATGAGCAGAAAATAGAATCATAGCTGAATGGAAAGTTGTGACTTGTAGTAAGCTAGGATATGTGAGCTGAAGAGTGTATGAGATAATTCTTTCACAGGAGTATTGAGGTTGTCTATTTCAGGTTGTCCTGATATACAAAATCCAAATGCACAGCAGAAAGAAAGAAGCAGACATGGTATTTGTACCCTGTGTGGTATCCTAGCTTGTCCCTGTTGCTATATGAGCTGGGTATCAAAATCTCATGATCATTTCAGGAGGAAGTTCTTCACACAGAGAGTGATTTGCCATTGGAATGGGCTGCCCAGGGAGGTGGTGGAGTTACCGTCCCTGGAGGTGTTCAGGAAAAGACTGGATGAGATATTTAGTGCCATGGTCTAGATGACTGGATAGGGCTGGGTGCTGGGTTGGACTGGCTGATCTTGGAGGTCTCTTCCAACCTGGTTGATTCTATCATTCTATGATTTCTTACTAACATGAAAAATGGGATTCTTCTGCCATATTAGAAACCTGTGATTCACACATCTTGAGATGAAAGGAACAAAAGAGTTTGGATCTGTGGCAGGGATTCTGTAGTAGTGATTATCTGTTTTCTGGAGCTAAGAGAACTTTCCTAAAGTACAACTTTTTTGAGACTCACTTGCTTTTGAAATAACAGCCTATGTATCACCTGCATAAGGAGAAAGTAGCTCCACGTCCTTGTAAAGTTTTTTTTTTTTGGACCTCATTTATTTCTGCCATCTCAGGTTTCTGACAGTGTTTGATGCATGGCTTTGTGCATGCTGTTGCACTGCTAGTTTCTGAAAGAACTTTCTCTTTGACTCACAACATTAGGAATCAATCACTGCTACCAAGCAGAGGGCTAATGCTAATGATAAATAAACACAGAGACTCCATTTGGCATGTTAGGACCTGTGCTAGAAAGTAAAAAACGGTGTTAAAAAAATATGCATGTGCATGAACTCTCTACATTCAGAAAACAAACCAATAAAGTTGGAAATCAGCCTCATTTAAAGTCAACATTGCTTATATTCCTTATTGGTTGGGACTTTTTTGAGTGTCTGAAAGTGTGCATCCTTCTACAAGTGAGGAACCATTTATTCTTGTCCTATGACATTTATCTCTCCTTGGTTTTCTGCCTTTAACCATCTAAATGATGCATCATTATATAGGTCCTACTCCTACCAACTATTCTTGTTGGAGGTATCTTTCCATCATATGTGTCCTTACGTTGCCCAGAGCTGCATTACAAATATTCCTCTGCTGTCCTCATATTCACATACAATGTGCAAGATCTCTCAGAGCAACTATGTGGTGTATTAATTGTCCTTTCCACTGTTACAAGAATCTAAGTAGGTCATGAAGTCATTGGGATTGTGTCTCCATTCACCTTTTGGCCCACACTGTCACATCAAAGCACATAAACCTGGCTCTTGTATTGAAAGTCTTCTGGAGTTCTTTCAGCTCCATACACTTGTGAAATATTAAACAAAATTCTAGGTTACCTAAAACTAATAATAATGATTACATTCTTAGAAACATTGCAAGCCTGCCTAGTTCATTGTCTACAACTACCTGAAGGGAGGCTGTAGCCAGATGGGGGTTGGTCTTTTCTCCCAGGCAACCAGCAATAGAACAAGGAGACACAGTCTCAAGTTGTGCCAGGGCAGGTCTAGGCTGGATGCTAGGAGGAAGTTGTTGGCAGAGAGAGTGATTGGCACTGGAATGGGCTGCCCAGGGAGGTGGTGGAGGCAAGCCTGGCTGAGGCACTTAGTGCCATGGTCTAGATGACTGGCCAGGGCTGGGTGCTAGGTTGGACTGGATGACCTTGGAGGTCTGTTCCAATCTGGTTGATTCTATGGTTCTATGATTCTATGATTGTATTCTCCTATGTATGCTTCTCATTATGTTTGTTCTGAAGTAAACAGAATATAAAATATTGAAATCTATGTGTGCTTTTGTATGCTTGTTCTCAGAATTGTGGTTATTTTCCTGCTGGCTTTTCACAGCAAATAAATGAAAGCCCAAGCATAAAGCCAGTGTTCCTTATTTCTGTAGGAGGTTCATGTTCATTTGATGGGGAGGGAGGGGGGAAGAAGAAACAACATCAAGAAAGGTCTAAGACAATTAAGAAAATTATAGATCCAGCTGCCTACGTGCTCAGAAACAGAGAGGTAATATATTTGTGCTTTTCAAGGCATTCCAGCATGTTCAATTCAATGTTGCATTCTCTAATTACATGTAATAAACAGGTAGTGGAATAGCCCAGCATGGAGGTTGAGAGTCTGAGTACAGCACAGCAATGCACATAAAGAGACTTTTTACTACCAGAGGAGACAATTAAGAGTGATGTTGCAAGTTTAGCATATGTTCAACACTGGTTACTTAGGAAGGAAGAGCTAAGTCACTGGAGAGCTACAGTGGCTCTGATATGATTAAACACAAATTGTTCTGCTTTGTCCTTTCAATTATCTTGTAGGTAGAGGGAGAAGATTACATAAGCTTGTAACATCTGAATCCACAGCTTTCTGTTGCAGATGCTGATACAAAATGTTACCCCAGTATGAATGGGGAGGTCTGAGTTTATGGCTGTTTACAGTCCCAAGGGTCACGTGTAAATGGCTAATCAAGGTGCCAGGCAGCAAAGAGTCAGGCAAAATGCTTGGCAGTTCCATTAAACTACCTGCTCTAAAGCTGGTGAGATTCCTCTGTTACAGTGGTTGCTTCTGTGAGCTATTTAACTAATATCAGTGGTATCACTTCATGATGTTGTCCATGAGGAAATGATTAATGGTGACCTGTTGGCCCTTAGTGTCTCCATTTTGTAGCACATGGTGTATGAAACCATTAGGGACAAAGCTGTTAAGGCATGTTTTATGGACCTAACACAACACCTAGGAAGGACTCTTAGCTGTGCTCTTGGCATTTGACAGCAGTATTGCTGAGCAATGCAGTAGGGAATCAGGGTCTGGAGATGTATAAAACTTGATCTGTAATTGTAAAAGGCCTAGTTTTGTGCTAAATGATGCTTTGATTTGATTTCTGGGGAAATTATGGAGCCTGTTTCTTTCTCACCTTAAATTAGATATTTTATTTAGGTCTAACAAGGAAAAGTAAGAGGTAATCAGGGCTGGCTTTCTTTATTGCAAGCTTGAAAAGAACCCCCTAGTGTAGCAGATAAGAGGCATGCAGTTTAAAGCCACTTTTGTGTGCCTCTCCAAGGTGTGCTGGCTGTGTTCCTCCAGTTAGAAAAGCTTCCAGAGAGTCACAAAAGGCACTTGCTTGCAAAAGCTGCAACAAGTGACTGAAACATGCTACTTACTACAGTGGTCTCACATTGTGCTTTCTTTGCTCCTCTGGGCAGCAGAACCCAATGGCCCTCTAATCAAGAAATGGTCTTGGAGAAGGCAGTAGAAGGTCTGTGCTATGTCTTTATAGGAGAACAAGTGCTTTGTGAGCTGGTGGTTTATTTAGGAGAGTTGGAAATCTCATCATTTCATTCCACCAACGTCCACCCTCAGAAAACGTTCTTACTCCTTGGCTAGTGCATGTTGACTTTGAAGCAAAGATAACAAAAAGAGAGATATAAAACACAAGGCAAGACAAGTGATGCACATTGCAATTGCTTATCACCTGCTGACCAATGTCCAGCTAGTCCCTGATCAGCAATTTGCACCTAACAGCCAACTCCCTCCCCCCAGTTTATATGTTCAGCATGACACTTGCTTAGAATCACAGAATCAACCAGTTTGGAAGAGACCTCCAAGATCATCCAGTCCAACCTATCATCTAGCCCTTTCCAGTCAACCAGACCATGGCACTAAATGCCCCAGCCAGTCTTTTCTTGAACACCACCAGGGACGGTGACTCCACCACCTCCCTGAGCAGCCCATTCCAATGCCAATCACTCTCTCTGGCAACAACTTCCTCATAACATCCAGCCTATACTTCCCCCAGCACAACTTGAGACTGTGTTCTCTTGTTCTCTTGCTGGTTGCCTGGCAGAAGAGACCAACCCCCACCTGGCTACAGCTTGGCTCCAGGTAGTTGTAGTCAGTTGTAGACTTTGGACTAGTTTGGATCAGCTGTTCTGCCCACACTTCCTCCCACCTTCTTGTGCACCTCCTCACTTGGAGAGCATGGAAAAATAAGAAACCTTCGACTTAGAAAAAGTCTTACATAGCAGCTAAAATATCAGTGTGTTACCAAAATTATTCCCATACTAGATGCAAAATGCAGCACTGTACCAGCTGCTAGGAAAAAAAAATCCAGATGAAACCAGGCCATATATTCTACTGTACATGAGGCTAACAACTGGTGAGTGCCTGACTACCTTCACCATTGTCTGCTAACCCAAGGAGCACGGATTTTTAGATGCAGTCCTCAGGACATTTTCTCCCTATCCCTGAGTCTTCTTTACATATTTGTGAATCTTATTTACATATATGATAGGACAAGGAACTTGCAAACTTCCAGAGTACCTATGTAGATTAGCTTAATGCTCTAGTAGATCTATTTCTATTTGGAGTTGAGTTACAAGCTTTTATTTTAAACAATAATAAAGCAGTAACATCGAAAAGAAAGATGCAAGGGTGAAACAAAACAAAACCCAACAAAACAAAATTTAAACCCCAATCTCAAGGAAGTCTTCCAAAAGGATGTTAGAAGCACATTATTTAGCTAATAAACATAAATCCAGGCAACCTTAGGAGCCACAATCTTCATTTGGGGGCAGAATTTAAGCTTCTGGGAGAGAAGAAATGCTGTGAAGATGATTCAATCACTATCCACAGCAGGCAGTTGTCAACCAATAGGTATAGTACATATTTTATTCTTCTTAAGTCATGACAGAGAAGTAATTTATAATTCCTATTTCTTTGCAGCTTGCTGAACAAAGACTATTATGAGTTTCCAAGTAAAGAAGCAATAGCATTTGTAAACATGATCAATTATTGTCTTCAAATAAGATGTTTAAATAGTAACATATTTTGTGCTTACAGTGTCTCTTCTTACACATACTAGGTCTTTTTCTTCTGTATTTGTTTGTCTTATGAGTTTAAGGATAGGATCATAATTATACTTGGCAAAACAAATAATTTTCATCATGATAATTTAAAAGCCTACTCTGTGTCTGCTTTGGTCAGGGCCTTATGGATACCTGAAAAAATAATTCTGTTCGAAGAACATTTTTCACTATTTCTCTTCCTTCTGTCTGTGTTACTAGGAAAAATAATATGAAAATAGATTTGACATTTTGTATCAATTCATCTGTTCATCTTTTTACGTGTTCATGAAGCTTCCATTTATATTTATTGGGGTTTTTGGAGTTACTTTGCAGTAATATATGCTATTTTTTCTACCTTACTCCTCATATTATTTCTCCATAGATTTCAGAATCTAGAAGTGATTGACTGATATCACTAGGACAGATATCAATGGGATAGAATGTTTTGCAGAGTAGCAGGAACAGAAAGGGTACTATTTCCGGGATGAAAAGCAATAAAGAGCAAACCAAAAGCCCAAATCCAAATCATAGAATCAACCAGGTTGGAAGAGACCTCCAAGATCATCCAGTCCAACCCAGCACCCAGTCCTACCCAGTTAACTAGACCATGGCCCTAAGTGCCTCATCCAGTCTTTTCTTGAACATCTTCAGGGATGGAGACTCCACCACCTCCCTGGGCAGCCCATTCCAATGGCAAATCACTCTCTCTGTGAAGAACTTCCTCCTAATATCCAGCCTATACCTCCCCTGGCACAACTTGAGACTGTGTTCTTTTGTTCTATTGTTGGTTGACTGGGAGAAGAGACCAACCCCCACCTGGCTACAACCTCCCTTTGATATGCTTAATATTAAAACATGAGAGGCTGTACTGTTTATCATTAAAATATGAGAGGCTGAGAGACTTGAGGCTCTCTAGCCTGGAAAAGAGAAGGATGAGAGAATCTCCCCATGCTTGTAAATACCTGAAGGCTGAGGATCTCAGTGGTGCCCAATAACAGGACAAGATGCAGTGAGTACCAGCAGGTACAAACTAGAGCACAGGAGGTTTCATGTCACCTTAAGGTAAAACTGCTTTAAAGGTGACAGAGTACTGGACCAGGCTGTTCAGAGATGTTGTAAAGTCACATTTGCTGGACATTTTCAAAACCTATCTGGTTATGTTCCTGTTCAACCTGATCTAGGTGAACGTGCTTTATTAAGGGTGTTGGACTAGGTGATCCCCGAAGGTCGCTTCCAAACCCTACCACTCTGTGATTCTGTAATTCATACTGATTAAGTTCCTGTTAGGATGTGTCTAGAGAAGGTCTCTGTCTCCAAAGGTACAGTGGTATCCATTGAGGTGTGACATAGGATGGTTAGATGTGACAAGACTTTGTCTAAGTTGTGCAAGGGCAATGAGGATGATCAGAGGGCTGGAGCACCTCTCCTGTGAAGACAGACTGAAAGAATTAGGACTGTTCAGTCTGGAGAAGAGAAGGCTCCCAGGTGACTTTATTATGGCCTTCCAATATCTGAAGGGGGCCTACAAAAAAGCTGAGGAGGGACTTTTTAGGCTATCAGGTAAAGACAGGACTAGGGGGAATAGAGCAAAGCTGGAGGTGGGGATGTTCAGACTGGACCTGAGGAGCATGAGAGTGGTGAGAGGCTGGAATGGGTTGCCCAGGGAGGTGGTGGAGGCCTCATCCTTGGAGATGTTTAAGGCCAGGCTGGATGAAGCTGTGGCCGGCCTGATCTAGGGTTGGGTGTCCCTGTCCATGGCAGGGAGGTTGCAACTGTATGATCCTTGTGGCCCCTTCCAACCCTGACTGATTCTATGATTCTATAACTCTAAGTCGTATTCAAGGCTTTTATCTTATTTACAGAACAAAACCAAAACAACACAAAACAAAAGAAACAAACAAACAAAACACACAACAAACAAACCTCATACATTTCTGCAAGTCCAAGTCTGCCTTGGCTAAAAAGTAATAGGCTTAATGAAATTTGGGTTCTCTAGGATCATAGAATCAAGCAGGTTGGAAGAGACCTCCAAGATCATCCAGTCCAACCTAGCACCCAGCCCTATCCAGTCAACTAGACCATGGCACTAAGTGCCTCATCCAGTCTTTTCTTGAACACCTCTAGGGATCATGACTCCACCACTTCCCTGGGCAGCACATTCCAAAACTTGTAATCTCCAATGGAAACTTTTCTTCCAAGTCATTCAGAAAAGTGTTTTCCAAAGGAGATTTTCTAACATCTAATATGAAATGATCTTACAAAGCATTTTTTCTCTTACCAAGGGCCTACCTTCTACACAATTTCCTCTTTCAAAGAACTTTGAAGAACTTAGTAAACTGAAACCTGTATGTATACCTGAAGTTTATTTCAGAATAATCAATATGTCAGAAACTATTTTTCCCCCCTAGAAAATGGCAGCAATATACCCCCCTCCACAAATACACAATCACACAGTGATTACTGAAGCTGTTTTTTTTTTCCTAAAGAATTCCATGCTAAGAACATAACAATAAGAAGAAAAAGTGAAAGGAGCAATTACAGGTAATGAATAGAAAAGCCAAGAACTTGTTAGCAAGGAGTACAAATGGAAAGCTAGGAAATGCAAGTAATTGAAATTATCATCAAAAGTCAAGAATTCCTTATTCCTTCAGAATCTGAATTAAATCCTGAAATGTGGATTTATATTCTAAAGCAAATTAAATAGACTTGATGATATGAAACACCATGCCCACCGCTAGTACACTTTATGCAGGCTACGAGACTACAGATTTCACATTGTAATGACTCTACAGTGTTTCTGTAGTAGTTTTCTACTCTTGTTATTATCCTTATCATGAGAACAAAAGCATATTGTTCACTTCCTCTTTACATTGCAATCTTGATTAGATTTAGGTGCCACAATTTAAATGTCTTATTACAGTAGGTAATTGGCAGGTGTGCTGCAAGGCTGACCTTTCTAGGGCTCTCCAACTTGATTTCTGCAGCCTCTCTTGCTCTTCAGTCTCTCTGATTTGAGAGAAAGCTGTAAATGGGGAAAAAAATAAAAGAACAGCAAAAAGGTTAAACCAGGGCAGCATGGACTTGTCTTATATAGCCTCTGCCAGGCATTTGAATGCCATATTTAATTTGTGAATAAAGATTACTGTGTCTTTTCCTGATCTCATTACAAAATTCCATGCTTTGACAGGAGAGAATGCTTTGGACTGGATATATCCTTACCATTTACCTGTCACTGAAATAGAGATAGAATAGAATCAAACAGGTTGGAAGAGACCTCCAAGATCATCCAGTCCAACCTATCACCCAGCCCTATCCAGTCAACTAGACCATGGCACTAAGTGCCTCATCCAGGCTTTTCTTGAACACCCCCAGGGACGTTGACTCCACCACCTCCCTGGGCAGCCCATTCCAATGCCAATTACTCTCTCTGTGAAGAACTTCTTCCTAACATCCAGCCTATACTTCCCCCAGCACAACTTGAGACTGTGTCCCCTTGTCCTGTTACTGGTTGCCTGGGAGAAGAGACCAACCCCTGGTCTCTCAATCCTGAGGTTTCATGCAAGATACAAAACCTTGCAGTTTAGTTCCATGGTTCAAATCCAACTGAGAAATGAGGAATAAAGTTGGATTAAAATCCAATGATGCTTTGGAGTTGAAATAAGTTTGGCATATGCAAAGCAGGTTTTAGAGGATGAGTATTCAAACCGTAAGACGTTTGCATAATTTTCACTGATCTACACCTTTACCTATGGCTTTAACAAACAGGATTCATTATCAGCATAAATTATCATCCCTAGTAGGAATGAGAATGAGGTTTGAGGCAATGAAAAAGAAACACACAGCTCGAAATAATTCTATCATAGAATCACAGAATCAGCCAGGTTGGAAGAGACCTCCAAGATCATCCACTCCAACCTAGCACCCAGCCCTAGGCAATCAACCAGACCATGGCACTAAATGCCCCTTCCAGTCTTTTCTTGAATACCTCCAGGGATGGTGACTCCACCACATTCCTGGGCAGTCCGTTCCAATAGCAAATCACTCTCTCTGTGTCAGTCAGGACAAATATGTTTTTCATGTTTATGTGAATAAGGTTAGAGAAAACAAAGCTGATGTGGAGTTTAATCTAGTCTACAGCTTAATAGGGTTGGGACCTGGTGTTAAAAGCTATCAAAAAGTCCAGTGCACTCACTGCCTTCTTTTTGCTGAGGCTAGCTTCAGGAATACCAGGTCCCACATACAGGTAGAAAAGTCTGGAACAGGGAAGACTTATTCTCAAGTTATGGAACACCTGGGTGTTTACCAGCTCACTACCCAGCACAGGAGCTTGAGACCTGGAAGTGTTCAAGGCCATACTGGATGAGGCTTTGAGCAAGCTGGGCTAGTGGAAGGCATCCCTGCCCATGGCAGGGGAGCTGGACCTGGAAGATCTTTAAGGTCCTTTCTGCCTTCAGGTAGTGTCCTTCTGCTTTATACCAACGTACATGACTTTACTACCTGCATTCTTAAATGTCATCACACATACAGATTTTTTAATAGGCTTCACCAGTTTTCTTTAGATCATGATTTACTCCTCTTTGGTATTGACAGTGCCTTCTGATCTTACCAGACAAAAGTTTTAATGAACATCTGCTTACTTCTTATCTCCAGGTCATTGGTAAATTAAGTAGAATCAGTCTCAGACTGATGAGTGAAGAATAAAAGTAGCAGCCCTTCTCCAGTCCAGTTTACCTCTTCTAATGCAAGCTCTTACAGTTTCTTCTTTAACCAGCTCCTTACTGGCTTACTATTCTTTTATTAATACTCATCATATCCTTGTTGAGCAGTAATTTCCTGTGGGAAATGGTGTGTGATATTTAGTGTTGGTTTTCTTTTATTTTGAAAATACATGCATTAAATCTACTGTATCACCTTATCTAAGATATTAGTGCTTTAAAAAAGCACAGGTATTAAATTAGGCTGACACTTTTGGTGAAAAGCATGTGGGTAATTTACTCAGGAGAGATTGAAAAAGGTTAGACTGTTCAGCCTGGAGTTAAAAAAAAAGTGCTCAGAGGGATCTTATCAATGTATATAAACATGCTGGAGTGGGTGCAGAGAAGGGTGATGAGGCTGGGGAGAGGTCTGGAAAACATGGCCTATGAGGAGCAGCTGAGGGAGCTGGGGATGTTTAGTCTGGAGAAGAGGAGGCCGAGAGGAGACCTTATTGCCCTCCACAACTACCTAAAAGGAGGTTGTAGTGAGGCTGGAGCTGGTCTCTTCTCCAGAATTACTAATGATAGGACAAGAGGAAATGGCCTCAAGTTGTGTCAGGGGAGGTTTAGGTTGGCTGTTGGGAGGAAGTTCTTTCCTGAGCAGGTGGTCAGGCACTGGAACAGGCTGCCCAGGGAGGTGGTGGAGTCACCATGCCTGGAGGTGTTTAAAAGGAGAGTGGATGTGGTGCTTGAGGCTGTGGTCTGGTGATGAAGGCTGCTGGGATGAAGGTTGGAGTGGATGATGCTGGTGGTCCTTTCCAACCATAGCTATTCCTAGTGATTAGATGCCATGCTGAGGGATTTGGTTTAGTCAAGGACTTGTCGGTGTGAAACTAATGATTGGACTTGAGGATTTCGAGGGGCTTTTCCAATCTGAGAAATGCAGTGATTCTGTAAAGGAGAGAAAAACAGAGATAGACTCTTCTCAGTGGTGCCCAGTGACAGGACAAAAATCAATGGGAAAAAAAGTGAAACACAGAAACTTCTGTGAAGCTGTTCTGAAGGGGAAATTAATTAATGCAAGATGATATTTTTTTCCCAAATTAATATTGTTTATTAATTTTGATATTCGGAACTCTCACCACCCCTGACCACTAATTTTAATAATAATAATCGGTTCTTGCACAGTCATGGAAACATTTTACAGATAATAACCAGTCCTAGTAATAACCAGCAAAATATATAAACATTAATTGAACCAGAAGAGAATGTTCTTGCAGTCAATATACTGCTTGCCCACTATATGGACTCAAGGAGCTCTTTTTTGCTTATGGCAGAAGACAATGGAGAACTAGAAAGAGGCTTTAAGTATTTACTCACAAAATTATTATTACCCAACTCACAGGGCTAGCCATAATCCCAGACAGTACCCAAACGCTTTCAGGGAACTCTGCCACTGTCTTGACAGCCACTGAGGCCTTTGATTCTTCCCAGGCTTCTGGGAAAAGGAGGCAGTCAATCTCTGAGCTTGTCTCCTGGCTCCTCTGGACAATCTGTATATCTCCAGAACTTCCTGTCTTGGCAGGAGACTTTCAGATGTAGGCAGGATGTCTTGCCATGTGCAGTCTCAGCATGGCCTGGCTATGCAGGTCGATCACATGGAGGCATTTAGAGCCTGTTACTGGTAAACTCATGACAGTGGAGTTTCCAAGCAAACAATAAGGCAGCAAGCAATGACAGCAGGCAACAACAGGCATGAATAGAACAGCAGAACACAGCAGAGCAGGCTGTGTTTACCTGTGTATTTCTTTTATCAACATGAGCTGACATTAATGGGCCTTTGGACACAGAATAGCCAATCAGAATGGCAGTTAGCCAAGCCTGATCATATTAGGTGAAGCCATAGGCTTGCTTTACCCAAATTTGGGAAAAGCACAGGCCTTTCACAAGGCAGGCACAAGCTAAGAGTGTGTACCTTGTTTACCACATAAGAAACAAGTCTGGGCAGGGCAGAGTCCTCAGATTCAGTGGCTCCAGGTTCTTTTGTCTTCTTTCCCATGGTTGCTTCTCCCCATAGCAGCAGGAGGGAGAGCAGAAAAACATGCCTGGGTAAGTCAGCACATGTATAAGCCCATTTTGGTCTACCAGGCCTACCACAACATAAGTATGAGGAAAAGTCTTTTTTACTGTGAGGTTTGTAAAACACTGAAACAAGCTTTCCAAAGAAATTTCAGATACTCAATTCCTGGAGATATTCAAAATGTGATTGCACACAACCCTGAGCAACCTGCCCTAGCTGACCTGCTTCGTGTATTGGTTTGGACTAGCTGATCTTCAGAGTTCTCTTCAACTTCAACTACTCCAAAAAAAAAAAAGCCTGTGATCTTTTATTAAACTGACTGGTATGTTTGGAAAAAAATCTGACAAGCTTTCAGGCACAAAAGGCCTCTTAAACAAGGAAGTCTATAGCAAAATGTCACATAAACCACAAGAAGATTTTTACAACACCGTACAAACAGACATACATTTGCAAATGTCAACTACAATTGTCATTTTGCAAAGAAAGTATAATTAAAACAAAATTTCAGTTCAGTCAGAATGAACTGCAAATAGCTGATGCTATTATAAATGGTATTTGAAAGGCACCCACAAATGTAAACAACTAAAAAATTAAAATCTAAGCCAACTGGTGGTTTTCTTCTAGCTTTTTCCTCTTTTGTTCCGTTTTAATTTGATTTCTATCCATGCTTCAATATAAGGTTCCAATGGAAAAGTGAGGGTGTCTGGAGAGCAGCCAGGCAGAAAATGAACTGGGGGTGCTGGTAGATAGTAGCTGAACATGAGGCAGAAGTGTGCCCAGGTGGCCAAGAGAGCCAATGGCATCCTGGCCTGGATCAGGAAGAGTGTGGCCAGCAGGACAAGGGAGGTTATTCTGCCCCTGCACTCAGCACTGGTCAGGCCACACCTTGAGTCCTGTGTCCAGTTCTGGGCTTCTTCATTTAAGAGAGATGTTGAGGTACTGGAATGTGTACAGAGAAGGGTGACAAAGCTGGTGAGAGGCCTGGAGCACAGCCCTGTGAGGAGAGGCTGAGGGAGCTGGAGGTGTTTAGCCTGGAGAAAAGGAAGTTCAGGGGAGACCTCATTGCTGTTTACAACTACCTGAAGGGAGGCTGTAGCCAGGTGAGAGTTGGTCTCTTCTGCCAGGCAACCAGCAACAGAACAAGGGGACACACTCTTAAATTGTTCTAGGGGAGGTCTAGGCTGGATGTTAGGAGGGAGTTCTTGCCAAAGAGAGTGATTGGCATTGGAATGGGCTGCTCAGGGAGGTGGTGGAGTCGCCATCACTGGGGGTGCTCAAGGAACTGGATGATCTTGGCTGTCTCTTCCAACCTGGTTGATTCTGTGATTCTATGAATCTATGGTAATTAGAGACATATAGAAATAATGCATGCTTGCAGCCCATAGGGCCAACGCTGACCTGGATTGCATCAAAAGAGGTGGAACCAGCAGGTCAGGAGAGGTGATTCTCTTCCTGTACTCTGCTCTTGTGAGAAGCCATCTAGAGTCCTGTGTCCAGTTCTGGGCCACCCGACACAAAGCCATTGAACTGTTGGAGAAGGTACAGAGAAGGGGAGAAGGGTCACAAACATGATCAGAGAGATAAAGAATCTCCCATATGGGAACACACTGCAAGAGTTGAGACTGTTCAGCCTGAAGAAGAGAAAGCTTGAGGAGATACCTCATAGCAGCTTTGTAGTACCTGAAGGTGGCCTATGGCATAGCTAGGTTGGAATTTTTCACAAGAGGTTGTAGTGAAAAGACAAGGCAGAATGACTTTAAGCTGGATAAGGGATAGACTTAGACAGGATATTAGAAAGAAATTATTTACAGTGGCAGTGGGGAGACACTGGAACAGTTTACCCAGAGAAGCTGGGGATGCTTCCTCCCTGAAGGTGCTCAAGACCAGGGTGCTCTCACTCTTGAGTGACCTGATCTAGTTGAAGGTGTCCCTGCCCATGGCAGAGAGCTTGGAACTAGATGATCTTTAAAGTCTCTTCCAACCCAAACCACTCTATATTTCTGTGTATGGCACTTCCTGATCTTTTCCAGGATGAATCTAAGCTTGGCTGACATGGCTTGTACATGTAATGTGCATTGCATTGGTGGTGCAAGGCAGTCAGAAGAATCTCAGTCCTGCTCTGAATGCTTCAGACCTGTTTCAGTGAACAGTCAGGGAGCTGACTGTTTGAATTAACAAATGATTGGTCTTTACATACTGAAGCAGAAATCTCCAGACCACAGTCAAGGTAACACAAGTATTTCTACTGGCTTTAAAAACATCCATTCCCTGCACTTCAATAAGGCTGTATCAGCTCTGTCTTTTCCCTGTAAGATCAGATAAATCAGGTAATTATTTATTTGTCTTCACCTTCACAACCTCTACTTCTAGTCCTTCTTCAAGGTAAAATCCATCTTTGAACAGTTGTGGCTCGATCCACAAAAAAGACTTTTGTGAGCAAGTCCCGCCTGACTTACAGTTCAAGAGAATAAATCCTACACCTCCTAAGAATGGCAGAAGAGTTGCCCTTAAACTTCTAGTCCTGTAAAGCTCACAGGCACTTCTGTTTCCTGTATTCTGCTTCATGCTGCCAAGCATCTCATACCTCATGCATAAGGCATATTAAGATAAAAAAGAACATATTTCAGATGAGATATTGTGGTGTGGTGTGCTTGCTTAGAGCATGCTAAACAGAAAGTTCATAGTAGATGTGATGGCTTGGGAGTTACCTGGTCCCTCACTCTTATGAAATCACCCAGACTAGACTCAGCCAGATGGAAGTTAAGGAATGAAACTTTATATTCACACCTTAGCACAATATACAAGCAGATATTTACAATATCTACACCCATAGACAGAAATACACAAGTTAAAAGTAATACAGAAACACAACAGCCCTCCCAGAAATCAGAGTACTCAGGAGGGGCTCCAACCACCCTTCCACCTTCTTTCCACCCCTCTACCTTATCCCAGACTTTGCCTTACATGCAAAGTGAGTTTGGAGAATCAGCAAGAGGGGTTAGAAGCAGAAGGATTAGTTACACAGGAGAAGGTCATAGAGAAACACAGACTCAAAGAGACAGAGACACACGCACACTTATCTATGTTTGTGTTATTGCTTTTATACATCTCAGCAAACCTATTAGTGAAGCATACAGGGTGCTAGGTTGGACTGGATGATCTTGGAGGTCTCTTCCAACCTGGTTGATTCTATGAAAGGGACAGTAATTATAACCCTGCTAGAATTATTTCATGTATACTTCCTACTAACCAAGCCCTTTACAAGACAAGGTAAAGCTATGAGCTTTTATACATCTCAGCAAACCTATGAGTGAAGTAGACATCAACATTTGTTTCCTTTTCACAGCCTATAATCTATATTTTTCCACTAAAATATTCCAGTTAGCCTCAAACTAGCACAGTAGACTAATAGAAGCTGTGTCTGCATGATGACCTTGTCTTATGAGTATTTCTACTAGCTTGTAGACTTGTAGGTATTAGGTTCTTCTGAACTTATTACCACTCGAAGTCCTGCCCCGCAACAACTCATCCTGCACTTGAGCTATATAGAAGCCCAAAAGAAAACCTTAACCTTTTCTGTCCAAATTGTTCCTTTTGGCTAAATGAATGAAGGAAACACTGAAGACAACATAAACATGCACAGGTGTGATTTTTTTTGCTTCTTCCTTTGGAAAGGGAAAGGGAACCTTTTAGATCAAATTTTAGGCAGTCTTCTCAGTAGAGGGATGGAGTCAGGCTCTTCTTGGTGATGCACAATGACAAGACAAGGGACAATAGGTGGAAGTTGAGGCATAGGAAGTTTCATGTAAGTATGAGGAGAAATTTCTTCACTGTGAGGGTGACAGGACACTGGAACAGGCTGCCCAGGGTGGGTTGTGGAGTCTGTCTCTCTGGAGGTATTCAAAACCCAACTGCATGTGTTCCTGTGTGTTCTGGTATAGGTCATCCTGCTCTGGTGGGCAGTCTGGACTAGGTGATCTTTCAAGGCTCCTTCCAATCGCTGATGGTCTATGATTTTGTGATTCTCCAGGTTACCATTTTTCTTTATGGTTAGGAACAAACTTCGCAGAGAGAGTGATTTGCAACCAGAAACAGAACAAGGGGACACAGTCTCAAGTTGTACTGGGGGAAGTATAGGCTGGATGTTAGGAGGAAGTTCTTCACAGAGAGAGTGATTGGCATAGGAATGGGCTGCCCAGGGAGGTGGTGGAGTCACCATCCCTGGAGGTGTTCAAGAAAAGCCTGGATGAGGCACTTAGTGCCATGGTCTTGTTGATTGGACAGGGCTGGGTGCTAGGTTGGACTGGATGATCTTGGAGGTCTGTTCCAACCTGGTTGATTCTATGATTCTATGAAAGGGACAGTAATTATAACCCTGCTAGAGTTATTTCATGTGTACTTCCTACTAACTGAGCCCTTCACAAGACAAGGTAAAGCTATGAGCTGTGATATCCTTGTCAAACCTGACTGAAAGTAACGAAATATTGCCTGCTCCTCCTGCCTTGTCTATCAATTATTGAATAATCATGTAGAGACTTTGTAAAACTTTAGAGATTCCTTATAGGGAAAGTTTGTTTATATAAGATTATATTAATGTTACAATCTTGTCTTCTGCTCCTTGATGTGCATGTGTAATTTCTATTAGTGAGGGGAATCATGTACTTATATTTAGGAGAGAAAAGATCCTTATTATAGTTGTCATAATGTAAGTAACCTCACATGTTCAGCTCTCTTCCTGGAGAGCTCTGGCTTGCAGCACTTTCAGTAGATAAAAACCAGTGTCATGCCAAGGGAATATGAGGGAAAGTACATCTTATCACTCAGAAAGACAAGTAACTCATGTAAAGTTGAAGAAATAATGAATTTCTACAAGAATCTTATTAACAACACTTTCTGAAAAGCCCTCTTCCTTAAATAACCATGTCCAAAGTTTTAAAGCACTCCAGATTTAAAAGACCCAGGGTTCGTAGCAAAGAAAAAAGTGCAGAGCCTTTAGGTGTTGTAAAGGTGAGAGAGAGTTCATTAAAATTAAAGGAACCTAACGTGCTTTTTAAGTAAGTGCTTAACACTTTTGAAAGCCAACACCTTTGGAAACAGGGAGATCACAGAATCACAGAACATTAAGAGGTTGGAAGGGACCTCCAGAGGTCGAGTCCAACCCCTCTGCCAGAGCAGCATCACCTAGTTTAGCCCACACAGGAATGCATCCAGGTGGGCTTTGAAAGTCTCCCGAGGCGGAGACTCCACAATCCCTCCAGGCAGCCTGTTCCAGGGCTCCTACACCTGCTCGGGTGAGATTTGTTAGACCTCAGCAACAAAACTCAGTCCTTGCTCTGGGGGAGTTTGGGTCAGCTTCACTGGAGTTATTCCACTTGTGTCAGATGATTTTCCAGACAGGAAAAGAGTACCAAAAAAAATTAATTTCTAATTTAAAATATAAATTATTTTATATATATTAATATAAAATAAAATAAAAATCTAATTCACCACTAACTTAGGGCCAGGAGGATGCTCAGAGGGCTGGAGAACCTCTGCTATGAGGACAGACCAAAAGAGTTGGGGATGTTCAGTCTGCAGAAGAGGAGGCTGCGAGGTGACCTTCTTGTGGCCTTCCAGGATCTGAAGGAGGCCTACAAAATAGCTGGGAAGGGACTTTTTAGGCTATCAGGGAGTGACAGGACTAGGGGGAATGGAGCAAAGCTGGAGGTGGGTAGGTTCAGAGTGGATGTGAGGAGGAAGTTGTTGAGCATGAGAGTGGTGAGAGGCTGGAATGAGTTGCCCAGGGAGGTGTTTGAGACCCTGTCCCTGGAGGTTTTTAAGGCCAAACTGGATGAGGCTGTGGGCAGCCTGCTCTAGGGTAGGGTGTCCCTGGCCATGACAGGGGGTTTGGAACTAGATGATCTTTGTGGTCCCTTCCAACCCTGACTGATTCTGTGGTTCTATGATTCTATGACTGTGCCAATTCACTGTTTAAGGAATATCCCACCAGCTATTTTTCACATTTGAAAACACATAACATCACTGTTCTAACGTCTGTGTGCCTGCACAAAAGACTTCTGGACTTCAAATAAATTTCAGTCTATTAAAACACATGTGCCAAGTAAAAGGTTTCGGTGGTTTGAGAATTGCTGTAAGTAATGGGAAAGCCAATTAAAATAGCTTAACTGCAGCATGTAACTTTGCCTCCATAATTTAATGGAATGAGCATTCACATTCAGAATGTGGTCAGCAGTAAAATCTGTAAGAGTGATATTTTGGGCTTCTTCTTGTTGTGGCTGTTTGGGTTTTGTTTTGTTTTCCTGGCCTTACATCTTTCCTTAGAAGCAGTTTTATTCACATATGCATTGGTGAACAAATACAGGTTTAGAACAATCTCAAAATATACGGTTAGTTCAATATTTACAGGATCAACAGAAGAGAGAGTAAGTTTTGTGCCTTGATGTATAATATGCTTACAATAATAGGGTTCTCAGATGCCACCTGCTGTGGCCCTTTGCATTGAACACAATAGCATAGAGTCAATCAGGTTGGAAGAGACCTCCAAGATCATCCAGTCCAACCTAGCACCCAGCCGTATCCAATCAACTAGACCATGGCACTAAGTGCTTCATCCAGGCTTTTCTTGAACACCTCCAGGGACAGTGACTCCACCACCTCCCTGGGCAGCCCATTCCAATGCCAATCACTCTCTCTGAGAAGAACTTTCTCCTAATATCCAGCCTTGAGATCTCATTTTGACAAGCTAGAGCATTCTCAGCAGAAAAGAATGACAAAGGAAAACATCACAAAGATGGTGGCTAATATCCTTACCTGGAAAGTGGAAATGCCTATTCCACCTCTTGTGATAAAGTATTTGACATTCTGTTTTCAACTGCTGGATGAATAGACTCCTGAGTAGGAGGATGTGGAAGGTAACTCAAAATCTGTGAATGTTTCTCTTTCTTATATTGCAAATGTAATTCCTCAGAATATTTAATGCTCTAACATGTCAAATAAATGTTTAAAATTCTACAGGAGAGGATAATTGGAAAAAAAAAAGTTATATCATAGAATCACAGAATCAACCAGGTTGGAAGAGACCTCCAAGATTATCCAGGCCAACCTAGCACCCAGCCTTGGCCAATCCACCAGACCATGGCACTAAGTGCCTCAGCCAGGCTTTTCTTGAACGCATCCAGGGATGGTGACTCCACCACCTCCCTGGGCAGCCCATTCCAATGCCAATCACTCTCTCTGCCAACAACTTCCTCCTAACATCCAGCCTAGACCTCCCCTGGCACAACTTGAGACTGTATCTCCTTGTTCTGTTGCTGGTTGCCTGGCAGAAGAGACCAACCCCCACCTGTCTATAGCTTCCCTTCAGGGAGTTGTAGACAGCAATGAGGTCTCCCCTGAGCCTTCTCTTCTGCAGGCTAAACACCTCCAGCTCCCTCAACCTCTCCTTGTAGGGCTGTGTTGCAGGCCCCTCACCATCTTTGTTGCCCTTCTCTGTACACATTCCAGCATCTCAACATCTCTCTTGAATTGAGGAGCCCAGAACTGGACACAGCACTCATGATGTGGCCTGACCAGTGCTGAGTACAGGGGCAGAATAACCTCCCTTGTCCTACTGGTCACACTGTTTCTGCTCCAGGCCAGGATGCCATTGGCATATATGTCTGTCTGTGTGTGTATATGTGTGTATATATATATAGAGAGAGAGAGAGAGGGAGAGAAATAGCTTTACAAAATCTGTCTTCAGGTTAGACTTATAATGAGGCTGGAACATAATCATTACTGAGAAAGGTAGTGGAATCCTCCCCTTTCCTCTTAAATCTTATATCTCAGTATTAGAGTACTTGCCCAGTTTACATGTGCAAATAATTACTGTCCTCTCTTCCAGGAGAGTGTTCTTTCCTACACGATTCCTAGGAAAAGTGTAATGCCCATCAGTTCCTTTCCTATGAAAGGTGCCTAGATCCTACCCTAAATCAAACCTCCTACCAAATATTCTATTTTATTCTGGGAAATTAAACAAACAAAGAAACAACCCCTACTGTTTCAGCATTTCTTATACTACCTTTCCTTCAAATTTTATTTAATTTATCGCATTTAAGGATTTCAAGGCAAATTTATGGCTAGTTTAGCTTGACTCAAGCCTACAAAGTCCTATAAATCAATTTCCTTCTTCCCCACAGCAAAAGCAAAAACCCTTATTGCATCTGACAGGGGAAATTCGGAGGGGTTATGTAGTGGGGGCTGCTGCACTGAGATTGTGGAGATGTCCCTAGTGCTATCCAGTGCTATAGGTCTAGAGGTTATGTTTTTCCCCAGGTTTCCTGACAAGGCTACAGTGCTGCTACTCTGCAGTGACTCTTTTCAAAAAGAGACCCCTCTTTTCTCTGGGAGTCCCTTTCCAAGTATTGCAGGAGGTTATGTCACTTTCACCAGCTGTATTTCATGTTACATTTGCAAAGCTTGAAGCTCTAATGCAGTGTAGGCAAGCATCTCCAAGTGTCAACCTTTTATCCTAGCAGGATTGACAGGAGCTTTGTGTTTCCCATCAGTGACATAAGTAAAGCTGTATTCTGGGGTAACTCCAAAACATAATACTCCAAGGAGAAAAGGAGCCAGATAAAATCCCTGTCGAGTATTTTGATATCTTGTTCTGACTCCTTTAACTTAAATCCTGTTTAACTAACAGCATCTGCCACTGACATTTCCACAAGGATGGTACAGATGGAGCAGTGACTCAGATCAGTGGCTCGACGGAGTTACGAATAGCTAAAACTATTGCAGATGAAAATTTTCAACAGGGCTGAAGGACAGGTCCATGTATGTGTTTGAGTCCTGCAACATGTGGAATTTAGACCTTCCACTTGCATTGTTTCCATAAAATATTTTTTATCTATCTGCCTGCAAACACAAACAAATTAATTGTTTTCAGATGCTTTTGTCACTTCAATCTTCTCTTCCTTGTACTGTTTAACAACTAGGTAAGGCCAAAAGCAAAAATTACTTGAAACAAAGGACTGTTCTTGTTAATGTCAGCATTTTAATCTAGGCCACACATTATTTTGGTGTTTGGCTTTCTTCCTGCAGCCTGAAAACTAGTGGCTGGTGAGAAGCAAACCAAGGTAAATCTGTTAGCTGAACATCCTTGTCATTTGGGTCACATCTCTGTTTATCCTCCCTCATTTTCCCTGGGGGAACAGAGACTAAACAAGAAGATAGTTTCACCAAGCTTTTGTGATAAGGGTTTCGGTTGGGAAATACACTCTCTTTTGTGATTCCCTGGTGAAAGCGCAGTTTGAGACTGCCTTTTTGTTCACTCATTTACTATAAGAGGTCTAATTTTATTCCTGTAGCCTTTACCATGTTCTATGCATAGATTTTTTGGGAAAGGTGCTAAATTAATAGATGCAATCAACTACAACTCACAAGAACTAACACCATGCCCAATTTTTTGCATACCTAGATGATCTATACAGAGGAAAAAAAAATAAGGTGACTTTCAAATGGGCTCCACTGTTGCCTGGGACAGAACATAGCTTATTAAAGGTTATTTACACATTCAACAGTAGTGCCTTATGCTGTTCAGACACCGAGTAAATAACCATTGCACAAAATTCATTCTGAAAATACTCCTTTCTACACAGAACTCATACCCTATGGACTGCATCTCAGCTCAGGAAACAAATATTGTTCAGGGGTAGTACAAACTCATGCCTGTCCTTCAGTGTTGGCTGAAGTGCTGACAAAGGTGCAATTAATTATCAGTGATGCTGGATTTTGTTCTTAAGAAATCTCTCTCTTTTTTTTTTTTTAATGCTTAGCATGCATTATATTAAATAGCTGCTTCTGGAACAAGCTGAAATTAATTAGCAAACACGAACTAGAGGCTTCTGACAGCAGCTTTTATTTATTCCTCTACACACAGAAACATAGAATCACTGTAGAACGCAATGGGTTGGAACACCAGAAGTCTTCTAATCCAACACCCTTGCAGTAAGCAGGCACATCCCCAGTTACATCAGATTGCTCAAGGCATTAAGTTTTAGGATGAAGTAGCTTCCTAAGAAACAGTTTCTGAAAGTTTCTGAAAGCACTGAAAGTTTACAGGTATTTTATGACTGGGTTTGGTCCATCTCTGGTGTAAGTATCTAACTTAAATGATGCTTAGCATATTCCTAGCTACCATTTTGCTGCTTCTCCAATGAGAAGAAACCCATCAGTACCAGCAGCCTGAGTTAACTTTGAATAAAATGATGAGAAAAGAAAAAAACCTCAAGCCAAACCAAACAACCAAGCAACAACAAAACAAACAAGCCACCAACAAACAAACCCCCCAAAACAAAATCCAGAAACTAGAACATGTAGTCTGCTCCACTGTGACCACACCTAATATATTGTGTCAAATTTTGGGGTCCCCAGTTCAAGAGACACAGAGACCTGCTGGAAAGACTCCAGTAGAGAGCCGTGAGGATGACTGGGGGATTTGAGCATCTCCCCTGTGAAAGGAGATTGAGACCTGGAGCTGTTTAGTCTGGAGAAGAGAAGACTTAGAGATCTCATCAATATATAGGCTGGATGTTAGGAGGAAGTTCTTCACAGAGAGTGATTGGCATTGGAATGGGCTGCCCAGGGAGGTGGTGGAGTCACTGCCCCCAGAGGTGTTCAAGAAAAGCCTGGATGAGGCACTTAGTGCCGTGGTCTAGATGACTGGATAGGGCTGGGTGCTAGGTTGGACTGGATGCTCTTGGAGGTCTCTTCCAACCTGCTGATTCTATGATTCTATAACTGAGAGGTGGGTGTCGTGGAGGAGGCCAATCTCTTTTTGGTGGTGCACAGCAATAAGACAAGAAGTGACAGCTACAAATTGGAACATAGAAGGTTTCACCTCAACATGAGGAGAAACTCTTTCCAGTGAGGGTGACAGAGCCCTGGAACAGGCTGCCCAGAGAGGTTGTGGAGTCCCCTTCTCTGGAGACTTTCAAAACCTGTCTGGATGAACTATTATGACTACCCTAGCGGATACTACTTTGGCAGGAGGCTTGGACTTGACAATCTCTAGAGGTCCCTTCCAATCTCTGAAGTTCTGTGATTCTGTTATTTGTAACCAGGATTTAGGATTCATCCCTTGGAAAACAATGCAAATATTCCAGCAATATTTCTGCACAAACATGACATTGTGAAAAGAGATAGATGTACCAGCAGCAGAAAAAACATGGCAATGAGATAGAATAGAATCAAACAGGTTGGAAAAGACCTCCAAGATTGTCCAGTCCAACCTAGCACCCAGCCCTAGCCAGTCAACCAGACCATAGCACCAAGTTCCTCATCCAGGCTTTTCTTGAGCATCTCCAGGGATGGTGACTCCACCACCTCCCTGGGCAGCCCATTCCAATGCCAATCACTCTCTCTGCCAACAACTTCCTCCTAACATCCAGCCTAGAGCTCCCCCAGCACAACCCAAGGCCATGTGCCCCTGTTCTGTTGCTGGTTGTCTGTGAGAAGAGACCAACCCCCACCTGGCTTCAACCTCCCTTCAGGTAGTTGCAGACATCAATGAGGTCACTTCTGAGCCACCTCTTCTCCAGCCTAAAGAGCCCCAGCTCCCTCAGCCTCTCCTCATAGGGTTTGTTTTCCAGGCCCTTCACCAGACTACTGATGAGAACTATTGTAATTCATTGCACCTGGATCAAAAGCATTTGTAAGTGGATAACATAGAACATTTGAAACATAAAGGCCACTCCTAGGATTTTGCTCCAAGAATTTGTCTTTGTCTTGCCAAATTACTTTCAAAAGAACTAAATATAACTTCATTGTAGATGCCCGAATACAGTTGATAATCATCAATTTCAGCATAGACATGTAAATTGACCTGGAAAATGGTTAATTTTCCAAGCCCATAGAAAACAGTTAGTCAGCCATCTTTAGTCAATTTCTTCTCAATTCGTTTCTTGCCACCAGGTGTCAGTACAAGTGCACGGACACCCCAGAGATCCCTGAGAAGGCTCTTGAAGAACTGTCTGAGCAAGAACGATGCTGTTTTCATGCCAGTCCTCATGCTCCTTAAAGTGCTCTAGTTTTTAACATTCCACTATGTTAAAAAAAAAAACAAACACACCCAAACAAAACCCAAAAAACAACAGCAAAGAAAAACAAACCCAAAACTCAACCAAACCCAAACCAAAACAATTTCTTACCTATCTCAAAAACCTTTTGAGCTGCACAGTCTACACCAGTTTGGGGGTTCTAGAATCCACTGTTCTAAGTGACTTAGCATCTCCATCCATCCACTTCTCTGCTCTATTCACGGGGCTAGAGTATCACCTGTCAAATTCTATTCTGAAAATATGAAAATGATGAGAAACAAGACAGGAGGAGAGATAATTGTCAAATGTATGTGTGAAAAATTCAGATTAAAAGGTCAGATCACTGATAATGATCCTGCTTTTTAAGTCATAATCCATGTACCCTTTCTACCTGTTGATAACACCTAGCAGTTATCTCCTCAGATCTCCTTTATGAGAAGTAAGTCTAGGGTCCCTGATGCAACCAGAGCAGTGTCATAAGTTGGACTTAGGTTGGTTAGTTAGTATGTGAACAGAATTTCTTATGGTTTCTTTTCAATTGCTAGGGTTGAAGACATTTTTTATCAGCTCCATCAACATCAGTGCAGCTCCAGTGCTCTGATGAAAAGAAGCTTCTTGGTTTTAGCAGATTTCTTGCATTGCATGCTTTCCTATTCCCGACTTACTTTGCACATAGATCACTGTAGCCTTGATTTCACTGTGATGGGGATGAACCTCAGTTTAAGATATTTAATCCTCTTTAACGTAGACATATGTCTGGAACTGGTGCTTTCAAGACAAAGAAAACATTCTCAAGATTGTTACAGACTTTTCTTCCTTTCTGTGAAAAACAAACTCTCATAGAGGGGAGCTGTTCTTGCAACCTAGGAGAAACAGTGCTATGAGCTGAATACAAAGTTGTGTTTCAGTACTGCACCAATAAATCTTGTGTGGGAGAGGAATGGGAGAAGTAGAAGAGAGGATTTATTCACTGTTTGCTCCAAAAAGCTCTGCAAATGTCTTAGCTGTAAGAAGTGATCAGACTCCTCGGCTACTCATAATTCTCTGGTGGAAGAATCTACAGCAAATTTCTGTCTTCTTCAAGGTTTTTATTGAAAAATCTGTACTTAGCCTGCCTTGAAACCCAAAGAGTGAAAAATACTTACTAGTGTCTGAAGTAATTAGTTCAATGTTGGGAGACTTTCAGTCTTGAAAGTCCTGAAAGACACTGGAAACTGAATTGTCTTCTGCTTGCCCTTTGAAAGCCACAATGACCAACTGCATCCACAGCACACAGAGCTGATGAAAGGTGAGCAACAGCTCACTGCCTTATCTGCTTCACTAAATAACACCTCGAGTACTGTGTCCAGTTCTGGGCTCCTCAATTCAAGAGAGATGTTGAAGAACTGGGACATGTCCAGAGAAAAGCAACAAAGCTGGTGAGGGTCCTGGAGCACAGCCTTGTGAGGAGAGGCTAAGGGAGCTGGGGGTGTGCAGCCTGGAGAAGAGGAGGCTCAGGGGGAACCTCACTGCTGTCTACAGCTACCTGAAGGGAGGCTGTAGCCAGGAGGGGTTGGTCTCTTCTCCCAGGTAACCAGCAACAGAACAAGGGGACACACTCTTAAATTGTGCTGTGGGAAGTATAGGCTGGATGTTAGGAGGAAGTTGTTGCCAGAGAGAGTGATTGGCATTGGAATGGGCTGCCCAGGGAGGCGGTGGAGTCACCATCCCTGGAGGTGTTCAAAAAAAGACTGAATGAGCACTTAGTGCCATGGTCTGGTTGATTGGACAGGGCTGGGTGCTAGGTTGGACTGGATGATCTTGGAGGCCTCTTCCAACCTGGCTGATTCTATGCCACAAAATATAATCATATTTTCAGTTGTCTTTTTAATTGACACTGTGGTAGAGTTGCCTGGAGATCCTGGCCTCAACAGTAGAGGAGGAAAGTCAAACAGGTTTTCTTCATGGACTGAGTAGCACCATTTTGATATAGTAGGGTAAGGATTGCTTTGGATGATTTTCTTCTGACAATCAAAGCTCTCAAATTTATCTGAACAGGCACTCTATCTCTTTATGGACAGATTTGTCACTGAGGAAAAATTAATGCAATCTATACGCTATATGCACCAAAAAAATCAGACTTTGTAGAGGAGCTCCAGGAAACTCCTACGCTCATTCAAGGCAGTGACAGACAATCATGAGAGGGTATTGAAAGGAATTAAAGCTTTTGAGATATATCTCAATGGAAGAGTAGCTAGGAAAATGAGAAAAATGAAAAGATAAATTCTTCATCATTAGTGTCAAGTGTTTATTGCATTGGTATTACTGGTAGTGGCCAGGCAGGGGAAGATCAGTATCAACTACACCTGAACCATCAGGGGTAAAAGTGTACAAATCCAGGATAATGGAGGAAGAAATTGATTTCATCTAAAACTGCAATGAGGAGATGGGAAAAGGATCTTTGAGAGGATGAAAATCACGAGGTTAAACTGCTCATTCCTCAAGGAGAGGAACAGACTCTGCTGTGGGATCCCATTCAGCTCTTAAAGAGTGTTTGTCCTTTCCAATGCACTTACAGTGTAGATTCAGGGCTAGGTGAAGTTTCTGCTTGTCACCAACGGCTACAACAGACATCTAGATCATCTCATGGAGACAGAATAGCAATCTGTCAAGTTTCTTCTTACTTATTACCAATTTGGTTTTTTTTGTAGCTGTATAGAAGTAATGAATTTGACTCCTTCCCTTTCCCACCCACTGATCCAACAGAAGTTCTTGAAATAAAAATAACTTTAGAACTTGATAATTTAATGAAGTCTTGGAACTCTTCACACTTTCAACATACTATTTCACTCATCATTTTATGATGTCAAAGTGATGGAAGAGGCTTTCAGCTCATGTTTTCCAGTCTAACATTAGAGTTAAAAAAGTAACTGAGAAAATGGTAACAAACTTGTGTTATCAGCTCAGGTTGGTCTCCAGTGATTCTCCTGGCAGATGTCATGATTCTTATGATACTTCAACTACTTGTCTCCCTGGCACTCTGCATTTATCATTGTTTATAGTCCATGCACTTTCATGATTTGTGGAATTTTTTTTTTCTGTGAGATGTTTTGACTTCTATCTTAGCTTATAATCATAGAATCAGTCAGAGTTGGAAGGGACCACAAGGATCATTTAGTTCCAACCACCCTGCCATAGGCAGGAACACCCTACCCTAGAGCAGGCTGTCCACAGCCTCATCTAGATTGGCCTTAAACACCTCCAGGGATGGAGCCTCCACCACCTCCCTGGGCAACCCAGTCCAGCCTCTCACCACTCTCATGCTCAACAACTTCCTTCTCACATCCACTCTGAAGCTACCCACCTCCAGCTTTGCTCCATGCCCCCTAGGCCTGTTACTCCCTGAGAGCCTAAAAAGTCCCTCCCCAGCTTTTTTGGAGGCCCCCTTCAGATGCTGGAAGGTCACAAGAAGGTCACCTGGGAGCCTCCTCTTCTCCAGACTGAACAGCTCCAACTCTTTCAGTCTGTGCTCACAGCAGAGCTGCTGCAGCCCTCTGAGCATCCTCGCGGCCCTGCTCTGGACACACTCCAGCATCTCCACATCTCTCTTGTCCCAGGGGCTCCAGAACTGGATGCAGTACTCCAGGTAGGGTCTCTGCAGAGCACAGCAGAGGGGGAGAATCACCTCCCTCCACCTGCTGGCCACACTTGTCCTGATGCAGCCCAGGCTCTGCTTGGCTTTCTGGGCTGCAAGTGCACACTGCTGGCTCCTGTTGAGCTTCTTGTCTCCTCCTCTCCAGCCAGTCTTTCTCCAGCTTCTCTTTGACTTTTTCACTTTGTATCACTCAGCAGCTTAACAGATAAACCCCTGGAGCTGTGTAGTTTTACATCATCTGCAGGACATTGGTTTTGTTTATTTTTTGCATTTTAAGTCCTATGCAGCAGAATAGCAATGAAAGAATTTTAAGATCCAGATTACTGGAAATATTGTCTTTTTTCTGTTGGAAAACAGAAACAACAAAAATTGCCACGCTCAAGTGCTGTTTATCTCCTTTCTCAGTCCCACATGACTCAAGCTCTCTATTTGAAATCTCTGGTATTTTTACCATTTAATCACAGAATCACAAAATCACAGAATCACAGAATTTCTTAGATTGGAAAAGACCTTCAAGATCCTTGAGTCCAATCATTAGTTTCACACTGACAAGTTCTAACTAGGAATCACTATGGTTGGAAACGACCACTAGCATCATCCACTCCAACCTTCATCCCAGCAGCCTTCATCACCAGACCACAGCCTCAAGCACTACACCCACTCTCCTTTTAAACTCCTCCAGGGATGGTGACTCCATCACCTCCCTGGGCAGCCTGTTCCAGTGCCTGACCACCTGCTCAGGAAAGAACTTCCTCCCAACAGCCAACCTAAACCTTCCCTGATGCAACTTGAGGCCATTTCCTCTTGTCCTATCATTAGTAATTCTGGAGAAGAGACCAGCTCCAGCCTCAGTACAACCTCCTTTTAGGTAGCTGTAGAGGGCAATAAGGTCCCCTCTCAGCCTCCTCTTCTCCAGACTAAACACCCCCAGCTCCCTCAGCTGCTCCTCATAGGTCATGTTTGCCAGACCTCTCACCAGCCTTGTTGCCCTTCTCAGCACCGCTCCAGCACCTTTAAAGGCATAAAGTTTTCATATTATGTTTCAATTTAATTTATACAATACCTGCATCAATTTTATATAAATATATGAGAAAATCTTTTTTTGCCTTTTCCTTCTTTCCTTTGTTCTTTAGTCTTCTGTCCTCTCTTAAGTATTTTACTCTGATTTTTCAGTTTGGTGTGAAGACAAAATATTTGCTGTGTAGTCCAGAAAGACCAGGATATATTTGTTACTTTGAGCACAAAGACCATGTTTAACTCTCTGTGAAGCACTCATATAGACCTGTCACAAGAATGACACATTAGACACCAACCATGTGAATGATTTTTCTTGCCCAAGGACATTTGTTATCTTTTGGTATTATCACTAAGAGGGTTTTGTTTGTGAGTTTTGTTTCTTTGCTTTGGTGGAGTTTTGTTGTTGTTGTTTGGGTTGGGTTTGGTTTTTTTTTTGAGGGGGGGAGTTGTTTGGTTGGCTGGGTTGGTTTTGTTGTTGTTTTGAGTATTTTTTATGTCACCTGCTTGTAAGCCAACTGTTAATCAGTACCTCAGGTGGTGAAGGTTCTTGCTACAGTGCTGCTCTGTTAGAAAGATACGGAGATATGGCTCATTTCTCTCACAACTTACTACCCCAGCAAATCAAAGATTTTTCTCAGCCAGGCTGTTCATGGATAGATTTTAAGGCAATCTTGTTTCAATATGTTTTATTTCTTGCTCTTAGGAAAGCCTTAACTCTCTCATGGAATGGCCACAGAGTTTATTTCTTCAATTGTTCAGCATCTGCTGGTTGCAATTAGTGTCTCCCAGTCCTTCCATTCAGCAAAATACCTGATTTCTTTCCTTTCATAGAAAAAAACCAGCTGGACACAAGTACTGTGTCCAGTTCTGGACCCCTCAATTTAAGAAAGGTGTTCAGGTGCTTCAACATGTCCAGAGAAGGACAATGAGGCTGGTAAGGGGGCTGGAGCACAGCCCCATGAGGAGAGGCTGAGGGAGCTGGGGGTGTGCAGCCTGGAGAAGAGGAGGCTCAGGGCAGACCTCATTGCTGTCTACAATTACTTGAAGGGAGATTGTACCCGGTTGGGGTTGGTCTCTTCTCCCAGGCAAGCAGTGTCAGAACAAGAGGACACAGTTTCAAACTGCACTAGAGCAGGTTTAGGCTGGATGTTAGGAAGAAGTTCTTCACAGAAAAAGTGGTTGGCATTGGAATGGGCTGCTCAGGGAGGTGGTGGAGTCACCACCCCTGGGAGTGTTTAAGAGGTGACTGGATGGGGCACTTAGTGTCATGGTTTAGTTAATTAGAAGGTGTTGGGTGGTAGGTTGATGATCTCAAAGGTCTTTTCCAATCTGGTCAATTCTGTGATTCTGTGATTTTATAGGTATGCTTTTGCACTAAAGAAGTCCCTTATAAGTCTGCTAGGGACGGAGTTAATTCTGCATCGAATATGTGGGCAGTTTGCATCTACCTTCTTTCACAATGCAGTAGTGGCACTTGACTGCAATTTAAAGCATCCTGTTTGCAGATATGGCCCAAATTGTCACTGCAGTTTACTGAATGAAAATCACATTCTTTTTCAGATGTTTTTACTGAAGAGTTTATTGGTGAATTGAGCTGATTGATGCACAATACTATAGTCAGCCCAAAAAGTAGCTGAAAAACAGAAGGATATTCCATATATCACTTCTTGACTTCCCATTGTTTAGTAAGAGCAAAATTGCTGTCATATTTACAGTGCTGGAGCTGAAAGTGCAGCCTGGGTAAATAATGTGTGTCTTAGACCTTTTGTATCATCTCTCAAAGCAAGTTTCTGTTGGAAAGCAACTTGGTCTTGCAGACAGAGAGAAAAGTAGAATGAGCAATAAGAACTGCATGAGTAGCTTCATTGAATTCTAGATGTTGTTTCAGTATCACTGTAACATAGTACCCTTGTACAATTTGAGTTTGAGATGTTTTGATGCAGCAAGTAGCAATTACATATTGCAGTCCTTTCTGTCTACATAGGCTTTTCACTTGAGCGAAAAAACATCTTTGTTTTCAAGGGTCTTTGGCAGACCTGATTTTTCTTTCTGTTATTTTGCTGGACATTCCAATGTTCACTAGACCAAGTTCACTCTGCCAACTACTGAGTTTTGCACGTGGAAATAAACCCTCAGTAGATGCACTTCTTCAAGAGTCTCTCAAAGCTGGCTTTACACCACAGCATATTGATTCTAGAAATCACCTGGCAGAGGCTTACCCACTGATTTAAAATATGATTTGATCCAGCACCACAGAGGTCAGTTTAAAGAACTCCTATTGATTTCAGTGGTTAGTAGATCCACCTTTTGCTTTTTGGAATTAGCTCTTCCCTGAGAGCAGAGCAAGCCCCTCAGCAAAAGGATACCAACTAGGACATCAGAGTCACCCTAGATTTTCCCACACAAAGGAGAGAGGTCCAGTTACTATGAAGAGTCAGAGCCACATACAAAGCAAACCCACATTTAGAATCATAGAATCAATCAGGGTTGGAAAGGACCACAAGGATCATCTATTTCCAACTCCCCTGCCATGGGCAGGGACACCCTACCCGAGAGCAGGCTGCCCACAGCCTCATCCAGCCTGGCCTTAAACACCTCCAGGCATGGGGCCTCTACCACCTCCCTGGACAACCCAGTCCAGCCTCTCACCACTCTCATGCTCAACAACTTCCTCCTCACATCCACTTCGAACCTACCTACCTCCAGCTTTGCTCCGTTCCCCCTAGCCCTGTCTCCAATAGCTGAAAAAGTCCCTCTCCAGCTTTTTTGTAGGCCCCCTTCAGATACTGGAAGGCCACAAGGTCACCTGGGAGCCTCTTCTTCTCCAGAATGCACAGCCCCAACTCTTTCAGTCTGTGCTCACAGCAGAGCTGCTTCATTCCTCTGAGCATCCTCGTGGCCCTTTTCTGGACACGCTCCAGCATCTCCATATCCCTCTTGTAATAGGGGCTCCAAAACTGGATGCAGTACTCCAGGTGAGGCTTCACCAGCGTGGAGTAGAGGGGGAGAATCACCTCCCTCCACCTGCTGGCCACACTTCTTCTGATGCATCCCAGGCTGTGGTTGTCTTTCTGGGCTGCAAGTGCACACTGCTGGCTCATGTTGAGCTTCTCATCCACCATCGTGATTGATTCTATGATTCTATGATCTCAGCTTCCAGGTGGCTGAAGGGTTTCTGTGAGTGCAAGTTACTCTCTGCTGCAGAGTGACATCTAGAATATTTACATATTTGAATCCTGACTCACAAAGAAAATTGAACACAAATGATTCATATATAATAATCCCTATTTATGTAAAGAACTATTGCCATTCCCAGGCAAGCTGAAAGAAAGGAATATTTTACCAAAACCCCGATTAAACTATCTTGCATCTCCTTCCTATTGTCACTGATTCCTCGAGTCTGTGTGCAAACAGAAGCTTGCTCTCTTTTTCTCTAATTGAAATTTTATTATAGGCAAACAGAAAGTGGGAAATTAAAAGTAATATATATGCATGTACAGAAGCAATGGAGATTAGTATCTTGCTCTAAAGGAGCGGCCCTTTGTTGCACGAATCATTCTGTAACGTTGCAACTGAACTTTAGGAATTCTCTATTGCAACAGCAGTTATGAAGCCCCATCACTTTCCTAAATAAAGCAGAGGACAGAGGTCACAAATGGAGGAAGGAGATTCTTGTTAACCTCAGCTGCACCTTTCCACCACTCTTTGCTCATGCTTCTGACTACAAAAGAAGTCATCTGATCGATTTTCGCTGTATTACTTATGTGCAAGTTTGCCTTTCACCCTAAATCCTTTTGAGGCTCCCAGAACTCACGGCATACCCACAGATGTTTGAAATGATGTGAAGATCAGGCTGTCTCGACCTAAGAGTAGTGGTCCCCAGTTATGGCTATCAGGTAGTGCACTATCCAGAAGTGTTGAATTGTCTATAGTTGTGTGTATCATTGAACACTGAGAAACAGTTCAGCTTGAGGCTTTCTGTGGTGCATTAGTTAATATATTTGTCCAGAGGGCAGCAGTGATTAGGGTTCCCTAGAGAATAAAGAACAACAAAGGGCTACATTTTTTTAGCTCACATTTTAGATCCCACATCTGGGTCGAGGCAATCCCAAGCACAAACACAGGCTGGGCAGTGAGCAGCTGGAGGGCAGCCCTGAGGAGAGGAACTTGGGGATGCTGGTGGATGAGAAGCTCCACACGAGCCAGAAGTGTGCACTTGCAGCCCAGAAAGCCAAGCAGAGCCTGGGCTGCATCAGGACAAGTGTGGCCAGCAGGTGGAGGGAGGTGATGCTCCCCCTCTACTGCGCTCTGGTGAGACCTCACCTGGAATACTGCATCCAGTTCTGGAGCCCTCATTACAAGAGGGATGTGGAGATGCTGGAGTGTGTCCAGAGAAGGGCCAGGAGGATGCTCAGAGGGCTGCAGAAGCTCTGCTATGAGGACAGACTGAAAGAGTTGGGGTTGTTGAGTCTGGAGAAGAGGAGGCTCCCAGGTGACCTTCTTGTGGCCTTCCAGTATCTGAGGGGGGCTACAAAAAAGCTGAGGAGGGACTTCTGAGGCTCTCAGGGAGTGACAGGACTAGGGGGAATGGAACAAAGCTGGAGGTGAGGAGATTCAGCCTGGATGTGAGGAGGAAGTTGTTGAGCATGAGAGTGGTGAGAGGCTGGACTGGGTTGCCCAGGGAGGTGTTGGAGGCCCCATCCCTGGAGGTGTTTAAGGGCAGGCTGGATGAGGCTGTGGCCAGGCTGATCTAGGGAAGGGACTCCCTGCCCATGGCAGGGAGGTTGGAACTAGATGATCTTTGTGGTCCCTTCCAACCCTGACTGATTCTATGATTCTACGTAAAGTAGAGCTTAGCAAGAGTCATTTCTTACTTCCTAGTGATTATAAGCTGACTTGTTTTACTACTCCCAAAACACAAGAAACAAGTGAGGCTTCAATGAGACAATACCATATAAAGGCTGTGTGTTTGAAGAATTTATTTTTTCATCATTAAAATATTCTCAGATCCATTCTCTGGTCCTGGAAACAATACCTTCAGCTTGACCCTTATCCATATGGTGAAAAGCTTTCATGCTCCAAACAAGTTATTGACACTTCAGCTGAATGGTGGAACTGGCTCTTACCTATGCTAGCTCCTCAGACATTTCTGGAAGCTGCTTGGGAGTTTCTGAGTTGGTTTCAGCCAAAACCATGTAATTTCTTAGTTATACCTTGGTGTGAAGCTAGTCATAAGACCACACTCTTCCACCTTGTGCTAACTCTTAGCCTGGCAGCAACATCAAAGGGCTATATTTCTTTAGCTCACATTTTAGATGCTACATCTGGGTCTATGAATTCTATGATTCTATGATTCCGTAACACAGCAGCAGTCTTGAGGGAGTTTCTTCCCATGAGCTCTTTCATCTTAGCTTCTTGATACATAGAATCATAGAATCAAGCAGATTGGAAGAGACCTCCAAGCTCATCCAATCCAACCTAGCACCCAGCCCTATCCAAGCAAACAGACCATGGCACCAAGTGCCTCATCCAGGCTTTTCTTGAACACCTCCAGGGACGGCAACTCCACCACCTCCCTGGGCAGCCCATTCCAGCGGCAAATCTACTAATTCAAATATATTCCAGGCAAAGCAAACCTCTTGAAGTTTGTCAAATATTTCATTCTAGTGTTGTGGGAAATGAGTGCATGCATATGCATTGAGCAATTAAATTATTTTTGACAATAGAATGTTCCCTTAAAAAAAAAAACCTTTTCTGCTGTACCATTTAGTGTTGAATTATGACCAGTTCAGCAATGCTAATTCAGAACCCCTGTGATTGACAGAGAATCACTATATATAGCACAAACCACTCAGAAATTCATCCTGCTGTAGTAAATGTTGTATTTCTGCTCAATAGTGAGCAAAAAAAAAAAAAACCCACATGCAAAAACGACAAAAGCCATTTTGGAAATGCATGGACCTGACTGCATAAAATTCACACAGCTACTCTGCATGATAAGCATAAGTGCAGGACAGAGCCAAAGAAAGGGAGTTTGGTTTTTAATTGGAAAAACAACTCCCAGGACACACAGCTTTATTTTTGCAGCCTTGAGAAGAAGCACCACAATGACAGAAATACTGTGCCTACTGATATTTTATGGAGGTTAGAACAACAAAGAGCCACCTTCTCTATGTGGTTGCCTCTTAGCAGTGGATTCCTGTTTTAATTTTACTTTGCTTTATTGCTTGCTGGTTAGAGCAGCAGGCAATACTAAAATTGTTATTAAATGCAATCTGTCTCTTTAATAACAGCTTCAAAATTAAAATCATAAAGTTGATTCATAAACCACAGAAATACATACAAGAGTTGGAGTAGCCTTCTTTCTGGGGCATTGCTGAAATGTACCAATTCAATGGACTTTGCAGAAATAAGTTGCAATTACTGTTGTTGATGGGAACAGGGAGCTTGTAATAACCAAGATGCTTGTATAACATGTACAATATAAATTTCAAAAAGCCTGCTAGCACCAGCAGGCACCGCTTCTTGTCCACTGGGTTGAAAGGTGGTAGCTTGCTTTTATTAGCCACTAGACATGGAGGTAGCATCAGAAATGATCAGGAGAGGCTTAGGCTATGTACAGAGCGGGCAGCTGCATCCAATTGTGGAACCACTATTACAAGAGGGATGTGGAGATGCTGGAGAGTGTCCAGAGAAGGGCCACGAGGATGATCAGAGGGCTGCAGCACCTCTGCTATGAGGACAGACTGAATGAGTTTGGGCCATTCAGTCTGGAGAAGGCTCTGAGGTGAACCTTGGCTCCTCTTGGGGCCTTCCAGTATCTGAAGGGGGCCTACAAAAAAGCTGGTAGTGACAGGACTAGGGGGAATGAAGTAAAGCTGAAGGTGGGGAGATTCAGAGTGGATGTGAGGAGGAAGTTGTTTAGCATGAGAGTGGTGAGAGCCTGGAATGGGTTGCTCAGGGAGGTGGTTGTGGCCCCATGGCTGGAGGTGTTTAAGGCCAGGCTGGATGAGGCTGTGGCCAGCCTGATCTAGGGTAGGGACTCCCTGCCCATGGCAGGGAGGTTGGAACTGGATGATCCTTGTGCTTCCTTCCAACCCTGACTGATTCTAGGATTATTATTAGAATATACTGTTTTACAGGTATTCAGAAGTATTTAAATATCTGCCTTCGAGTTGTTTTATATGTATCAGGGGTGCCCAGATGTATATCTGGGTTTGCTCATTTTTCTGGGTTTGCCTGTAGCATGTGCAAAGAGAAAATGTTGGGCAGATGTAGAATGAACCTTCAGGAAACACACTCCTTGATGCTTCTTTTCTCTAAATAAAGCCCAGACTGTTTATCTTTAGCCCTGCTGGTTGAGAACCTGGCATGTAGGATAAGATCATTTCATAAACAGCCCATCCTTTTTAATCTTGTTAAGGAAACAAGATACCCAGACCTCAGAAGAAGCCAGCAGCAGGCAAAATGTTAATAGTTCTCTGTTATTGATTGCAAAATTTGGAATTCCTCAGTGCCTTCCAGAACTTCCACAGACTCCCCCAGCTATTGTTCAACAGCTCTGTTAGTGGAAGTAGCTGACACAGAGAAATGCTGGTGCCGCTGTGTCCATGTTGATGTTAGAAGACTGACAGACATGAAATACGATGCAATCCTGAGAAATGCTTAACTCTTCTTGCATTCAGATGTGGGGTTTCAAGCAGTTAGTTTGAAAACTCACATGTTTAACTGATGCAAATCACGCTTACTTTCTTATTTCCACCCTCATAGCTTTGTATTAGCCAGCTGTTTTGGGGTACAGCTATTTATTACAGGTGCAGCGAGTAATAAATCATAGAATCAGAGAATCGTGGAATCAGTCAGGGTTGGAAGGGACCACAAGGATCACCTAGTTCCAAAACCCCTGACATGGACAGGGTCACCCTACCCTAGATCAGCCTGACCACAGCATCATCCAGACTGGCCTTAAACACCTCCAGAGATGGAGCCTCAATCATGTCCCTGGGCAACTCATTCCAGGCTCTCACCACTCTCATGACCAACAACTCCTCGCATCCAGGCTGAACCTCCCCACCTCCAGCTTTGCTCCATTCCCCGTAGTTCTGCCAGTCTCTGATAGCCTAAAAAGTCCCTCCCCAACTTTTTTGTATGCATCCTTCAGATGCTGGAAGGCCACAATGAGGCCATGACAAGCAATAGGACAAGAGGAAATGGCCTTGAGTTGCATCAGAGGAGGTTTAGACTGAACATTAGGCAGAATTTCTTCACTGAAAATGTTGTTAAGAATTGGAACAGGCTGTCCAGGGAAGTGGTGGAGTCACCATCCCTGCAGGTATTTAAAAGACATATAGATGTGTCTTTTCCAACCTAAATAAGTCTATGATAGTATGAATTTAAAATTGGGAGAATCCTATTACTCTGTTCTGCAAAAAGGGAAATAAAAGCATCAAGGGATTTGACCAAGGTCAGATAAATTAAATCTACACTAACAACTACCTGAAGGGAGGTTGTAGCCAGGTGGAGGTTGGTCTCTTCTGCCAGGCAAACAGCAACAGAACAAGGGGACACAGTCTCAAGTTGTGCTGAGGAAAGTATGGGCTGGATGTTAGGAGGAAGTTGTTGGCAGAGAGAGTGATTGGCATTGGAATGGGCTGCCCAGGGAGGTGGTGGAGTCACCGTCCCTGGAGGTGTTGAAGAAAAGCCTGGATGAGGCACTTAGTGCCATGGTCTAGTTGACTGGATAGGGCTGGGTGCTAGGTTGGACTGGATGATCTTGGAGGTCTCTTCCAACCTGCTTGATTCTATGGTTCTGTGATATAAAACATACCTTTGTATTCCAAAACTGCAGTCAGGGAATGGTCCCTGGCCTGCTCTACTTCCTGATTCATCTGAAAAGTCTTTGAGAGGGAACTGGCACGGTCCAACATCATGTCAGGGAAGTTACAGTAATTGAATAGTTCAATATCTTTCATTTTCCACAGTCATATTCAAAATTGGATGAAGCAAGTCAGAAATATAAAATATATTTGATTTAACAAATGGAGTTAGCAAATGTATCTACACCATACACTGAACTTAAGCCTGATTTAGTTGGGGTAATTAATGAGGCAAGAATTGTAAAATATGTAGTTATTTTATTTCTAAAAGGCTCCACCCACAACTATATGATAATTAGTTAAATTTGGGTTCTAATTTGGTCACGAAAATCTTCCCAAGGATGCTTATGGGCAATTTATTCATATAGGAGAATCAGGAAAAATGGGAAAGGTTTGGCCACAAAATGGCTTTACCCCACTTAAAAATAGAAGGGAGCCTGGAGCCCTACGGCAAGTCTGTGCTATTCATTGCAGGAGAGTAAGGATTTCAAGATCGTCCCTGACTCCTTTGTGGCAGTGTTGGAACTGCTCGGCTGTTGAGAGGCTTCCAGATTTTCCCAGGGTGCTGGGAAAGAGGCAGAGGATCTCTGACCTGCACCTGGTTCCTCCTGGCATGGAGGTTTGCAGAGGTGCAGGCAGCATCTCTTGCTGATGTGCAGAGAATGCCACGGCGGTGGCACTTCTTGCCACATTGTGAGGCACTTAAATGCCTTCTCCTGGGAAATTTGAGGCACTTCAGTTTCCAGGCAGTGTCAGCCCAAAACATCAGAGCTAAGCTGGTCTGAAGCACATAGAATCATAGAAGGGTTGGAAGGGACCACAAGGATCACCCAGTTCCAACCCCCCTGCCATAGGCATGAGGTAGAGTAGAACACATTGTCCAAGAGCAGTGAGGCAGAGGCAGCCAGGCAGAAGCAGCACAACTGCTTGCAACTTAGCTCCATTTATATTACTTGCCCAAGTGCAAAGGCTCCTTTGGCTACAGAGATTCATCAATCAAAATGGAATTTGCCATCTGACCATATTAGGTGACCCCAGGGCTTGCTCACCCTTATGTGGACAAGATACCAACAAGTACCTAAACTCCTGTGGGTCCTTGTTTATCACTTTGGGAGGGGACATAATGGCCCAAGCCTTTATTTTCCTCTTGCCTTTGCTTCCCCCATCAGCAGAAGGGTGGGGCAAGCCAGGACATCTAATAGGCCTATTAGCCTTCCAGGACAAAGCCAACACAAGCCAGTAAATCTATATGAAGTTCATAGTAAAATTGCTGGCATGGAGCCAGAAGAACATCTTGAAGTTACCTGATATTGAGACTTCAGCTATTTATTTTAGAATCAGGCTCCACTAAATCCTTGCCACTTTTTCAGACCTAATGTCCTAGGTGCAACCAGCATATGAGGGCCTGTGACTGTATGACCAATTCAGAAACATCATGGGGTTTCTGCCTAGGTAAGTTATAAAAGGTGGTTGGGTCCACTGCCACTCAAGTGATTTTGCAGATTTTAAATATCTTCCACCAAATAAACATTGAAGCAAACAGACAAACAAAAAAATTGTAGCCCTTGGCTAGTTGTATAAGTGAACAGAAAAATTATGTAGAGTAATTGCCTTTTAAAATGGACTTTTCAGATACAATCACTGATTTAAAACGAACCAAAAAATGCTCAAACAATCAAAACCCACAAAAATACCCTAACAAAACATAACAAACATACTTTAGCACCTGAAAACTGCAGGCAGCTTTAAACAAAATAAAGATAAAGACACCAGCAGGAGACTTGTATCTTACAGAAAAAATCATGGTGGGTTTTTTGTGGGGTTTTTTTTGTTTTGTTTTGGTTTTTTTTTTTGCTGGTTTGTTTGTGGGGAGTGTTGTTTGATTTTTGTGGTTTTTTTCTGCTCCCTGGACAGCTGTGAATATATCATTGAAAGCATACTTTTCACCCTGCCCTCTATTCTGTAAGCAAGCAATAAAAGTACTTAAATGCAAATAGTATTACAGTGCTAGGGGCAGGCAAATACTGAAGGTGGTAGTGACTGTTTTCAGGATCATAAAGATTTGTAACCGTTATATTTTTTTCTGCTACAGTACTTCTCTTTCATTCTTTCTTTCTCTCTCTCTCCCCTTCTCTCCTCTCCTTTCTCTCCTCTCTCTCCTCTCCTCTCCTCTCTCTCATTCTTTCTCTTTACCTCTTTCTCTTCCCCTCTCTCTTCCTCTCTCCCTTCCTTCCCCTTTCTCTCTCTCTCTCTTTCTTCCTCTCTCCCTCCCGTTCTTCCTCTCTCCCTCCCTTCCTCTCTCCCTTCCTTCCCCTTTCTCTCTCTCTCTCTTTCTTCCTCTCTCCCTCCCTTCCTCCCTCCCTTCCTCTCTCTTTCTCTTTCTCTCTTTCTCTCTTTCTTCCTTTCTCACTCCCTTCCTCCCTTCCACTTTCTCTTTCTTTCTCTCTCTTTCCCTTCCTTCCTTCCTTCCTTCCTTCCTTCCTTCCTTCCTTCCTTCCTTCCTTCCTTCCTTCCTTCCTTCCTCCCTCCCTCCCTTCCTCCTTTCCTCTCTATCTCTTTCTCTCTTTCTTCCTTTCTCCTCTCCTTTCCCTCCCTCTCCCCCTCCCTTGTTCCCTCCCTGCCTCCCTTCTTCCCTTCCTCTCTCTTTCTCGCTCCCTCCCTCTCTGGATAGTGCTGATGTATTTCCTGAGATATTCTTAGCTAATTAAAGGGAAAATAAATAAATCTAATTTAGTTCTCGTTTGTCTTTGCTATTTCTGTCTGGCTTGTATTCTCTTCACATGGGATCATCTTGATATACTCAGGGAGCCATTTTCAGGTCGTTTGCACTAATCTGTTATTTAGCCATTTGTCCCTCTACCTTTTGTACTTCATGTTCTGTGTTCCCAGTCTCTCTCATTACAGTCATTTCTTGTAATTATGTTCTTTCCTTTGGTATCAGAAGATTGCAGAGTTCTCAACTGCACTTGTGGTCTACATCAGATTTGTGTGTTTGTGTGTTGCCATTTACTCTATTTCTCTAACAGTCTTTGAGAGGAGAACAAGACATCTCAAATGTTAACATCAAGAAAGGCTTGCAAAACAAAACAGTCTTCTGAGCTTTCATTTGAATTCTATGGTGTTTCAATCATCTGATCATCCCGATCTTCCTTTAGCGATTTCTCCTGGCCAAAAGGAGAGATGAGATATAAACAGATGATACTGTGAATACTTTGGGAAGGTGAAGATGAGGCAGAAGATGATTCTTGTATTTTTTCTTTGATTTTCAAAAAAAACTTTCTGTGGAGATATCTACCTACCTGCTAGGAGCAGGTGTTGAACTGTTGGAGGGTAGGAGAGCCCTGCAGAGAGACTTGCCAGGCTGGATGGGTGGGCAGAGACCAATGGGATGCGAGTTAACAAGGCCAAGTGCAGAGTTCTACACTTTGGTCACAACAACCCCAAGCAGCACTACAGGCTGGGGACAGAGTGGCTGAGAGCAGCCAGGCAGAAAGGGACCTGGGGGTACTGGTAGAGAGTAGCTGAACATGAGACAGCAGTGTGCCCAGGTGGCCAGGAAAGCCAATGGCATGCTTACTGCCTGGATCAGGAACAGTGTGGCCAGCAGGACAAGGGAGGTTGTTCTTCCCCTGTACTCAACACTGGTCAGGCCACAGCTTGAGTGCTGTGTCCAGTTCTGGGCTCCTCAATTCAAGAGAGATGTTGAGATGCTGGAATGTGTACAGAGAAGGGCAACAAAGATGGTGAGGGGCCTGCAACACAGCCCTACAAGGAGAGGTTGAGGGAGCTGGAGGTGTTTAGCCTGCAGAAGAGAAGGCTCAGGGGAGACCTCATTGCTGTCTACAACTCCCTGAAGGGAAGCTATAGACAGGTGGGGGTTGGTCTCTTCTGCCAGGCAACCAGCAACAGAACAAGGAGATACAGTCTCAAGTTGTGCCAGGGGAGGTCTAGGCTGGATGTTAGGAGGAAGTTGTTGGCAGAGAGAGTGATTGGCATTGGAATGGGCTGCCCAGGGAGGTGGTGGAGTCGCTATCCCTGGAGGTGTTCAAGCAAAGCCTGGCTGAGGCACTTAGTGCCGTGGTCTTATTGATTGTCTAGGGCTGGGTGCTAGGTTGGACTGGATGATCTTGGAAGTCTCTTCCAACTTGGTTGATTCTATGATTCTATACCTGTGTACCAACCGATCTCTTTTCTTGAGAGAATATTGCTCCACTCTTCTTGGAAGACTCAGAGACATTAACACAGCTCTGTTCTAGACTAACAGAGGATGAGATCATCACTTCCTTCTTATTTGTGAGATAATCTTCTAATCAGAAGGTCATATGATGGAATAAAAGACAGTCTAGTTTGTTTCACCTAAGCATGCCTGGCCAAAAATTTGTCTTATCTCCAGCAGAAAGTTACTTGCTCAGGGATGTGTTAGTGTTTAGAGACACTGATATCACCAGAGCTCTAATTCTTTCCCTATTTTGATGTGCATAATTTCATCAGCATGGTCACAGAAATTTGATTTGGACATGCGATCCAACTGCAGGTTGTGCAGGTTAGCTGTTAACCTTCTCAGAGCTTTTGAACTGTCCCAAGGGACATAAACAGCTTTCAATATGTAAAAAAAACCCAAATCAAATAAAATTAAAAAAAAAATTAAAATAAAATTGAAAGCATTCCAGCTCTGATGATTTCAAAAGGAAATCAATGGCATGGCTGCAGTGCTCTCATCCAGGGTTTACCAGCAGCCAAGAGCTATGGCCCCAGCATCTGTGCTTCCCCTTGACTCTGTATTCTCCTACAATTCTGTTGGGTACTTAACACTCAGATGTCATCATTTATTACTGAAGTGTTGATCATTTTTATTTGGTGCAATGTTTGACAGAAGGAATGAAATAAGTAGACAGAGTAAGAGGAAATTATGGGGGTAACATAAAGGAGGGAAGAGAAAATGAGAGAAGAAATGAAAGGAAAGAGGAACAACAGCAGAGAAGACAGTGATATTGCTAGTCTCAGATTAGTCCGTAAATTTCTATGATCTGTTTTTCAGACAACCACACTGTAGAATCATGAAGCACTGACATCAGTTTAGAATAGAAGAGAACCAACCAGGTTGGAAGAGACCTCCAAGGTCATCCAGTCCAACCTATCACTCACCCTTACGCAATCAACTGGACAATGGCACTAAATGCCTCATCCTGTCTTTTCTTCAACACCTTCAGGAACAGTGACTCTGCCACCTCCTTGGGCAGCCCATTCCAATGCCAATCACTCTCTCTGGCAACAACTTCCTCCTAACATCCAGCCTATATCTCCCCTGACATAACTTGAGGCTGTGTCCCCTTGTTCTGTTGCTGGTTGCCTGGCAGAAGAGACCAACCCCACCTGGCCACAGCCTCCCTTCAGGGAGTTGTAGACAGCAATATTTTTTTTCCAAGTAATATGTAATAAGTCAATAATATATCAGGAAAACTGGGAATCAGTGATAATAGCCCTCACCTGAACAAGGGAATAAATGTTATGTTATTTTTTTTTTACCCTCAGGCTTCTGTGACACCAGAAGAGAAAGGCCAATTTGTAATCCTAGCCACACATCCAGGCTTATAGCTGTGAATTAAAAATGCAGTCCAGCCTTTTCCTTAGAAAGACCTGCAGCTGCTGAGATAAAATTCAGGCTGAAGTTCCTATCTGATCATCCTTTAATATATGTGATTTAATTAAAATTACCTACCCTCATTCATGATTATCTTTAAAATATTTCACAATGGTTTTCAGTTTTATTTAATGTTTTTTGCTATGTTTGCTTTCCTTACACACTTTTGAAAGCTTTCATCTCCAGACACTATGAAAGGCAGGCAAGGTTGCTGCTGATCTAAGTGACCATGAAGATAATTAACTTTAACCCCGCCAAAACCAGCATAAGACTCATATGTCTGTTGTAATATCTTAGAGAGAAGGGTGAGATCTGCTGGAAAGAATTTTATCTTGACCAGGTCTATCTAATAGTAGAATTTCTAAATCCCTTTATTTTGTCCAATAATTTGTGCTATACTTCATGATGTTTCCTTCTGGTGCATAAACTGTTAGCAGTCACTTCTCCCCGTTGCTCTTATTAGTGTCATCACACAGCATTCTATCAAATGACTATCAATAAATGTTCCTATTTAGATAATATATTCTGAAACAAATGTCATCTTAAAGCAATTGGCAGAGAAAATGTTTTCAAAACAAGACAAATAGAAATGTGAGTTAAATGGCCTCAAGAAAAATACCTGTTCTGAAATTGAAGCAGTCCAGAAAAGGCTCAAAGGAAATAAAAGATTGATCGGTAATATGATATAGTAATGGCAGATATGCAGAAACAACATCAACAATCTTTGCTTCTTTCAAAAGTTTATAGCATGATCAAAAATTGGTGAAATATAGGACTTCCTTGGTTGTGTTTTTATCCCAGAACTTCATTGCTTTGAGTTAGCTGTCATACTGTAAGAGGAAGGGTTGGTTTGTGTTTGATCAGAAGTTACAACAAGCCAATAATCACTAGGTTACTAGAGATACGATCCAGGGGAAGCAGGGCTTGCAGGTATGTGCATGAACAGTAGGGAAAGATGGGACAGAGCAGATTCCAAAATAAAGGAGGACTTTAGTTTTCCTTGGTTCAGAATTCTGAGATGAACTGGACACATGTCACAGAATTCTGAACACATTAAAACTGAGAGCATGGGTAGCAGAGCTGGAGCAGCACCAGTCTTACCACCGTGATGGTGCGGTTCCCAGTGAGGACGCCTACCTCTGAGACAGCAGCTGACCAGCTCTGTTATCTAAGCATCTCAAGAGCTCTGCTGACCAGTGGGATAGGGTGAGTATAGCCTGCCCTTTGAGGTGATGGCATCACCATCCCTGGAGGTGTTCAAGATGAGGCACTTAGTGCCATGGTCTAGTTGCCTGGCTGGGTGATAGTTTGGACTGGATGATCTTGGATATGCTTCCAACCTGGTTGATTCTATGATTCTATATGATTCAATAGAGCCACTCAGGATTGTTTGTCATGTCTTATTCAGCATTGCAGTTTCTCCCTATGGCTGCAGCATGTGAGCCACAGAGATTGTGGTTTCCAGTATATCTTTCTCGTTATGGTTTTAGCATTTAAGCTATAATAAAGTATTGAAACTGTACCCAGAAGGAGGTAACCATGTGTGAGAGCGTTCCCTGGTCCCAAATAACTCACTGGAACACATACACTACTTAATCAGCAGAACAGAAAACTGGACATCCTTTGGGCACACATTCAAAACCTTATATGTCCCAAACCTGATCATAAATTGAGGATATATAAATTTTCAAATTCTCAGATGAAAATATCTATCTGTAAGTGAATAGCCACTAAATGTTTTCATTCAGAGAAGGAGTAATGTAAATTTTGACTGCCACTGAATGAAATAATCTTTGTCAGTCTGAGGCTACCCAGTAAGCCTTGGTGATGGTGGGGTTGATCTGTTTCAAGATAACATATTTTCACCGTGAAAGATGATATAGTTAATGATAGCAGAGTCACTAAAAATAAGGCTGAGTGAGCTACATGCCAGAAAAAGGGCTACGACAGGTACATCATAGGAGAAACTTACAAACAGGTGATTATGTGCAGGAAAAAAACAAGGTAGTATCATTTCCCAGCTGGCCACTGGAAGATACCATCTTCCATCCTTAGTCATGGTGGTTTCTTACTCTATAACTATTCTTATATACGTAATGAAGGTCATACTTTTGAGTAATTAGCTGTCAGTGGAAACAAAATGAGACCTGGTATGTACCGCATCTTCTGTGTCTCATTCATCCTCCTCTATTTCCTATTAAATCAAAGGCTGAAGAGGAGAAAAGGAAGAGATATGATTATGTCACTTATTCAAAAAAGGGCAACAAAGCTGGTAAGGGGCATGGAACACAGCCTTGAGAGGAGAGGCTGAAGAAGCTGGGGGTGTGCAGCCTGGAGAAGAGGAGGTTCTGGAGTGACCTCATTGCTGTCTACAACTGTCTTAAGGGAGGCTGTAGCCAGGTGGGGGGTTAGTCTCTTCTCCAAGGCAAGCAGCAATAGAACAAGGGGACACAGTCTCAAGTTGTACCAGAGGAGGTCTAGGTTGGATGCTAGGAGGATGTTCTTGACAGAGAGAGTGATTGGCATTGGAATGAGCTGCCCAGGGAGGTCATGGAGTCACCGTCCCTGGAGGTGTTCAAGAAAAGACTTGATGAGGCACTTAGTGCCATGGTCTGGTTGATTGGCCCGGGCTGGGTGCTCGGTTGGACTGGATGATCTTGGTGGTCTCTTCCAACCTGGTTGATTCTATGATTCTATGTATTTTCATAATTACATTTGAAAACACAAACTTACATTGCAAGGAAACCAGATGTTTAAAATTCATTCATTCCATTAGATTCCACTGACCAGAGTAGACTTTCATTTGCTCACTTCTACACAGCTTCTTGTTTCATCTTTGATGGGACAGAAATAGAAAAAAACCTTTGGTTTTCTGGCTTTTACAAGGATACTGTGATATGGTTTTATATATATATATATATATTTTACTTTTTATATCTATTTATATGGATATATTTAATTTTAATTAGAATTTGAAAGGATCATGCTGATTTTGTTTGTGCACTTCATTAAAATATACAGGACAAACTCAATAACTAAAAAAAGTCTGCCTCCACTTCTGGAGCCCTCATTACAAGAAGGATGTGGAGATGCTGGAGCATGTCTAGAGAAGGGCCACAAGGATGATCAGAGGGCTGCAGCACCTCTGATATGAGGACAGGCTGAAAGAGTTGGGGCTGTTGAGTCTGGAGAAGAGGAGGCTTCCAGGTGGCCTTCTTGTGGCCTTCCAGTATCTGAAGGGTGCCTACAAAAGAGCTGAGGAGGGACTTTCTAGGCTGTGAGGGAGTGACAGGACTAGGGGGAATGGAGCTAAGCTGGAGGTGCGTAGGTTCAGAGTGGATGTGAGGAGGAATTTGTTGAGCATGAGAGTGGTGAGAGGCTGGAATGGGTTGCCCAGGGAGGTGGTTGAAGCCCCATCCCTGGAAGTCTTTAAGGCCACACTGTGGCCAGCCTGATCTAGGGTAGGTTGTCCCTGCCTATGGCAGGGGGATTGGAACTAGATGATCCTTGTGATCCCTTCCAACCCTGACTGCTTCTATGATTCTAAGTCACTAAAACACGTTTTGGTTTTTCTTCCGTTTGAATAGATATAAGGAAGAAATCAGCCTTTAGTACTGCTTCTGGCAAAGTATTTTGTGATTAATTGAAAACCTTTCTGTTTCAAGAACCAAAAATAAAAATGAAAGGATTAAAATCCTGAAAATAAATGCAGTAGCACAATTTCTTAAAAGAAATATTTATTATTTACTTACTATTCCTTGTCAAAAAGCCATGAAAATGCCACCCATTTGTTTACCTTATTTATGAGAGCAGTCCTATAAAGATGCCTAGTTTCCTCAATAAAAGTAAGCTGTTCCTGCCTACTGTGGCTTCTGGGTTGTGAAAAAAACCCTAGTGCCTACAATTGCTTTTGTAGCTTCCAGGCAAAGACAAGCATAGTTTGTTTTGTGCATATCACATGAGAGGTTTTCCCTTATTTCTGACTTTGAACCATGTTGGGAAAGCAGCTTGGTTGTAATCAGTGTGGGGACTTCCTTGGGTCATTTGTTTCCCTTTGTAAACAAAGTTTCAGAATGATTAATAATATCTCAATGAGATATACTGAGTTATGTCAAAAGGAAAGCTGAGGATTTGTTTACATGCCTGCTCAATTTATTGCAAATTGTGATGGTTTGGGTGCTCCCCCCCACCACCACCACCTTGTGAAAATCACCCAGACTAGGCTTAGCAGCTCTGGAAATTGAATGAAGCTTTATATTTACAGCTTAATACAACATACAGGCAGATAGTTACAATAGATACAGCTATAGACAGAAATATACAAGTTAAAAAGTAATACAGAAACACAACAGTCCTCCCAGAAACCTGAGTCCCCAGAAGGGGCTCCCAACCACCCTTCCACCTTCTCCCACCCCTCTACCTTACCCCAGACTTTGCCTTACGCTTCAAGGTAGTTTGGAGGGTCGGCCAGGGAGGTTAGGAAGCAGATGGATTAGACACACAGACAAGTTAGGTTAGAGAGAAAAGTTCAGCCCAAATCCCAGAGAGAGACTCCCTTATCTATGTTTGTGCTCTTGTTCTTATACATCTCACCAAGCCTATGAATGCAGCAGACATCACCATTGTTTCCTTTTGACAGCCTGTAATCTAATTATTTTCACCAAAACATCCCAGCTAGGCTCAAACTAGCACATAAATACATAGGTAATTGGTATTGTGGAACAGATGAGGACTTCACATTAGAAATCATGGTTCGGTTTTGAAACTACCTTTCAGATACCTTTGTTTTCTTCCCATCTTCTGGAACCTCTCCTAATTACCAACTCTACAAAAGTAGTCTAGAGTGCCCTTTCAATGTTAGGTCTTTCAGTCCTTATGGGTGCATCTCATCAACTTTCATAGAATGGCTTGGGTTGGAAAGCACCTTTTAAATCTTCTGGGTCCAAACCCCCTGCTATGGTCAGGGACACCTTCCACTAGCCCAGCTTGCTCAAAGCCTCATCCAGCATGGCCTTGCATGCTTCCAGGTCTCAGGCTCCTGTGCTGGGTAGTGAGCTGGTAAACACCCAGATGGGTTGTTCTGAGAGTGTTGTGATTGTGAATGTTTCATAACTTCAGGATAAGTCTTCTGTGTTCCAGATGTTTCTACTTGTTTTGCAGCACAAACTGCTGCTGAAAGGTTAGGCATAAACCTTTACAAACTTGAGTCAAGAGAGCTGGGCTACTCACTGGTCAGGAGTCTCAGTATTTGCACTCCAAAAGCATAAACAGGAAAATAAATGCAGTGAAAGCCAGGTGGTGGACTTGAGGTGGTGATGGTGCCATGGGGCTGTGCTGCTCGTTCAGTCCAAGTGGAGCACAGTGTCTGAGCACGGACACGAGAGAGGTCTGCCGTGGCTGTCAGGAGCTCATCGGGTGGTCAGCAGCCACCTGGGCAAAGCAGGGTCCAGGTTTGTGGGCTGGAGCAGTCCGAGTGAGTGCTGTGTACAGCAGGGAGCCGTCCCTCGGGCCGGAGCGGCGGGACGGCAAGTCCCAGTGCCGGAACTCGTTGCTAGGTCGTTGCTGTGTCCTTAGCTATCTGCGGGCTCGATCGGGCAGGGTCAGGCTGCCGGCCGCAGGCAAGGCCCCGCTTCGGCGCGCTGCAAAGTGCGGTGGCACACAGAGGCAGTGAGGCAAACGGGTAGCCAACAGAACCAAAGCAGCAGCAGCAGCACACAAGCAGTTTGCTGGGGTTTGAAGCATTTTGGAGAGCGTCTTTGAGCAATAGCAACAGGGAAAACCAGCCCTGGAACCAATCCTGAACTACCTCTCCAACAAAGGCAGAGGCCTAGGATCCTGACCTGTGTTTATCACAAACAAAGCAAGCTGCAAAACAAGGCCAAGCCTGGGGGCTGTGAGAGACTGAGAGGTGCCAAAGCTTTTGTCTGCTTTCCTGCTTCTTCCACCCGGGAAAAAGAAGCAGGAAGGGGAGGGCCAAAATGGGTATTTGGGCAGGTATTTAGGGCATGTGATGGATATGGGTTCTAGGCATAATTTGGACCTTCCACCACAGTAAGTCAAGATAAAGACAGAGAGAGATCGCTCACCACTTATCATCACCGGCAAAAGGGACTCGACTCAGAGAATTAATTTAATTAACAACTAAGCAGAGTAGGATAATGAGAAATAAAAACTAAACCTTGAAACTGCATTTTCTCAACCTCCCATTCTTCCTGGACTTAACTTTACTCCAGGTTCTCTCTACTTCGTCTCCCTCAGCACGGGAGGACAGAGAATTGAGGTTGTGGACAGTTCATCACTTGTGTCACTGCAGAATTGAGGTTGTGGACCGTTCATCACTTGTGTCACTGCTCCATCCTCCTCAGTGAAAGGTCTTCTCACAGCCTCCCCCTTCTCCAGTGTGGGGTCCCTCCCACATGACAGAGTCCTGTATAAATTTCTCCAACGTGAGTTCTTCTCTTGGGCTACAATTTGTCACAAACTGCTCCAGTGTAGGTGCTTTCCACGGGATGCAGTCCTTCAGGGACAAACTGCTCCAGTGTGGGTCACCTCAGGGTCACAATCATAGACTCAACCATGTTGGAAGAGATCTCCAAGATCATCCAGTCCAACCTAGCACCCAGCCCTGGTCAATCAACTAGACCATGGCACCAAGTGCCTCATCCAGGCTTTTCTTCAACACCTCCAGGGATGGTGACTCCACCATGTCCCTGGGCAGCCCATTCCAATGCCAATCATTCTGTCTGTGAAGATCTTCCTCCTAACATCCAGCCTAGACTTCCCCCAGCATAACTTGAGACTGTGTCCCCTTGTTCTGTTGCTGGTTGCCTGGGAGAAGAGACCAACCCCACCTGGCTACAGCCTCCTTTCAGGTAGCTGTAGACAGCAACGAGGTCCCCCCTGAGCCTCCTCTTCTCCAGCCTAAACACCCCCAGCTCCCTCAGCCTCTCCCCATAGGGTTTGTGTTCCAGGCCCCTCACCAGCTTTGTCACCCTTCTCTGGACACCTTCCAGCACCTCAACATCTCTCTTGAATTGAGGAGCCCAGAACTGGACACAGTACTCAAGGTGTTGAGTACAGGGGCAGAATAACCTCCCTCGTCCTACTGGCTACACTATTCCTAGTACAGACCAGGATGCCATTGGCTCTCTTGGCCACCTGGGCACACTGCTGGCTCATGTTCAGGTACTCTCTACCAGCACCCCCAGGTCCCTTTCTTCCTGGCTGCTCTCCAGCCACTCTATCCCAAGCCTGTAGTGCTGCTTCGGGTTGTTGTGGCCAAAGTGTAGAATCCTGCACTTGGCCTTGTTAAATCTCATCCCAGTTCTACTACCAAACCTGATCCAATGTGTGCTTCTCTCTCCACAAAGCCAAGGGTTCTGCCAGTAGCCTGCCTAGTGAAGACTTCTCACAGGCTCATAGCCTCCTTTAGGTAACCTCCTGCTCCAGTGCAGGATCCTGTGTGGATTGCAGCTGGATGTGTGCTCCATCATGGACCTCCAAGGGTTGCAGAGAAACAACCTGCCTCACCATGGTCTTCACACTAATTTGTGCTCTGATGTTGCATTAGAGATGATTATAGAAAAATGGCCAAAGTCACCATGTTGATTTTGAGAACTACACAATGATGATAAGCCTTAATATTAATCAGTAATACATTAAGCAGTGCTTATAGGTCTTCCTTTGACTCTGTTTTGGGAGATGACAGTCATCTTCTCTGCTGCCTTGACTGTAGCTGCCTACGCTTTTGTCTCTTGAAGCAGAAACCTCTCTTTCTTAATGTCATTAGCCAGTAATGTTGTGCAATCCCTCAGTTACCAAATAATTTAAAATCTAATTTACACAAAAGAATGATCATTTACATGTGTTCTACCAACAATGAATAATTGCTTTCCACAAATACTATATTTACTTTAAAGGACTAATGAAAGAAATTGATTTGAAAGTACATTTCAGAAAATGGAACTTGTTAGAAATAAAATAAAATAGCTGAAGTAGTCCCAGAATTATATTCCTAAGGCTTTTATGAGTGACAAAAAGAAACCCCAGACTTCTACTTTCAAAAATAGTTGATGTGGGATGTATCCAATGGCATTGTAGAGCTCTGTAATGTGGTCACCTTGGCTCCATGTACAGTCAAGGGAAAGAAAGAGGCTTTTCATCAGTGAATTTCATTTAGGCACTCTCCGTCGATACAGGATCACAGGATATCTGAGGTTGGAAGGGATCCAAAGAGATCGAGTCCAACCCCCCCTGCCAGAGCAGGACCATAATCTAGCTCAAGTCAAAGAGGAACGTATCTAGATGGGCCTTGAAAATCTCCAAAGGAGACTCCACAGCCTCTCTGGAGAGCCTGATCCAGTGCTCTGGGACCCTTACAGTAATGAAGTTTCTCCTTGTGTTGAGGTAGAACCTCTTGTTCTGCAGCTTCCATCCATTGCTCCTTGTCCTATCTCAGGGAGCAAGTGAGCAGAGCCTGTTCCCCCACTCCTGGCCATCCCTCAGATACTTATATCAAATCCCCTCTCAGTCTTCTCCAGACGAAACAGCCCCAGGTCCCTCAGCTTCTCCTCATCAGGCAGTGCTCCAGTTCCTTAATCATCATCATAGCCCTTCACTGGACCTTCTCCAGCAGATCCCTGTCCCTCTTAAACTGAGGAGCCCAAAACTGAACACAACACTCAAGATGAGGTCTCACCAGGGCAGAGCAGAGCGGGAGGAGAACCTCTCATGATTTGCTGAACACACTCTTCTTAATACACCCCAGGATCCCACTGGCCTTCTTGGCCAAGGGGGCACATTGATGTGCCATGGTTAACTTGTTATCCACCACCACTCCCAGGTCCCTCTCCACAGGGCTGCTCTCCAGCAGATCACCTCCCAACCTGTACTGGTGCAGTTTATTATTCCTTTCCAGGTGCAAGACACTGTACTTGTCCTTGTTGAACCTCATTTGGTTCCTCTATGCCCAACTCTTCAGTCTGTCCAGATCTCACTGGATGGCTGCACAGCCTGCAAGCTGTATCAGTCAAGCTTCCCAGTTGGTGTCATCAGCAAACTTGCTGAGCAGAGTCTGTCCCCTCATCAATGTCATTGATGAAGATGCTGAACAGAACCAGAGCCAGCACTGATCCCTGGGGAACTCCACTAGTTACAGCTCTCCAGCTGGACCTGGCACCATTGATCACCATCTCTTTCCTGGCTATACAGGACATCTCTATCAGATTCACCTCTCCATCTTCTAGATCTCCACAGTAAATAGGAAGAACTTCTAATATACAGGCATCAAACTACCAAAAAGTATGTCTACCTCTCCCTACAAAAACACCATTCCATATGCTTCAAGTTTATCAGGGAAAAAAGGCTGATGTTTTCAGTAACTACACCAGACTAACACCGTGCCTCCGCTGGCACAGCTGGCCCCAGGGTAATCTCAAGAAACTGAAATCTCACCTGATGCGGTTGCGGAGCTGGGACTCTGCGGTTATTGTGCCTCTGACTTGTACCTAGGCAAATGAAAGAGCTGCCAAAGGAAGTCCAACTCTACATTCAGTTTTGAAGATGCCAATTGTCAGAATGGTCTCAGCCTCCTGGACCAAATGAACAGGTTAGGAAAAAATAACTTCTAATTGTAGTGCTCTCTGTGTGCAAGTCAGAAGGGGTCTTCAGTCCTCTGGCAGGTGTCAGTGGGCCTTCACCTAGCATTTCCTTTTCAGTCCTGCACATGGAAAGAAGCCTTGTGCAATCTCTTTAAAGGACTACTTATTTTGTATACTTTTATTGTTTCTCCTGATGTGCATTTTCTGAAGCAAACTGCACTCATGTTTCCTTTGTGTGCCTTTAAAGTGCTTGCTATTGTAGATATAGATTTTTTTTTTCCCCTTTATATTAGAATAGAACAGAATAGAATCAACCAGGTTGGAAGAGACCTCCAAGATCATCCAGTCCAACCTAGCACCCAGCCCTAGACAATCAACCAGACCATGGCACTTAGTGCCTCATCCAGGCTTTTCTTCAACACCTCCAGGGACGGTGACTCCACCACCTCCCTGGGCAGCCCACTGCAATGCCAATCACTCTCTCTGACAAGAACTTCCTCCTCACATCCAGCCTATACCTTCCCTGGCATAACTTGAGACTGTGTCCCTTTGTTCTGTTGCTGATTGCCTTGGAGAAGAGACCAACTCCCACGTGGGTACAACCTCCCTCAGGTAGTTGTAGACAGCAATGAGTTCTGCCCTGAGCCTCCTCTTCTCCAGGCTGCACACCTCCAGCTCACTCAGCTTCCATTATCTGAAGGGGACTACAGGAAGGCTGGGGAGGGACTATTGACAAGGTCTTGTAATGACAGGACAAGAGGTAATGGGTTTAAACTGGAAGAGGAGAGATTTAAACTAGATGTTAGGAGGAAGTTCTTTACAGTGAGGGTGGTGAGACACTGGCACAGGTTGCCCAGGGAAGTTGTGGCTGTTTCCTCCCTGGAGGTGTTCAAGGCCAGGTTGGATGAGGCCTTGAGCAACCTGCTCTAGTGGGAGGTGTCCCTGCCTATGGCAGGGGGTTGGAACTGGATGATCCTTGAGGTCCCTTCCAACCTAGACCAGTCTATGATTCTCTCTCACAGTGCGGCTTTGTCACCCGTTGTTGAATAAGTGACATAATCATATCTCTTCCTGCAACCCGTTGGCCACTCACAAGTTAGCCAGGAATTGTATGTAGATATTCATGTTTTGAATCAGCTTATTTTTGCTGTGGGAAGTAACTGATACTTAGTTTTCATCCACAAACTCAATGCTTCGTAATTTACAGGTTTGAGAACTTTTATCCTGTGAATCTATAAACCAAACTGTTCTTCAGAAACCTAATAAAATTGTTGGAATATGAAGAAAAAAAATGCCCAAATACGTGGAAATTAAACTTGTAAATCAATGTGTTCTGTAGTGTAGATACCAATGCTGGCATTCATTATATTTACTGGAGATGATTACATCTGAATTAATACCATTAGGTTGTATTTATCTCTGGAGAAAACTGAGTACTTCAGGGTAAATTCTCTGACCTACTGTAAATGTGCATATAGCTCTGGAGCCTCCAACACAGGAAGGACATGGAACTGTTGGAGCAGGCCCAGAGGGCCACGAAGATGCTCAGAGGGCTGCAGCAGCTCTGCTATGAGGACAGGCTACAAGAGTTGGGGCTCTATAGCCTAGAGAGGAGAAAGCTTTGAGGAGACCTTATAGTGGCCTTCCAGTATCTGAAGGGGACCTACAGGAAGGCTGGGATGGTGACAAAGCTGGTGAGAGTCTTGGAACACAACCCTGTGAGGAGAAGCTGAGGGAGCTGAGGGTGTGCAGCCTGGAGAAGAGGAGGCTAGGGCAGACCTCATTGCTGTCTACAACTACCTGAAGGGAGGCTGTAGCCAGGTGGGGTTGGTCTCTTCTCCAAAGCAACCAGCAACAGAACAAGAGGACACAGTCTCAAGTTGTGCCAGGGGAGGTATAGGCTGGATGTTAGGAGGAAGTTCTTGCCAGAGCAAGTGATTGGCATTGGAATGAACTGCCCAGGGAGGACATGGAGTCACCGTCCCTGGAGGTGTTCAAGAGAAGACTGGATGAGGCACTTAGTGCCATGGTGTAGTTGATTGTCTAGGGATGGGTGCTAGGTTGGACTGGATGATCTTGGAGGTCTCTTCCAACCTGCTTGATTCTATGATTCTATGATTTTATTTACAAGGTCTTTTAATGACAGGATAAGGGGTAATGGGTTTAAATTTGAACAGAGGAGATTTAAACTAGATGTTAGGAAGAAGCTCTTTCCAGTGAGGATGGTGAAACACTGGCACAGGTTGCCCAGGGAGGTTGTGGATGCTTCCTCTCAGGAGGCGTTTAAAGCCAGGCTGGATGAGGCCTTGAGCACCCTGCTCTAGTGGAAGGTGTTCCTGCCTATGGCAGAGGTTTGGAACTAGATGATCCCTGAGGTCCCTTCCAACCTAAACCATTCTATGATTAGATTTGTTGCTCCTTAAAAGTTGCACAGCAACTCATTATATCAGATAATTCCTCCTTATTTCTTATGGATTGCTTAACTCTTTATGATCTTGTCCAGATGAGCTTGCATCTTGGAATGCCAGTACAATGGTTATTTCCTTCTCTGTGAAGGTTCCTTCAGTTCTTTCTACTTTCTTCATCAGCCCAGCTCTCAAAACCAGGCAGCAGTCTGCCTGAACAGCACCAGGCTTCTCTGCAACAATATTTGCAGACAGGGTGCTGGAACTGAGTTAAATTTTACCCTTATTCATTGCAGTATAATGGTACTCAAAGCTAATGACATGGAACACAGGCTGTCCTGTAGCACAAAAAAACCCTTCTGGATTTAAACTCCCTCTTTCATATTTTTTAGTTAGCATATAATATCAAAGTTCATTATAGGAAATTTGGAAATGCTCCTGTTTCTTTCAGGATTGCCAAAATAAAGAGCAAAGAAAAAAAAGCTTAAACATAAACCAGATGGTCCCTGGGATAAGTTCACAGTTCATTAGGGCAAGTTCCTGTTCCAATGGAATATCTTTTATGCCTTTTTTGCTGTTTTTCTCTATCAGCATTGACAGCTGAAATTGAAACTTTACCTGCTTGACTTAGACTCAGATCCTGTGTCTGATGCTGAAGTGTCTTGGCAGTCTATTTAGGAAGTGAAGGAGCAGAGCAGCCAATGCATCTGAGTGTGACTTTATTGCCTGTAGTCTTCAGGTCTCATCCCCCACATGCAAGCTAACCTGGCAGGTGTATTTCTTAAGGGGAAACTATTGTTAACAGAGAATGATTTAGGTTTCAATTTAAGACAGCTTGAGCTTTCCAGACACTTGCTGTGGGGAATTCTTTCTGCAATTCCTTTGAGTGAATTTATAATCAAATGAGTGTTTGTTTTCATATTACTGCATGCTGAGAAGGAAGTCTACCATGAGAACGAGTATCTGCCCTAAATTTTCATGTCCTGCAATTTAAAAAGATGGAAGGAGTAACCTTTAATTTCTGCATTCTCGAAGAAAGAAGGAAAGGGAAAAAAAAAAAAAACTTCCTTTACTGAAATAGCTCAAAAGACTGAAATTTATACTGAGGCGAAGGAGGGAGAAATGTTTTTGTTGGTCTTTGTTTCCCTGAAATATAGGCACAGCAAAAGGGTGAATATATGGTACTAGACACAAAAAAAAACCCACTGTTTAAGTTCTTGATACTAAGGACTAAAGTGAACTGGGGAGGGACTATTTACAAGGTCTAAAGGGCTGGGAAGGGACTATTGTAATGACAGGATGAGGAGTAAACTGGAAGAGAGGAGATTGAAACTAGATGTTAGGAGGAAATTCTTTATAGTGAAGGTGGTGAGACACTGGAATGGGTTGCCCAGGGAGGCTGTGGCTGCTTCCTTCCTGGAGGTCTTCAAGGCCAGGTTGGATGAGGCCTTGAGCAACTTGTTCTAGTGGGAGGTGTCCCTGCCCATGGTGGGGGGTTGGAGCTGGATGATCCTTGAGGTCTTTTCCAACCTAAACCATTCTATGATTCTATGAACTGACAGGCTGCAGCTGGGCTTTGGATCTTGTGTTGTGTTTTTCTGTGAGACAACTACAGCAGAGCCTCCAAAACATGAATGGCATTTGACATCCATCCCTTTACAAATAAATGATGAATGTCTCCTGTCCAGACCTTTCTGTGGGCAGAATGGCAGAGCACAGAAGACATGCAGTGATCATAGAACCACAGAATATTAAGGGTTGGAAGGGAGTCCCAGAAATCATATGGAACAACTCCCCTGGTAAATCAGATTGCATGAGAATGAGTTCAGGAAGGTTCTGAAAGTCTTCGGAGGAGACTCCACAACCCCTTTAGACATCCTGTTCCAGTGTGCTATCACACCCCAAGAAAAGCTTTTTTATAAGGTTAATTGAAACCTCCTGAGTTAATTCATGCTCACAGCATTGTTACCCTTCTCTGGACACGTTCAAGCACCTCAACATCTCTCTGAAATTGAGGAACCCAGAACTAGACACAGTACTCAATGTGTGGCCTGACCAGTGCTGTGTACAGGGGCAGAAGGACTGCCCTGGTCCTGCTGGTCACACTGTTCCTGACACAGGCCAGAATGCCATTGGCCTTCTTGGCTACCTGGGCACACTGCTGGCTCATGTTAAGTCAGCTGTTGACCAGTACCCCGAGGTCGCTCTCTGCCTGGCTGCTCTCCAGCCACTGTCCCCAGCCTGCAGCGCTGCATGGGGTTGTTGTGGCCAAAGTGCAGAACCCAGCACTTGGACTGTGCCCATATTTCTGCTATGTAAAAGCTGGTTTTGCAAATCTCCCTCACAGTGCTAAAGGATCAGGCCCTTTAATTCCAGAATTCGTAAACTTCTCTACTCAGTAATAGATGTTTTTTTTCATAGGCTTTCTCCTGCCAGCAAAACTTCCATTTCTGAAACTTGGACCTCTTAGATCATACACAAAGTAAAATCTGTCCCTTTTTGTGTTCTCTAACTTGTGAATAATAGGGAGACACTGTCTGTGGCAGTGGTGTGGGAATCAAGAAGGGTACAACTGACTGCAAAAAGAAGGACCAATTTTTTTATGTAATGCCTTAAGTGCTCTTGCTGTTATGCTGGAATATTTGTGTCCTTGCATAATAAACCTGGGAGTTATATAGCTTAGGAAATGGTTATCACCTCATAAACAGGAAGCACCCTCAAGGTATCATCTAAGTAATATAGGCAATTTGATCACAAAAATCTGTGTTCCAGCTTCATGGCAATCCTACATCGGTTCTTTTATGGCATCATTACGTTAAATGTTTTTAATGCAGGAATATTTCAGAATAATAGCAAACTATTTTCTATTTCACTGCAGTTTCATTCAGGTCCATTAATGTGTGAACATGAAATAGAAAGAGAGATTAAATGACCTGTCTGAGGTCATTGTGATCTACTGGGTTAAATGTGGAAACAGTTACAGAAAAAACACCTGACATCTGATACGGATTTGCTGAAGGACTCCATACACATCACTTGTATGAGATGGTTTATGGAAGTCATTAGAGCAAATGTGGAGGTCTATGCCTAAGGTGCTTACTCTACCTATTACATATAATCAATGCTGAAAGTACACAGGAAAGGAAAAATATGGTTGTCCATATCCACCTAATGCAATAAACATGAATACAGTTGCCAGGTTAGTGATAATCTAAATTTCATATTTGTATCATGTTTATATTATATAATGTTTATAGCATAACTTCATGATAATCTTTCTTACTGTCACAGTGTGTAAAAATAGTGGTCTCCAGGTTGAATATGGAGTACAGCAGAGTTTGTAACTTAGGACAGCTTTGGTACTGAGCCAGACTGTTACAGTAACACAGTATCATCAGGGTTGGAAGAGACCTCGCAGATCATCAAGTCCAACCTTTTACCACAGAACTCAAGGCTAGACCATGTTAAGTCAGTGTTGCTTTGACACATTTGTTCTTTTTCATGGATGAAATTAACAGAGCTGGTTGGAGCATCTCTACACCTCCTTTAGCTAATAAGTGCAACTACATCTCTGCCTGTAGTGAACAGGGATGTGGAACAGCAGTACAGAAGGATGCTGAGGACAGGACACAGAGTAGATTTCACTAGCAGTAAAATATAGTAGCTCTGTAGTCTCTGCACTACTTAATGACAACATATCTAAAAGAATAGAATAGAATAGAATAGAATAGAATAGAATAGAATAGAATCAATCAGGATGGAAGAGACCTCCAAGATCATCCAGTCCAACCTGTCACCCAGTCCTGTCCAATCAACTAGACCATGGCATTAAGTGCCTCATCCAGGCTTTTCTTCAACATCTCCAGTGGCAGTGACTCCACCACCTCTCTGGGCAGCCCATTCCAATGCCAGTCACTCTCTCTGTGAAGAACTTCCTCCTAACATCCAGCCTGGACCTCTCCTGTATAGTACATGAGTAGTATAAAGTACATGAAGGTGCATAGTTCCATGGGGCCTGATGATATAAACCCAGAAGTCCTAAGGGAACCAGAAGATCATAGAATCAGTCAGGGTTGGAAGGGACCACAAGGATCATCTAGTTCCAACCCCCCTGCCATGGGCAGGGAGTCCCTACCCTAGATCAGGCTGGCCACAGCCTCATCCAGCCTGGCCTTAAACACCTCCAGGCATGGGGCCTCTACCACCTCCCTGGGCAACCTATTCCAGTCTCTTACCACTCTCATCCTCAAAAACTTCCTCCTCACATCCAGGCTGAACCTACCCATCTTCAGTTTCACTCCATTCCCCCTAGTCTTGTCACTCCCTGATATCCTGAAAAGTCCCTCTCCAACTTTTTTGTAGGCCCCCTTCAGATACAGAAAGCCCACAATAAGGTCACCTCAGAACCTCATCAGTGGATAAGGAAAAAGTAACTAATATCATCTACCTGGACTTGTATAAAGTGTTTGACAGTGTCCCACAGGACATCCTGGTTACTGGACAGGAAAAACATGGAGCACTCACTGGATTAGGAATTGGCTGGATGACTGCACTCAGAGAGTTGTGGTCAACAGCTCAGTGTCTAATTGGAGACCAGTGACAAGTAACACTCCTCATGGATTGGTACTAAGACCAGTGTTCTTAGTGTCTTTGTCAGAGTTATGGACAGTGGAATTGAATGCACTCTCAGCAAGTATGTAGATGACACCAAGATATGTGGTGCATCTGACACTGGAGAGAAGGGATGGCATCCAGAGCGACATGGACATGCTTGAGAGGTGGGCCCAATCAAGTGACAGAGGAAATGGCCTGAAATTGTGGTAGGGGAGGTTTGGATTTCATTAGAGGAAAAAAATCTTTATGGAAAGAGTGGTCAGGCATTGGAATAGGTTGCTCAGGGAGGTGGTGGAGTCACTGTCCTTGGAGACATTTGAGAAATGTGAGGATCTGGCACTTTGGGATGTGGTTTAACGGACATGATGGTGTTGGGTTTACAGCTGGATTCATAGAATCAACCAGGTTGGAAGAGACCTCAAGATCATCCAGTCCAACCTAGCACCCAGCCCTAGACAATCAACTAGACCATGGCACTAAGCACCTCATCCAGGCTTTTCTTGAACACCTCAGAGCAGATCTCTTGCTCTTTAGATTTAAAAAACTGATTTTGATAGGCTATCTGTGATCATTTATACCGAGAATAAGCATCCTGACAGCTGTTAGTAAAAAGAAAAGAAAAAGAAAAAGAGAAAGGGGAAAAAAGAGAAAGAAAAAGAGAAAACGAGAAAGAGAGGGAAAGGGAAGGAGAAAGAGGAATGGAAAGAGAAAGAGAAGGAAAAAGGAAAAGGAAAAGGGAAAGGAAAAGAAAAAGGGGGGGAAAAAGGAAAAAGAAGAAAAGTAAAAAGAAAAAAAAAGAGAGGAAAAAAATGCTCAGAAATAGCAGCAGCATGACTATTTTGCCTGACATGGTGTGTAAGGTATTCCTTCCTCTTTTTGCTGGTTTCTTTTCCCCCTTCACTGCCTTCCAACAGGCCACTCCCCCGTTGATACCTGGGGTTGTTCTTTCCCAGGTGCAAGACTCTACCCTTGCCCTTTTTGAATTCCATTGAATGTCTCCTTGCCCAAGTCTCTAGTCTAAGTCTTGCTGGATTTCATTTTTCATTTAGTTTTATTTTAAGCACAATGTGGTGAGTCTGGCATTAGATGAATTAAGATAGGCACGCAGGTCGTTTCGGTAATTACTCAGTTATGTAAAAAGGAAAAAGGAGAGTGCTTGGGTTTAGAGATGTAAAAGCTAAATACAGTTAGATATACCTTCTAAGTGTGCAGGCCATGTGTTTGCCCACTTGAAGACTACTCCAAAGACTGCAATAGAGTGGTTAATTTACTGAAGTGCAAGAGTACTAAATAAGTCTCTTTAGTTAAGAGCTCCATTTTCTTCAATTTTGTGAGGGTTTGTTTCAATGCATCACTAAAAATGACCTTTTGCAAATGTTTTTCAGTCAATTAACCCATTGAGTTTGTATACTGGTGTGATGGTTTGAGTGTTCCCCAACCCCCCCACTTTGGAAATCTAGACTCAGACTAGACTCAGCCAGCTCTGGAAATTTGAATGAAGCTTATATTTACAGCTTAGCTCAATATACAAGCAGATATTTACAGTATATACAGAAATGTACAAGGTCAAAGGCAATACAGAAACACAACAGCCCTCCCAGAAACCTGAGTCCCCAGGAGAGGCTCCCAACCACCCTTCCACCTTCTCCCACCCCTCTCAACCTTACCCCAGTCCTGAGGAAGAAAACAGAGGGTGAGGTTAGAGAGAGAGAGACGCAGCTCAGAACTCCCCAGCAGGAGAAGTAGTAGTGCCTTATCTATGTTTTGATTCTTATTCTTATACATCTTAGCAAGCATATGAGGGAAATAGACATCACAATTGTTTTCCTTCCACAGCTAGTAATCTAATTCTTCTCACCAAAACATTCTAGCTAGCTTCAAACTAGCACAACTGGTAGATGTAATGTACACCTTGGCCACCATTTCAGGGAATAAGCAAAGGACCTGCTTATTTGGCTAATGGGTCAAAGTTTCCAAGTGAGGAAGATTCCAGGTTAGTATTCTCTGCAGATGAGGTAGTTCATAGCCACATATGAGCACATTTCTTGTAGTAAAATTTCATGTTCAAAACTACATAAAAGCAATAGACTCACAATCATGACAGTCGTCTGTGCTGGCTAGATGAAGTGTATGATCTACTTTGTCAAAAGTGTATCAAAAGCACAAGTAGAAAGTAAGATAAGTGTAAAATATCCAAACAACAGAAAAAGAGGGGGGAAAGCAACAACAACCAAAAAAAAGGAAAAGAAAACAAACAAACAAAAAAAAAACCCCATCCAACACCTCAAAAAACCAAACCAATGAAACCAAATCAAGAGCTTAATGAGGTAATAATAAGAAGGGGGCCTATAAAAAATCTGGAGAGGGACTTTTTAGGATATCAGGGAGTGACAGGACTAGAGAGAATGGAGCAAAGCTGGAGGTGGGGAGGTTCAGACTGGATGTGAGAAGGAAGTTTTTCAGCATGATAGCGGTGAGAGGCTGGAATGGGTTGCCCAGGGAGATGGTAGAGGCCCCATGCCTGGAGGTGTTTAAGGCCAGGCTGGATGAAGCTGTGGGCAGCCTGCTCTAGGGTAGGGTGTCCCTGCCCATGGCAGGGGGGTTGGAACTAGATGATCCTTGTGGTCCCTTCCAACCTTGATTGATTCTATGAGTCTGTCATAGAATCATAGAATCAGTCAGGTTGGAAGAGACTTCCAAGATCATCCAGTGCCTCATCCAGTCTTTTCTTCAACACCTCCAGGGACAGTGACTCCACCACTTCCCCAGGCAGCCCATTCCAATGCTAATCACTCTCTCTGCCAACAACTTCCTCCTAACATCCAGCCTAGACCTCCCCTGGCACAACTTGAGACTGTGTCCCCTTGTTCTATTGCTGGTTGCCTGGCAGAAGAGACCAACCCCCACCTGGCTACAACCTCCCTTCAGGTAGTTGTAGACAGCAATAAAGTCCCCCCTGAGCCTCCTCTTCTGCAGGCTGCACACCCCCCAGCTCCCTCAGCCTCTCCTCATAGGGTTTGTGTTCCAGGCCTTCCACTAGCTTTGTCACCCTTCTCTATTATTCTAAGTAGGGATTTAAAACTAAGTGGATACCAGGCAGCACAGTCATCTTCACTGACTCAACTTTGCCCCTCAGAGTGTGTATCAATTACTTGATACTTGTGAGTATCAAGCTTCACAATATTCAAGTCAGACCAAAGCTGGATTTTATTGTCTTTTAAGCATTCTTACTAATTACAATTCCAAGGTAATCTAGACTTTTAAGATGCCTGCTTAAAGCTTCTCTCTTTAAAGTTAAAATCCTAGCCAATTACACTGATGGGTAGATCAGCTCCAATTAACTTAATCGGTCTGCTATTCTCAAATTTGTCTATTACAGCTTGTACTTCTAGGTTGTTAATGTCTGTTAAGGATGCATCAGTCACTGGCTAGCAAGCAGCACAGCGGTGCAAGGCTTTGGGATCTACAGTAGCAGCGCTATTACAAAGAGCCCAGAGATGGCTAGCAGCGAGTCGAAGGCTACCTACCGGAGTTGTAAATAGATATTCAGCAAGTGAGGACTTTGTCATCAGTATGTTTTATGAGTCACCTTTTTTTTTTTTTCCCTTTCTCTTCTCTCTCTAAAAATCAATCTACACCATGGAGTATGGTCCAGACAGGACTATTTTATCTTGATTTTACAAATGGAAAGATGGAGCTGGATGCGGATAACACATTTACCCAAGATCTCACACAAGATGTTACAGCCTCAAATCTTGTCCTTGGACTGTCTTTTTTTGACCAACACTACAACTTTAACCACCTAGTGTCATGGCAGGTTGTAAGATTCAAGCTCTTCTGTAGGAAGAGTGAGCTGGACAGGAAATATATAACTGTATTTTCTTAACTGTGTAATTTATGGTCGTGAAGATATTAATATTTTACGTAGGAGATAAGGCAGACTGAAAGCAAAGTCATTATTTCAGCCAAATAGGGACTAGCTACTGGGGATTGTTATGGATTTATTTTCACTCACAAAAGGCTAAATGTGCATTTTAAATTTCATGTTTGTGTGCCACGTTTATTCCTTTCTTCTGCTATTTTTCTTCCACTGTGGTGCATAACAAGAAGGGACAGGATCTGCTTGGGCTTGAAGAACAACACCTGTAGTGAAATAAAACTAATATTTTTAATCCACTCTTCTTCCCCATCTCTTTACAGGCAGCTATAAGTGAAAGATGTGGATAAGCATGTAACGAATTTCAGTAGCCTTCTCTCTTCCCCAAAACAACCCTAAAACAAACCAAAATAAACAGAAAAACCTAAACCAAACAAAAGCAGCAGAGAAAAATACCTAGAAACAAGCTTTTTACTTTCTTTGGCAGCTAGTTTTCTAATCTCTGCTGGAGCCTTTTAGTAGAATTACCTTATCTCTAATGGCAGCTGTCATTTTACCTAAACCTACATGCACTGCATTGTGTTTTCTGCTTTCTCATTTGTGCTGCTATTCTCATTAAACATCCCCAAAGGGCAACAAGCCTAGGAAATAACATCACATAACAACGCAACAGAACATAACGGAACACAGCAGAACATCGGGAAGAAGAAAAAAAAAGATGAGTGAGAACAGAAAGGGTCATTCAGCCTTTGCAGAAGTTGTTCAGTGAGGCTGAGGGAGCTGGGATTGTTTAGCCTAGAGAAGTGGAGGCTCAGGGGTGACCTCATTACAGTGTACGGCTACCTGAAGGGAGGCTGTAGCCAGGTGGGGTTGGTCTCTTCTCCAAAGCAACCAGCAACAGAACAAGAGGACACAGTTTCAAATTGTGCCAGGGCAGGTCTAGGCTGGATGTTAGGAGGAAGTTGTTGGCAGAGAGAGTGATTGGCATTGGAATGGGCTGCCCAGGGAGGTGGTGCAGTCACTGTCCCTGCAGGTGTTTAAGAAAGCCTGGATGAGGCACTTAGTGCCATGGTCTGGTTGACTGGATAGGGCTGGGTGCTAGGTTGGACTGGATGATCTTGGAGGTCTCTTCCAACCTGGTTGATTCTATGAAATGGCTAATTGCAGTGGTACAGCCCATGTGGCAGTGTTGGTTTGGGTTATTTCTCAAAAATGCCAATCTCCCCAGTAATCATTAGGGTTTTGATACTGTGTATGGTACCTGGATAGCAGCATTATCAAACAGATAATGTAAACTAGACTAGGATCTCTTTTTTTTTTTGTGCCAGTGGGGGTGTAGGCTGGATGTTAGGAGGAAGTTCTTCACATAGAGAGTGATTTGCCATTGGAATGGGCTGTCCAGGGAGGTGGTGGAGTCGCTGTCCCTAGAGATGTTCAGGGAAAGACTGGATTATATAATCATAGAATCACAGAATCAGTCAGGGTTGGAAGGGACCACAAGGGGACACCTTAGCCTAGATCCGCCTGCCCACAGCCTCATCCAGCCTGGTCTTAATCACTTAATCATCATTCCAGTGATGGGACCTCAACCACCTCCCCAGGCAACCCATTCCAGGCTCTCATCACTCTCATGATGAAGAACTTCCTCCTCATGTCCAGCCTGAACCTACCCATCTTCAGCTTTGCTCCATTCCCCCTAGTCCTGTCACTCCCTGCTATCCTGAAAAGTCCCTTCCTAGCTTTTTTGTTGGCCCCCTTCAGACACAGAAAGACCACAATAAGGTCACCTCAGAGCCTCCCCCTGCTGAGACACTTAGTGCCATGGTCTAGTTGATTGGCTAGGGCTGTGTGATAGGTTGGTCTGGATGATCTTGGAAGTCTCTTCCAAGCTGGTTGATTCTATGATTCTATGATTTGCCTCCTTTATTCTTCCCTTTTCTCTATGTTGTTTTCTATTCAGACTTTTGGGATTTGAATGTAGTTTCCTTGCAACTTTCTTTGGTAGGCTTTCCTTGTTCAAATCATTATAAGCTTTGCTTGTTGTACAAGAGGAAAAAGAAAATAAAATATAGGCACTTGTAGGTTGAAAACTCTAATAGGTGTAAATTTCCTCAATCTGTAACATCAGTAATGTGCTGGAGACATCACACAATGAAGAATATAAATCTGTACATCTCTGAGGACAGGCAATCAAGTGTGTGTGTTTGGGTTTTTTGGTTTCTTTTTTGTTTGCTTGTTTGGTTGGTTGGTTTTGTCTGTATTTATTGAACACCCAATATAACGTGATATGAACTGATGAAACTTTCTGGCTGTTACAATATTAGTGGCATGAAAAGATAGATATCAAATCATAGAATCAGAGAATCATAATCTCTTTCTTGTAATAGAGGCTCCAGAACTGGACAGAAATCACGATGGTTTCCTTCAGAGAACAAGGAACAATGGTTAATTCCATTGTTCCCTAAGAAGAGAGGCTCAAGCTGTGCTGGTGATATCCTAAATAGATTGCATAGATCCATTCCATTTAAATCAGTGCTAAGGCTCCCACTGGGCTGAGTCATATGGGATAGCACCAAAAGTCCTATGTCATATATATTAGAGAACACACAGTGTCAGTGAAACCAGCTTTGGGTCCTTTGAAAGCCAGTGCTAACCACACAGAAGTGAATTTTAATTATTATGCAAGTGATTAGCTCTCAGTAGTGGATTAGATGATGTGGCTATTTTTTTTTAACCCTGTGTTCAGGGAAAGTCAAAATAAGGCTGAGCAAATAAAAAAATGGAATTCCACGCTTAGTAACACCAAGGGTATTACCTTCAGTGCCACTAGCATGGTCTTATTAAAATTAGGGTTGAAATTGTGTATCCATCATGGTAGGCCTGAATAGGCCAAAATAGACTTATACATGTCCTGGCTTGCCCGGACATGTTCTTCTTTCTCCCTCCTTCTGTTTAGTGGAGAAGCAACTGCAGGAAAGAGGACAAAGAACCTGCAGCCACTGAGTCTGAGGACCCTGGCTTGCCCAGTGTGCTAGTTTGAGCCTAGCTAGCATGTTTTGGTGAGAAGAGCTAGATGATAGGCTGTAAAATGAAAACAATGGTGAGGTCTACTTCCCTCACAGTCTTGCTGAGATGTATACAAAAGAAAGGCAAAACAAAGATTAGGGCACTTGCTTCTNCTAAAGGTGTGGGGGGGCGGGGGACACCCAAACCATCACACCCAGACTTGTTCTGCTCCTGTTTACATCTTGTGGTAAACAAGGTACACACACTGGGATTGTGCCTGCCTCATGCAAAGCCCGTGTTTACCCAAATTTGGGTAAAGTAAGACTACAGCTTCACCTATTATGGTCAGGCTCGGCTAACTGCCATTCTGATTGGCTAATTTGTATCCAAAGGCCTATTAGTCTCAGGATGTACTGACAAAAAGAGATGAGCAGGTAACACAATGCGCTCTGCTGTTGTATTCTTGCTTGCTTGTTGGTGCTGCTGCCATTGCTTTCTGCCGCAATGTGCTCTGTGCTGCTGGCAGTGTCACTGCCTCACTGCATCCTGCCATGCTATGCTAAACTATAAGCCAGCTCTGCCACAAAGTAACAAACCCTGATACTCTGAGTTTGCTTGCCTGGAAACTGCCTGCTTCGAGTTTACCAGGAACAGGCTGTAAATGCCTCCACGTGATAGGCCTGCTTAGCCAGCATGACACTTGTCGGTCTTCTGCTAACACTGAACATTGCAAGACATCCTACCTACACCTGCCAGGATGAGTAGCCCTGGAAAGATCACACAGATTGTCCAGAGAAATCAGGAGAAGGTCAAAGGTCACCTGCCTCCTTTGCCCAGCATCCTGTGAAGCCTGGGAAGAATCAGAAGCCTCAGAGGCTGATAAGACACCAACAGAACCCCTTGCAAGTGTTTGGATACTGTCTGAAGCTGTAGTTAGTCCCAGGGAATTGGGAGATTAATATTCGTGAGTAAATACTTAAAGTCTCTTGTAATTTACCAATTGCCTTCTGCCTTAAAGCAGAAAGGAACTCCTTGAGTCCATCTAGCAGACAAGTGATATAATTAACTGCAGGTGGTATAATTAACCACAAGTAGCTTCTCTTCTAGTTCAATTAATGGTGTCTTATTGCTAGTTATATCTAGATTTAGCTATTCTTTTGTGTATTCCATGTCTTTCCATGACTGTGTGGTGAACCAATTATCATTAACGTTAGTGGTTGGGCTGGTGAGAGTTCTGAATACCAGGATTAATAAACAATAGTAACTTTTAAAAATCTACCATCTCACAATTAATTAATTATCCCTCATTAGAGTATATTGCTGGCTACAAAGATGATTAAGAGGCTGGAGCACCTGCCCTATGAGGCGAGGCTGAGGGGCCTGGGGCTTTTTGCTCTGATGAAGAGAAGACTTAGAGGGGATCTAATCAGTGTTTATAAATATCTGAAGGCTGGGAGTTAAGAGAGGAGGAACAAACTCTTCTCAATTTCACCCTCAACACAAGAGGGAATATCTTTAGTGTAAGAGTCCCAGGGCACTGGAACAGGCTCCTCAGAATGGTTGTGGAGTCTCCTTCTCTGGAGACTTTCAAGGCCTGTCTGGATGTGTTCCTCTGTGATCTGTGCTAGATTGTGTGGTCCTGCTCTGGCAGGGGTTTGGACTCGATGATCTCCTTGGGTCTCTTCCAATCTCTAATATCTTGTGATTCTATGACCCTGTGATAAGACAAGAGGTAGGAGATATAAACTACAGCACAGGAAGTTCCACCTCACCATGAGGAAGAACTTGGTGTAAGGGTCACAGAGCACTGGAACAGGCTGCCCAGAGAGGCTGTGGAGTTTCCTTCCCTGGACACCTTCAAGACCCATCTGGGTGTGTTCCTGTGTGACCTGAGCTAGAATCTATGGTCCTGCTCCGGCAGGGTGGTTGGACTTGATGATGAGGCCTATGGAGGGGACCTATGGAGGTCCCTTCCAACCTCTAACATCCTGTCATCCTGTGACATCCTGTGATTTATGCTCACATTCCTACTTGTGCCATAATGCCAGAGCCATTCTGGTTTTGCAGGATGGTAGCTCATTTGCTACTAAGTGCAGGACATAACAACAGAGCTTGTATTAGCTGAGTACAGATAGAGATATAGAGACATAGATATAGATATACCTACATTTTTGTACAGGAAATGGCAAGATTGATCTCATCAATATGGTACCTGTCAAAAATTAGGTATAATCATACCATAGACATGTAAAAAATAATCAGAAGGTAATATTCTTTCCTCAATTCTTCATGAACTGTTATAGGTGATAGCTTCTACATCTTGCCCTGTAGAGCTAGAAGCCTTTGGTTTGCACTGTGAAACAGCTTTTCAGCCCTCCTTGCTAGGTGGTTGCTTTGAAGTGGTAGGCAGTGGATCCTGTAAGCAATGTGCTATGAGTGAGCTTGCAAATGGGAAGATTTCACCTATCTTCTTTGACAGTGGGGTTTGGATGAGCACCTACTCCAATGGGTTTTGAACAAACCAATGTTTTTCATTGCTGCCACAAGCTTTGAGCTTTAATGGAAGCTGGAAACTACTTATGAACATCTACTTATTGGCAAAAAGTTGTACTATTGAATTAATGGTGTTCATGGCACCATGGAATTATTGCCAATAACCATTTCCCCCCTCATTTTTCTGCTTGCATGTATTTTCTGTCTTTTTCTGAATCTGAAGGAAACCCTACACTGAGAAAAACTTTCCCCCCCCCTCTTTTATTCAAACTGAATAACTGCAACAGAATTATGTTTTCTGTTACATTTGTTAGTGACCAAAAAAAATCCAAGTTTCAATAGTGGATAAACATTCCATGGGATCTATAAAGTATTTTAGCATAAAGAACAGTGGTAAAAAAATGCACATTAAACCACACTGCAGCTCTCCACCATTGCAGTTCACTACTGTGAATACAGGAATAACACAATAGTGTCAAAATATAGTATTTCTCAAACTTAAGACCATAGATCTGTTTCTGACCAAGAGATGAAGCATCTGTCAGGCTTCATGCTGGGATAATTCCTGCAGCTTGCAGTCCAATTCAGGCTTTTTTTGGTTTCCAGTAGCACTTTTAACCATAGCTATTGGTAAATCAAGAACAAATAAAGCCTGGTGCAGCTGTTCTATGTCCTTATATTGTGTTTCTTTGGTGTAGATTCAACTCTGAGCAAATGTGTCAATAGCTTGGAGATAGATTTAAATCTTTCTGGGAGAAAAGAAAAGAAAACAGAAATCTACTAAAGTTTCTGTAAAGGGGATAACAACAATAATCTAGAGTGGAAAGTTCATGGAATTCAAAAGATTAACACAGGTCTGCAGTATGGATGTAAGCTGCAGCACAGGAGGTTCCAGCTCAACACAAGGGGGAACTTCTTGACTGTAAGGGTCCAGAGTGCTGGAACAGGCTCCCAAGAGAGGTTGTAGAGTCTTCTTCTATGGAGACTTTCAAGGCCTGTCTGGATGAGTTCCTCTGTGACCTGAGCTAGATTGTATGGTCCTGCTCTGGCAGAGGGTTGGACTCAATGTTCTCTTTGAGTCCCTTCCAACCCCTAACATCCTGTGATCCAGTAAAGTAGCCCAACTATAAGGTCAGTGTGGTTTCTTTTATGCTGTCCCAACCCTTCTTTTTTCCATTTACAAGGAGATGTAATCTATGGGATTATGGTTACAGAATTTACAGTACCTAGAAGGGAGTTTCACTTCATGAGCATCTTAGGAAGAGCTGAGCATCTGCAAGATATTCAGAAACTGCTGTGGCGTCCAATATCCCAGAGCTGTAGCTTCCTGATCAGAGCTTGAATCCAAGAAAGGGAAGGGGGAAAAGGCTTTCTGAAAATGTTTCAAGTGCTTCCTTGGATGCATGTACAAACATCAGAAGGTAGCACATGAGAAAAAGTGACTCCCAGACTTCTAGCAGAGGCAAACATACCATCATAACCAACATGAAGTAATGCTGAAATGGGACTGATTGCAAAGAATACTGGAATGAAACTAAGCAAGTGAGAGATTAATGTGACAAGCAAAGGAAATTAGAGAAATTTCCTTTTGGCTGAAGACATAGACTTGCACTGAATTAATGTTTCTGGATACAGATGCTGCTCTCAAATACAGCAACATATTTAAATAAGCCATCTGTCAGGTTAGAAAATGGCTTTATCTCTTTGGATGGTAGCCTGACCCAAGTCATAAACACTGTTATTCCTATCCACATGAACTACAACAATGCTGGATTTAAGCATTAACTACCTGAAGAACCTACATGTAGTATGAAAGGTCTTTTAATGACAGGATAAGGGGCAATGGGTTTAAACTGGAAGAGGAGAGATTCAAACTAGATGTTAGGAAAGAGTTCTTTCCAGTGAGGGTGGTGAGACACTGGCACAGGTTGTCCAGGGAGGTTGTGGCTGCTCCCTCCCTGGAGATGTTCAAGGCCAGGTTGGATGAGGCTGAGAGCAACCTATTCTAGTGGGAGGTGTCCCTGCCTATGGCAGGGGGTCATAACTGGATGATCTTTGAGGTCCCTTCCAACCTAAACCATTCTATGATTCTATAACTCCTCATCTGTGCTGTAATGCCTACAGCTCTAAACTGAAGACTATGATTAACAAGTTTACTTTCTCAACAAATTATATTTTTTCTTGTTTGTTTTTATTGCATATTGATAGGTTTGTATCTTTAATAGGGACATGCTGCAGTGGGAGAGGTGAGGAAGCAGCATGAATGTAAATGGTTTTTCTTTGGCCCAATTTCAGAGATGTGAACAGACATTAGGGTATAAATAATAATAATAAAAATGGTAACACTCTATTGCTGTGGTGGTTTGGGTGTTACCTGCCCCCCTCCCACCCCACTTTGGAAATCACCCAGACTAGACTCAGCTGACTCGGGAAATTTGAATGAAGTTTATATTTACAGCTTAGCTCAATATACAAGCAGATATTTACAGTATATACAGTTATAGACAGAAATATACAAGGGAAAAGGTAATACAGAAACACAGAAGCCCTCCCAGAAATCTAAGTCCCCAGGAGAGGCTCCCAACTGCCCTTCCACCTTCTCCCATGCCTCTCAACCTTACCCCAGTCCTGAGGAAGAATGGAGATTCGGCCAGGGGGTTAGGAAGCAAAGTAGATTAATCAGAGAGACAGCAGAGAGGCTAGAGAGAAGTGCAGCTCAGGCAGTGCCCCAATAATAAGAAGTGCCTTGTCTATGTTTTGATTCTTATTCTTATACATCTCAGCAAGCCTATGAGTGAAGTAGACATCACCCTTGTTTGTCTTTCACAGCCTGTAATCTAGTCCTTCTCACCAAAACATTCTAGCTAGCTTCAAACTAGCACAATTACACAAAGAGAAACTAAAAGACAGCTGGGTTTTTTTTTTTTTGCAGAATCCCTTAGCAGGTGGAAAGTGCATATCACTGAATGTAAGATATTAATGGGAAATATAATTCACTGTACATGTAAAAGAAAAAAAATAACCATAAGAAAAGCTCCAGAATATCCTTATAAGTGAACTTTCCAAAAGATCATCTGGAAAATTTCTGAAGGATGCCATTTGGTAGCTGTAAAATAGCTCAAGTAATGTAAATATCTTACAAATTTTTGTCACAGATTATTACCCTGACATTTTTACATCTGTCTCTAATACTTTTGCTTGATAGGTTTGTCCATCCCAGAACATTAAACCATATCAATGATTTAAAAGAGCAGTTACACTGCTAAACTCTAAAAGATAAGTTGTAGTTCTTTGCTAAGGCAAATGTCTCACAGATCATACAATCATAGAATCAGACAGTCTGGAAGAGACCTCCAAGATCATCCAGTCCAACCTAGCACCCAGCCCTATCCAGTCAACTAGACCATGGCACTGAGTGCCTCATCCAGGCTTTTCTTCAACACCTCCAGGGATGTTGACTCCACCACCTCCCTGGGCAGCCCATTCCAATGCCAATCACTCTCTCTGACAACAACTTCCTCCTAACATCCAGCCTAGAGCCCCCCCAGCACAACTTGAGACTGTGTCCCCTTGTTCTGTTGCTGGTTGCCTGGGAGAAGAGACCACCCCCAACTAGCTACAGCCTCCCTTCAGGTACAGACAGCAATGAGGTCACCCCTGAGCCTCCTCTTCTCCAGGCTGCACACCCCCAGCTCCCTCAGCCGCTCCTCACAGGGCTGTGCTCCAGGACCCTCACCAGCTTTAGTGCTGTCCTCTGGACACATTCCAGTATCTCAACATCTCTCTTGGATTGAGGAGCCCAGAACTGGACACAGCAGTCAAGGTATGGCCTGACCAGTGCTGAGTACAGAGGAAAAATAATCTCCCTCATCCTACTGGCCACACTGTTCCTGAGCCAGGCCAGGATGCCATTGGCTTTCCTGGCCACCTGGCCACACTGCTGTCTCATGTTCAGGTTTTCTCTACCAGTACCCTCAGGTCCCTTTCTGCCTGGCTGCTCTCCAGCCACTCTGTCCCCAGCCTGTAGCTCTGCTTGGGGCTGTAGGATAAATAATGCAGCACAGACTTGAAAAAAAAAGAAAAAAAAAAAAATGCCCTGAGTGTCTATATTAAAATTGTTCTAGTAAAGGCATCCTGTTAGATCATCCCTTGGATATTCTCAAGACCAGATTTTTTTTTAAATTAGAAGTAACAAGAGACAAATTTGAAACATTGTAGACATAGCTGAAACAGGATTCATGATAGTGATGTTGAGGTGCTTGGGTTTTTTTTCTCTGCCAGTTACTCGCCAAGAATAAATAAGATGTATTTCCAAGATCCTTTTTCCTATTGGAATTTTCTTTCCCTCTATAGAATTTTAGGTTATGATTTTATTTTGTTTTTTTCAACTCAATTCAAAGTGTCTCTAATTAGTTAATATTTCTTTAAAAAGCTTTAAGAGATAGAGCTATATAAATGCTAAGTGTTAGTATTTCTTTTGGCAGAGGTAAATCTGATTTTCTCTTATAATGAGGAAGGCCATAGCTCATCATCTCGGCTGATTATAGAAGTTACAAGAACAGATTGCCCATAACCAATGTATACCCTTCTTTCCCATTTTGAAAATTATATTGCTCACAGCTTGACTCCTTAGAGAGTAGAATTATAATGGCTTTTAGTGTGCCTGAATGAGAATATCAACTAACTCAGGTTGCTCTAAAGAATTCTGCTTAGGTTTATTGTTGAGCCTGACAAAGGAGCTTCAAAAATAATATTTAAAACAGAAAAAACTACTTTATAAACTCTTGCATGTGCCTAAAATTGTTACTATCTGGATAAGATATCCTTGAAATTCTTTTTGGTTTGGTATTTTTTATTGTTTGCTTAGGGTTTTGGTTTTGGTTTGGTTTGCATTGGTTTGGTTTTATTTATTTAGTCCTTTGTACCATATAGTAAGAGATTGAAGCCTCCCATTTCAGCCTATCTGCATTTGCTGGCTGGATTAATAAGGTATTAGTTTACAGGGATGTTCTTCTGGCATCATTATTAAGCCTGAAAGAAACTAGTTTATTTCATCCACATTCTCACATTTGTTATTGTTCATTTAGGCTTTTTGGGTTTGGTTTGCGTTGGTTTGGTTTTAATTACTTAATCCCTTGCACCGTGCAGTAAGAGACTGAAGCCTCCCATTTCAGCCTATCTGCATTTGCTGGCTGGATTAATGAGGTATTAGTTTACAGGGAAGTTCTTCTGGCATTGTTATTAAGAATGAAAGAAAACAGTTTATTTCACATTCTCACATTTCAAATATTGCATCACTCAGCTAGTACTGAAAGAAATAGCAGGCAAAGAGGGAAAGAAGAGAGTATCTCATTTGTCTGAGAGATTCCAAAGTGGATCTTGAAAGGTTCTACTCAAAATTACTTTTTTTATCTCTAATTTATTTCCTCTCAACTTATTTCAATATCCTGAGCAAAAGCACTTCCACTTCAGCTACTGTCAGACTAGAAATACATTGTGCAGGACACCTGCTTTCTTTTTCAGCTGTTACTTACTGGCCATGACTAAGTTAGCATGACTTCTTGAAAGCAAACTGCAAACACAGAGTGAAGGAACTGACTGTAAGCAGGTGAGGAAGGATGGATTTTATAACTATTTCAACTTTTGAAAACATACAAACTGGAAGTAAAATCCTTTACTCCTCTTTAATAGTAAGATTTTCAGAAGCAATATTGTGTGGCATGACTCCTAGAATTGTTTTGGTTGGAAAAAACTTCTATCATCATCTTATCAAGTCCAACTTGTTACCTTAATACCTCAAAGTGCCATGTCTATACATTTTTTAAACAGCTCCAAGGATGGAGCTCACCGCAGAGTCAGAATAGACTGACTCCTACCTCCCTACAACCTCCTTTCAGGTAGCTGCAGAGAGCAATGAGGTCTCTCAGCCTCCTCTTCTCCAGATTAAAAAAACCCTCTTCTCACAGCTGCTCTTCACAAGACTCATACTTAACTTCCCCACCATGTGAAGATATGATTTTCAGTTTGGCCAAATCTAGATATACAAGAATCTGAACTGACTCTTAAATAATCTTTGAGCTATTAATCATTAGTATTAACTACCTCATTAGTACTGCAAATACAACTTTGCAGCATCTACCACCCTCCTATTTGAAGTTTCAGCAAAGTAGTTTTCCTCTTCTCCAGGCTAAACACCCCCAGCTCTCTCAGCTTCTCCTCACAGGGCTGTGTTCCAGGCCCCTCACCAGCTTTGTCACCCTTCTCTGGACACGTTCCAGTACCTCAACATCCATGTCTGGATTCTTGTTCTTGTACCTCTCAGCAAGCCTATGAGTGAAGTAGACATCATTCTGTTTTTTCTTTTCACGGCCTGTGATCTAATCGTTCTCACCAAAACATTCTAGCTAGCTTCAAAATAGCACAGTAATGCTGTCCAAGACTTCATAATTCCCTACATCTGGAGGATCTCAACATGAGAGTGGTGAGAGCTTGGAATGAGTTGCCCCAGGGAGGTGGTTGAGGCCCCCATCCCTGGAGGTGTTTAAGGCCTGGCTAGATGAGGCTCTGGCCAGCCTGATTTAGGCTAGGGTGTCCCTGCCCATGGCAGGAATGATCCTTGTGGTCCCTTCCAACCCTGACTGATTCTGTGATTCTATGATAACCGTCAGCGCTGTCAGCAGGACCAAACCACAGAAAGTCTCAGGAAAATTAAGCCAAGAGATCAGTGGCTCTCACTTTGGGAAGAATTGCAGTTATTTTTTATTTCTATTATTATGACACTGTGTCATTACTGATATAAAAAGAACAAGGAACATGTGCAAAAGTAAACCACATACTGTCTCAACTAGCCAAGAAAATATATACCAGATGGGATATGATGAGACAAGCCATTGTGACAGATCAGCTGGTCAAGGAACAAATGCAGAAGAAGCCTCACAGCTTACTCACTAAACTCACATTACCAACAGCATCCAGGAATAAGATTCCCACCTGTGAAACACTTAAGACAATATGGATTTTGAGTCTACATAAAGTACAGTCCTGGATTCAAGAGTGACTGGAAATAGTAAAATAGTTTCCTTTGGAGCACTATCCAAGTCAAGACCTTAAAAGGGTTTCTGTGAGCAAAAGATTTGAAAGCATAACAGATCTTTTTCCCAGCTTGAGTTAGTGGCTGAGGGATCTGGATTACTGGTGAACCCTTTTTCAAAGCTGTGCAGTGTCTACACTGGCACTCATGTTGAGACTGTTAGTTTCCAGCAGTTACCTTGAGCACTGACTGTATAGTCTAAAGAAGAACTTGAGATGTGCTAGCCACAAATGGGAGTCTGATATCAGGCTGAGCAACTCTTTCACTCAATGTTTGTGATGTAGCTACCTGGCTGGTCATGTAGCCTTTGCTTTCCTTTAGCTCTCATACGCTGAAATAGAAATGGAGGTTGGAACTAGGTGATCACAGAATCACAGCATTTCTTAGATTGGAAAAAACCTTCAAGATCCTTCAGTCCAATCATTAGTTTCACACTACTGTGTGAAACTTTGGTCCTTGACCAAACCAAATCCCTCAGCACAACTTCTAATAACTAGGAATTGCTATGGTTGGAAAGGACCACCAGCATTATCCACTCCAACCTTCATCCCAGCAGCCTTCATGACTAGACCATAGCCTCAAGCACCACATCCACTCTCCTTTTAAACACCTCCAGAGATGGTGACTCCACCACCTCCCTGGGCAGCCCATTCCACTGGCGAATCATTCTCTCTATGAAGAACTTCCTCCTAACATCCAGCCTAGACCTCCTCTGGCACAACTTGAGACTGTGTCCCCTTCTTCTGTTGCCGGTTGCCTGGGAGAAGAGATCAACCCCCACCTGGCTACAGACTCCCTTCAGGTAGTTGTAGACAGCAATTAGGTCTGCCCTGACCTGGTATAAACTCCCTCCTGTCCCTACAGAATGAATAAAATTGACAATTGTGAAAGCAAGCAGCAGAAATTTGCACAAATTCCTGTTTGAATACTTAAGTGGTAACTAAAGTGTTACAAGCTTCTGCCATATCAAAACAATGACTAATAAACCGGTAAATGTAGCGTAGCATTGAAAGCTGTCGTACAGATTATTGGGGATACTCATAGCTGTATCCTCTAAACTTCCCTGATGAGCAATTAGATATGTCAGCATCTTCAAAGAAATTAAAAATATAATTTCCTTAATTTTATTGCTGCATATTTAGGGACAAATAACCTAACTACACACATTTCCCAGTAGGAATATTTCTAGTAAATTACTCCTTCTGATCAATGAAAGCAGAATGAAAACTAATTTCAATGTTGTCTTTTAATCCAGTCTTTTTTTTTCTTTTTGGTCCTTTAACTTATCTGAAAGAAGCTCTCAGCTAAAATTAATCTACGGGGAGATAAATAGGACTATAACTGGCAGAACAGCACCAGAGTCTGGATCTACATCTCTTCCCAGGTAGTTCACAAGGACCATCCATTTGCAAATCTTCTAGTAATTTAGCCACCAAATTCTCCAGAAATCATAGAATCATAGAATGTCAAGGGCTGGAAGGGACCTCAAAAGATCATCTGGTCATAGAATCATAGAATCAGTCAGGGTTGGAAGGGACCACAAGGATCATCTAATTTCAACTCCCCTGCCCTGGGCAGGGACACCCTAGCCTAGATCAGGCTAGCCAGAGCCTCATCCAGCCTGGCCTTAAACACCTCCAGGGATGGGGGCCTCAACCACCTCCCTGGGCAACCCATTCCAGGCTCTCACCACTCTCAAGCTGAAAAACTTCCTCCTTATGTCCTCTCTGAACCTCCCTGCCTCCATCTTTGCTTCATTCCCCATAGTCCTGTCACTACTTGATATCCTGATCCAGCCCCCCTGCCTTATAGCATCCAGATGGTTCTTGAATATCTCCAGAAAGGGAGACTCCACAACCTCCCTGAGAAGCCTGTTCCAGTGTTCTGTCACTTACTGGAAAACAGACTTAGCATCTAATGAAATCTCCAAGAAACTAAGCTTTATGAGTTCTGTCATTCATAGAGATATCCTTAAAATAAAGCATGAAAGGTTTTGAATTTGAAATGTCTCAAATTTCACAATTGTAGAATCACAGAATGCCAGGGGCTGGAAAGGACCCTGAAAGATCATGCAGGCCAATCCCCCCTGCCAGAGCAGGATCACACAGGAATGCATCCAGGTGAGTTTTAGATATCTCCAGAGAGGGAGACACCACAACTCTCCTGTGCAGCCTGTTTCAGTGTTCTGTCACCCTCACAGTGAAAAAATTCCTCCTCAGATTCACATGGAACCTCCTATGCCTCAACTTCCACTCATTGCCCCTTGTCCTTTCTCTGGATATCACCAAGAAGATCCTGGCTCCATCCTCCTGGCACTCACCCTTTACATCTTTATAAACATCAATGAGGTCATCCCTCAGTCTCCTCTTCTACAAGCAACAGAGCCCCAGCTCCTTCAGTCTCCCTTCATAAGGAAGATATTCAACTTCCTTAATCTTTTGTGTGCGTTCTGCCTGGTAGCACCATCAAGAAAACCCAGTAGAAAATCAAGGCAGGAAAATGCTGTCTTGAAAATCTTCCAAGAAATGTATGACAGATGAGAAAAACCTGCAAAGGATACAGGTCAGATTCCTTATATGTTTGTGAGCATTGGTATACATTTGAACCTCAAAAAAAGGGCAAATGTTCTTTCCACTGAAACTTTCCTTGTGATTCAGCTTGCCTTGTAAACAATATGGGTTTTTCCCTTTCTACCTTCCTGTTACTTTCATAAGTTCCATCCATTTAATAACTTAATTTCAAAACATTTCTCATCTCTAATGAAGCATAAAGCAAGCTATATACAGAGAAATCATAAAGACTCTTTTATCCATCATGTTCAGCAACACACTGCTAAGTAAATATTCCCCTTGCTTCTATGTTAAATTTAGAGATTTTGTTTTAAAATATCCTCAATAAAGACAAGAAAATGGTACTTAATATTTTAATAAGAATTTCAAAACTTTGGAAACAAGGGGAACAAGTTTAAACAAGCACTCATAGGAATATGCATATATAGAATCATAGAATCGTAGAATCAAGCAGGTTGGAAGAGAGCTCCAAGCTCATCCAGTCCAACCTAGCACCCAGCCCTATCCAGTCAACCAGACCATGGCACTAAGTGCCTCAGCCAGGCTTTGCTTGAACACCTTCAGGGATGGGGACTCTACCACCTCCCTGGGCAGCCCATTCCAATGCCAATCACTCTCTCTGACAACAACTTCCTCCTAACATCCAGCCTAGACCCTGGCACAACTTGAGGCTGTGTCCCCTTCTTCTGTTGCTGCTTGCCTGACAGAAGCGACCAACCTCCGCCCGGCTACAGCCTCCCTTCAGGTAGTTGTAGAGAGCAATGAGCTCTGCCCTAAGCCTCCTCTTCTGCAGGCTGCACACCCCCAGCTCCCTCAGCCTCTCCTCACAGGGCTGTGTTCCAGGCCCCTCACCAGCTTTGTCGCCCTTCTCTGGACACATTCCAGTATCTCAACATCTCTCTTGAGTTGAGTAGCCCAGAACTGGACACAGTACTCAAGGTGTGGTTTGAGTTCACAGGCCAACCCCTGTCATTCTGTGATTCCATGAAAACATAGGCAAACGTATCCTACTAGGACTTTCCCATGTACTGATGAGGAGTTCCCATGTACTGATGAGGAGTTCAGATGATGTATAGAAAAGGTGGTAAAATGTGGGGGTTTGGTTGGTTGGCTGGTTGCTTTTTTGTTATTTTTTGGTTTTGTGGTGGGTGTGGTTTATTTAGTAATCTGTGAGTACCATGGAATGTCTGAGTGTCTCAGTTCTGATTTAAATTCCCAGAGACTCAAATATATTTGACAGAACCAATAACAATTTTACAGAATGCCCTTCCCTCTTCCCTCTTCTTTCCCAAAAGAGAGGAATTAGATGTAGAGAGAGGAAAAGGTAAGCACACCCAAATAAATAATCTCACTCTGATTTGGAGGTTAAAAAGAAGAAAAGTTTAACAATAAATTAAAAAGATACCTGAGGTAGAGAAGTTACAAAGGTATAGGGAAGGGAAAACAAATACAAAATGTGTAAATACAACCAGATTATTTGATGGTAATAACTTTGTCTGCCTCGTGGGTGATGGCCACATGGTATGAACCAGGAACTGGATGGTGATGCTGGCAAGCAGGGAGGCAGGGAGTGCAGAGAGAGAACAGGATGTCCCCCTGCTTTTATGATCTTTAGACAGGAAGAGGGAGCTGGTAGTGTTCAGAACCACCCCTGGGGAGGGGGCAAGACCACCTAGGGTCAGGTTCAAGGTTACTCCCCCTGGAGGGTTAACCCTGTACACTGAGTAAGCCAGGACATGAAGGTGGCAGGCAGTACACCTACATCCCTGGGAGCTCTTGGAGGTAGAGGCATGACTGATTGATTCATCACACCAGCTGACATCACCCAATGACAGTGTGATTGCAGCCACCCGAAATATAGCCAGGTTACATCTAATCAGGGAACTACTGATTACTTAGAAAGAATCCAGTTTTCTTGGATGGGTTTTCCTCACTTGTTTTTCACTTGTTTTTGCTTCAAAACCCTTAATGCAAACACAATATTTAAAGATGGCATTTAAACGTTTAAAGACATTGTGAGTCCAAGTGACAGTGAAACAGAATTTCAAACCTTGAGCTCATGTTTTCTCAACTGAAAAAAAAAAATGCCTCATCACTAATCTTAAAGTAAAAATCAAACTGTATCACTTTCTAGTTATATACCTCACTTTCTTAAAGCTATTCATTAAACTTTTTGGAAAGAAGGTGATATGCACATAACACTCTTGCAGGGCTTTTACATATAACTTATCAGACCATACTACAGCAGGCTTCTTATGGTTCTGTGATGGTTTGGGTGTTGCTTGCCCCCCAACACTTGTGAAAATCACCCTAGACTAGACTCAGCCCAGATGGAAATTCAAGAATGAAGCTTTATATTTACAGCTTAGCACAATATACAAGCAGATATTTACAATAGATACAGCTATAGACAGAAATATACAAGTTGAAAAGGTAACACAGAAACACAACAGCCCTCCCAGAAACCAATGTTCCCAGAAGGGGCTCCCAACTACCCTTTCACTTTCTTCCCACCCCTCTACCTTACCCCAGACTTTACCTTATGTTCAAGGTGAGTTTGGAGGATCAGCCAGGGGGGTTAGGAAGCAGAAGGATTAGTCACACAGACAACAGTTTAGGGAGAAAAGGGAGAAGTGCACGCACCCCAAAAGCCCAGAGAGCAAACTCCCTTATCTATGTTGATGTTGTTGTTCTTATACATCTCAGCATGTCCATGAGTGAAGTAGACATCACCATTGTTTCCTTTTCACAGCTTATAATCTAATTCTTCTCACCAAAATATCCCAGCTGGGCTCAAACTAGTACAGGTTCTCATCCTGATTGCAATTTGTAGACCTGAATGCTTTTTAGATATTCCCTGAATCTCTCTGCAATTTCATTCTTTTTATCTTCCCCTTTTCCCTGTATCTTCACATTTAAATGTATTTCACTCTTATCCTTAATCTGCCATTCAGAACATGTCAACTTGAGGAGTAGTAGACTATAGCAGTAACTGACAGTACTTTTAAAAATCAGCCTAGACTGTATGCAGCAGGTCTAGGAGCAAACTGCTCACCTATGATATATGGCATTTTAACATATTACTCTAAATTACTTCCATCAAGCAGTGAAAAGGCATTCAGTTCACCGGCATGTGAACAAGCTGAAGAATTTCCTTTGACAACATGCTCCTTCTGAGATCAAACTTGTAAAACATCACATCAGATTTAATGTCTAATGTCTCAACTTATTCATTTTCTTTCTGTTATTTATTTTTTTATTCAGTTCTAAAGATTTAGTACTGAGAGGATATTTTTTCCCAAGCTGACACAAATATTAGAAATACAGAAGAAGATGTGACTTATTCTTCCTAAAAGAAGACAGTGCAGCACTTAGAAATAATCAGACTGCAGAAATGGAAAAGATAAGGAAATGACAGATTCATTAAACAGCTGTTTGCATCTGTCTTTAAAGCAAAAGCAGATTTGAGGCAGCTGCATAACACAGAAACGTGTCCCAGTAGAGGAGAAAGTAGGAGGTGCAGGCAATAACAGAATCACTGCAAATTCTGAAATGAGACTACATTCTGCAAAGTGACATCAAATAGCAACATTCAGGATTCTGGATTTTCTCTCTCTTTGATAGATCAGTTGTCTTCCAGCCTGGAGATATCTAATCTATAAAATCAAGTGAGCTACTCATTTGATTTTCTTGTCTGGAGGAAGGGATGTATACCAGCCTGCCTGAGCTGTGCTCAGATGACGGCTTTCACCTGTTGGCGTTGTCCATGGCAGGGATATATATATATATATATATATATATATAAAAATACACACACACATATAATGTTCACTTTAGTACAAATAATCTGCTTATTAGAACTAAACTAGTTAACTTTTTCCCATTAAAAATTCTTAATAATTCATATCTAGGATTCTAGTTAATATTAGATTAGTTGATTCTGAGAGAATCAATAGGTAACAAACCATTATGTACCAAATTCCTCAGGGCAAGAGAAGATGTATTGCAATGTTAGTGAGTAAACTGAAATAACAGCTGCCCTGATACATATAATCACTATAACAGTTAGTGTCTAACTGGTAGTTCAGGTATTTGTGAAGAGGCTGTTGTGAAACATAATCTTCATTCTTTCCTTGATGTGTCAATTGTACTGATGATCAGATTTGCTCAAGCCTTAATTTAGTACTTGTTACTTCTACTAGCTTAAATGCTGACCTGCCCTATTACAGTTATTATAACATGTCCCAGCTTACTTTGCTAGAAATCAAGCACAGTTGGTGTTAGAAAAGCATTCTTCAATGGAAAATTCTGCTAATGACTTGACATCCTTTCTATAGACACAACCTCTTAGGTCTGAAGGAACAGGATCATGCCACTGATTATTTCACTGATTGAACATCAGTGCATCTACGTCACTATAATTGCAGCATCACACCATGGACATGGAATTTATCTCTAGACTGTAGACATTTTGCTTGTGACTTGCAAGAGCAGGTGTTGAACTAGACAACTAATCCACTTTTCTAACTAATTGGGAGCTAGTTAATGCAGTCAGTGGAGCCTAGCTGAATCCATCTATATTAGAGTGAGATAAGCATTTCTCCAGATTCTTTTCATTGTGTTGGTTACTATTGAGTATAATGAGAAATTAGGGATGTAACTCCCCTGTAGGCATATTAAGGCATCTGAATTTAGTCATAGTCACAGTCATAGAATGCAATGGGTTGGATGACCTCTAGAGTTCATCTAATCCAGCCCCGCTGCAGCCAACAGATACATCCCCAACTAGATCAAGTTCCTGAGAGTCACACCGAGCCTGACCATGAATGTCTGCTTCACCACCTCCCTGAGCTACCTGTCCTAGTGTTCCACCCCTGTCAGAGTAGAGCTTCTTCCTAATGTTCAATCTAAATGTGCCCTGCTTTGGTTTAAAACCATTGCCTCTTGTCCTATTGCTACATGCCTTTGTAAATAGTCCTTCCTCAGCTTTCTTGTAGTCTGGAGTTGACTCTGTACTTAATGACCTGACCAGCTGCCCCATCTCTGGATAAGCCAAATATCTTATCCAAACTCCCTGACAACTTGTTACGAAAGTATCTCCTAATCATGCTGCAATCCAGAGAACATACACACAATGCTGTCTTTTTTATTACACCCACACACACTTTCTACCATGTCAAGGATGCTCTATTTGTCTTCTGTTATTTCAACCAGCAAGGGTTCCAGCTAACTGCACTTCTCAGGGCACAGCATCCTCCTTTTCTCGCCATTATAGACATTAAAACAGATTTGTATGATCAATAGCACCCAGGTATTACCCCATTTGACATAAATTACTCCACCAAAGTACAGTGAAAGCAGCCTACATGTCCTTGCAAAGTAACAGGCATATATCAATATTTTACTTACAGGGAGAACACCTGCAATTTTAACTGAGCATAAGAAGAAATATGTGACTGGATGGTTATGAACATCAGATTTGCCTGAGGATCAGTCACAATTCATCATTTCCATAATGACTCTGGTGTGCATTGTGAGCGCAATAGTCTAGAGACCACAATTCAATTGCATGAATCCCTTTTCCACCAGTGGTTCCCTGCTAATGTCAGTAAGGTTAAACTCATGTGGAGCGGGAGTGACATAGTGGTGGGTTGGGTCTAAGACAAAGGTTTGAGGAGAATGGGACTTTAAAGGTTTGCTCTGAACTTGTATGGTCATCACCGTGTCCAGCTCCAACCTGCTTCTCACCTTCTGTCTCCACAAATCAGTTGCTAAAGGGAGCAGTCCTGAGAAGGAAGGCTAAGCCTTGAAGGCAAAAAATTCATAGAAACATTGAGTATCTAACAAGCTGACTTAAGCCTTAAACATAAGCTTTAAGGAAGAAAATCTCATTTTAACACAGGCACAACCCAAATCATTCTACCTGCTCGGGCTCACGATGGATCAAACAGCAGACTTAGCAGCATTGTGGGTTTAGTGGTGGAGAGAAGTGCTATGAAATGACAACTTGAAGCCCTTTTCCAGTCACAACATGTGTTGTGTGGACATAATGCATGTCCCTGGTGCAACAGATCTCCTTTATTTTGTTGTATTCTCATTTTCCCTCTCAGACATCTGTAGTCAGATTTCTAAGTATATATCTTCTTATCTTCCACAACATCTCTTCTGATTTTTCATCTTTTGTGCTTTTCATTGACACATTCTCCACTCTTCAGGTTTCAGCAGCTCCTTCTCTCTCTCCCACCCCAGCTTTTTAGGTTGCATATAAATCACATCTTCCCTGTGTCAACTGTACTTTCCAGTTCCTTGTCTAGCAATGCTCTGGCCAGATAGGTTTGGGGTCTACAGCACTGCCAAGTGTAACATGTAAAATCTGGATACTGTTTTCCCTTTTGGGAGCCCTTTTAGTTTGTTAGTGAGGTCACTATGATTTGTGTGTTGGAAAAAACCATTCTAGAAGGCTAACTCTGAACCCCTGTGCAGAAAGCCAGAAAGTGAGTCTGGACCTTTGATCTGCCTGCTGCAGACCTCTTAGCTTTCTCCCAGGCTCTTTGCTCTGCTTTAATTAACCCTAGCCAAGAAAAATCTCATCTGGAAGGGACTACTTCTGTGCAGTGTGAACACAAGCCAGTCAGAACTGTTTGTTCCCAGCACACTTATTATTTAGCCATACAAACTGTGATTCTGAAATTCTGTTTAAGCCAGTGTTTCATCTTAGTTTATTGTTTAGTATTGTGATCCTGTTTCCTGAGCTCAGAAACTTTGGGATTAGGGTCTGATAGGGCTCATCAATCATAGAATCATAAAATCAACCAAGTTGGAAGAGACCTCCAAGATCATCTAGTCCAACCTGGCACCCAGCCCTAGACAATCAACTAGACCACAGCACTAAGTGCCTCAGCCAGGCTTTTGCTTGAACACCTCCAGAGATGGAGACTCCACCACCTCCCTGGGCAGCCCATTCCAATGCCAATCACTCTCTCTGCCAACAACTTCCTCCTAACATCCAGCCTAGACCTCCCCTGGCACAACTTGAGACTGTGTCCCCTTCTTCTGTTGCTGGTTGCCTGGGAGAAGAGACCAACCCCCACCTGGCTACAGCCTCCCTTCAGGTAGTTGTAGACAGCAATAAGGTCTGCCCTGAGCCTCCTCTTCTCCAGGCTAAACAACTCCAGCTCCCTCAGCCTCTCCTCATAGGGTTTGTGTTCCTCACCAGCTTTGTCGCCCTTCTCTGGACACCTTCCAGCACCTCAACATCTCTCTTGAATTGAGGAGCCCAGAACTGGACACAACACACCTGACCGGTGCTGAGTACAGGGGAAGAAGAACCTCCCTCATCCTACTGGCCACACTGTTCCTGATCCAGGCCAGGATGCCACCTGGGCACACTGCTGGCTCATCTTCAGTCTACAATCTACCAGTACCCCCAGGTCCCTTCCTGGCTGCTCTCCAGCCACTTTGTCCCCAGCCTGTAGTGCTGCTTGAGGTTGTTGTGGCCAAAGTGCAGAACCCTGCACTTGGCCTTGTTAAATCTCATCCCACTGGCCTCTGCCCACCCATTCAGCCTGTCAGGGTCCCTCTGCAAGTTTATTCTAAACTGAATAATACATAGCATTATCCCCACAAAACATGAAGACAAGTTCCTGCTTCTTACTATTAGAGGACAATATAGAATCATAGAATTGGTTCATTTGGAAAAGACCTCTAAGATCATTGGGTCCAACCATCAATCTAAGTCCACCATGGCCATTAAACCATGTCCCATGTGCAACACCCAGACATTTACTGAACTCCTCCAGGGACAGTGACTCCACTAAATTTTTATCACATTAATCTTTATTCACTCTATCCATTATGATAGTGCATGACAGGATTCATTCTACTGGAATCAGCAGAGTTAAAAATCATTTAAGACCAAGAACAGAGCTGGGAAAAACAAATGTAATTGAAGTTCAGACATGTTTATGTCTAGACTTTCCACTTTTCCTACTATAACAGAGAAATTGATCTGCAAAGCTCTGAGCCAGAGTTGCATTTCCACTATGTTTTGCATGGGAAAGGATATCTGCACTGGGAATATTGTCCAAATCCGTGATTAGTTTTTTTTTAAAAGCAATGCAAAAGGAAAACAGATGTTAACAGTTGTAAGGGAAAAGTGATTGGCAGAGAACAGAAACTGAAAAACTGATGTTTTAGCATGAAACTACTTTAATTGGAAATGACAATACTACAGTGGGAGAGGAAGGCAGTCTTAAAACGTAAGACATAGCTTGAGACTTGAACATCTGTCCTATGAAGAAACACGGAGAGAACTGAGTCTGTTTAGTCTTGAGAAGGCTGAGAGAGGATAGTGTCAATGTCTATAAAGATCTGAGATGTGGGTGTCAAGATGAAGGTGCCAGTCTCTTTTTCACTGATGCCCAGTGACAGGATAAAGAACTATGGGTACAAGCTAGAACACAGGAGGTTACATCTCAACATGAAGAGACACTTCTTTAGTGTAAGGGTCACAGAGCACTGGAACTGGCTGCCCAGAGAAGTTGTGGAGTTTCCTTCTCTGGAGACTTTCAAGACCCATCTGGATTTGTTCCTGTGTGACCTGAGCTAGAATCTATGGTCCTGCCCTAGCAGGGGGTTTGGACTTGATGATCTATGGAGGTTGCCTACAACCCATATCATTCTGTGATTCTGTGAGAGCAACATTCAGTCTGTACTTGTATGGAAGATGAGAATTGGTAATTTGCAAGCCCAGGAAAGGAGAGACTGTCTGTACTTCAGGGATGTTCTACATATCCTGCATGTAGCTAATAATATGCTGAAATGTCAGGTTTGTGTTTCATCTACCTTATAGTTACCTGCATTTGCCTTTGGACTGTTGAGGACAACATAGAATTACCATACAAATACCACATTTATCTCACAAGTTATTTGTCATACAGATTTCTCTTTAGGGAAAAAGCTGTGTTAGTGATTATATGTTCCTTTAAAGCAGCCATCATTTCCCTCCTGAATCCAGTAATCATAGTTTAATGAAGTTAGAACAGTCATTCACAGCTAAGATACCTCACAAGACAGATTTTATCTCCCTTTCTCTGCAGACAGAAACTTAACACCAACCATTCTTCACTCTGCAGCTTGTCAGCTGGCTTCTCCTCCTCCCCCACCTCCACTTTCAGTGATGAGGGATGAAGTGATTGATGTGGTGGGATGTGCAGAGGTATTGTAAATAAGGACTAGCACAGAGAGTTGGATTGGCAAAGCGAGGTGCAATGCAAACTAACCAAGCAAGGCTTTATTTTTGCTGCATCATCAGAGAGAGCAATGACACTGTACATGACATGAGGAGGCATAAAGAAAATGAATGTAGTTTGAGGCTTGATAGTGGGTGTTGGTGGTGTTGTTGTTTGTCTGTTTTTTCACAGAATCACAGAATCAGTCAGGGTTGGAAGGGACCACAAGGATCATACAGTTCCAAACCCCCTGACATGGGCAGGGACACCCTAGCCTAGATCAGGCTGCCCACAGCCTCATCCAGCCTGGCCTTAAACATCTCCAGGGATGGGGCCTCAACCACCTCCTCGGGCAACCCATTCCAGGCTCTCACCACTCTCATGCTGAACAACTTCCTCCTCATGTCCAGTTTGAATCTCCCCACCTCCAGCTTTGCTCCATCCCCCCAATCCTGTCACTCCCTGATAGCCTAAAAGGTCCTTCCCCAGATTTTTTGTAGGCACCCTTCAGATCCTGGAAGGTCACAATGAGGTCACCTTGGAGACCCCTCTTCTCCAGACTCAACAGCCCCAACTCTTTCAGTCTGTCCTCATAGCAGAGGTGCTGCAGCCCTTTCTTTTTTCTGTCTTTTTATTTTCCTCAGGCTACCCAAGATCTCACATTATCTAGGAGGAAAGCAAAGCAGTTAATTAAAACTACATTAGGTCTTTTTTGCTACAGAAATGAAATATCTGAGTTAGTAAGACATGCTTAAAGCTAAGTATAGCCTTAAGTTGGTCTGGATTTTGCTCCTAAGAAATGAATCACAGACTTTGAAAGAAATCCTTTCTCTTAAGATGGCAAACTGTTACTACAGAACACTAATCTTAGTCATGTTGTTTCTTTCTTCTCTTTTAATTAAGAAGGAAAAGGATGTGCTAAGCATAGCTGCTTTGAGTTGTGCATGCCCCATTTCTAATAGTATTAACTATTGAACATTTCTAATAGTATTTACACCAGACCCGGTAAGAAAGAGAAGTCTATGTCTGATCTACATTATTCATTTTGGATCACAAAATGAAGGCAGTGTTTGAAATATCATAACAAAACCACCTGGAGAACAAGTGCCATCCCTGCAGTTAGCAGCCCCACAAGCTGCATGAAGAGCAGCTTTCCTGAGAATTTCCTGGGGGGAATTAACAGGAGTGTGCCCAGCAGATTGAGGGAGGTTCTCCTTACCCCTCTATCCTCTGCCCTAGTGAGACCTCACTTGCGATATTGCATTCAATTCTGAGCTCCCCAATTCCAGAAGGACAAGGATCTACTTGAAAGAGGGAGGGCTATGATGATGATTAAGGGGATGGAGCATTGTCCTGTGAAGAGAGACTGAGGGACCTGAGGCTTTTTGGTCTGGTGAAGAGAAGACATAGAGGGGAATGTAATCAATGTTCATAAATACCTGAGGGTTAGGGTTCAAGAGGGAGGGGGCAAACTCTTCTCAGTTGTGCCCTATGATAGGACAGGAGATAATGAGTACAGCACAGAAAGTCCCACCTCAACATGAGGAAGAACTTCTTAGTTTAAGGGTCACAGAGCGCTGGAACAGGCTGCCCAGAGAGGCTGTGGAGTTTCCTTCCCTGGACACCTTCAAGACCCATCTGGATGGTCCTGTGTGACCTGAGCTAGAATCTATGGTCCTGCTCCGGCAGGGTGGTTGGACTTGGTGATGAGGCCTATGGAGGGGACCTATGGAGGTCCCTTCCAACCTCTAACATCCTGTCATCCTGTGACATCCTGTGATTTATGCTCACATTCCTACTTGTGCCATAATGCCAGAGCCATTCTGGTTTTGCAGGATGGTAGCTCATTTGCTACTAAGTGCAGGACATAACAACAGAGCTTGTATTAGCTGAGTACAGATAGAGATATAGAGACATAGATATAGATATACCCACATTTTTGTACAGGAAATGGCAAGATTGATCTCATCAATATGGTACCTGTCAAAAATTAGGTATAATCATACCATAGACATTTAAAAAATAATCAGAAGGTAATATTCTTTCCTCAATTCTTCATGAACTGTTATAGGTGATAGCTTCTACATCTTGCCCTGTAGAGCTAGAAGCCTTTGATTTGCACTGTGAAACAGCTTTTCAGCCCTCCTTGCTAGGTGGTTGCTTTGAAGTGGTAGGCAGTGGATCCTGTAAGCAATGTGCTATGAGTGAGCTTGCAAATGGGAAGATTTCACCTATCTTCTTTGACAGTGGGGTTTGGATGAGCACCTACTCCAATGGGTTTTGAACAAACCAATGTTTTTCATTGCTGCCACAATGTCCTGAAGGTAATAGTCTGAAGTAAAGGACAAAACCTCAACTTATTCAAAGTGGTAGATATCCCAGCTGACTCACTTCTGTTTGTGTCTCATTACTGTTACTATGGGAGCTGAGAGTGAACAAAATTAAATGTTCTGCTTGCATTTGTAAAGTCAGTAGAATTTTACACAGGGGAAAAAAAGGAAAAAACAGAAGAAAAGAAAGAAGGAAAAGAATTGCTGAAACATTTTAAGCATGACCATACAAAGATCTCCATTAAAATGGAAATGGGGGAACATACTGCCAAAAGATTAAAACAAAACCTGTTCCACACTTTAATACTGCTTGTCATCTAGCTGATCATCTCTTCTTAGCAGAGTGAATTTGCTTGTGGTCTTCTGATATTTAAAATTCTCTAATTGGGTTTTGTGGATCTTTACCTTCAGATATACTCACATATGCTCACTGCCCTATCCTCCACTTTTACTAACCAGTTCAGGTTCACAATGTACACTAGTCCACACCTGTGTGATGGTTTGGGTGTTACCCACCGCCTCACACTTAAGAAAATCACCCAGACTAGGCTCAGTCGATCTGGAAATTGAATGAAGCTTATATTTACAGCTTAGCACAAGATACAAGCAGATAGTTACAACAGATATACAGCAATATACAAGTTAAAAAGTAATACAGAAACACAACAGCCCTCCCAGAAACCTGGGAGGAGCTCCCAAACACCTTTCCACCTTCTCCCCACACCTCTACCTTACCTCAGACTGCCCCATGCTCAAGGCGAGTTTGGAGGGTTGGCCAGGTGGATTAGGAAGCAGAAGGATCAGTTGGCAGCTTAGGTTAG